>JAHDVF020000363.1:804474-1404474 GCA_022606425.2 Lepidostoma basale | reverse complement strand
CCTGCAGGACGAGGTTAAGGCAGCAGGCCTCACTTGGGATGATGTTAGGCATCAGGCATGTGATAGAGTCGGGTGAAGAAGGTTCCTTGAGGCCCTATGCACCACGGAGGTGTGACAGGACAAAAAGAAGAAGAAGAAGAATGATTTTACTGAAATCTCTTGATGGAAGTTCTTTTTAAATAATCATTAAATAAATAAAACCCAATCTGTCAATGCCAGCGAACCTAGCGAAACCGGTCACTGTCGAAATAAAAACAAAAATGGAATTAATTCTTAAAAAACATTATTTTATTAATCATTATCTTACATTTATATATTTACTTGGTTCTGAAAAAATATACATAATATGCTATTAGGTACTAATAGCAAACTCCAAAGATAATTGCTACATATTTCACATATCATCTCAAAGATTCAACATGAAAATCTCCATAGATGTGACAAAGAGCATGGTTACATCAAGACAGCCAGTACGATGCAAGCTTGCATTGGATCATAAAATAATAGAACAAGTGATGGATTTCAAGTACTTAGGTGTTGATGTATCAAGCAGCAGTGACATCTACAGAGAAGTAAGAGAACTAACAAACAGAGCCGCCGTTGTGGCTGGCTGCTTGAAAAATGCTGTCTGTAAAAACAAAAATATGCTTTAGGAGAGCAAAATCCGAATCTACAAGACGTGTGTTTGTCCTATAATGACATGGAATGGAAATAAGTGCTGACACCATCAGAACAAAAAGTCTCCTTAAAACCACAGAAATGAGGACTCTCCTATCCGTTGCGGGAACGATTCTCCAAGACAGAGTAAGAAATTCCGAAATAAGAAAGATCTGCAATGTGGAAGATGTTGTACGAGGGGGAAGACTGAGAAGACGCTACTGGAGACATCATTTGGAGAGAGCATGTTCTGAAAGAGTGATATGTAAAGCAGCAAATAAAGTACCAACAGGAAATCGACCTCCAGGAAGACCACCCAAAGGATGGCAAGACAGTTGGTCATCTACATCCCAGGAACAGGCTCGGAGAAGTAACAGGACACAGTCCTAAATAAATCAGAAGAAGAAGATTTGTTTCTATGGTTGTAGATCCGTATATTATTATCAAAATTTTGTTTATTCTATTTATTTTAAATATTTTGTTTATTCCATTCCAGCCGATCCACGCAAGAGAAGCCATCAGGCAGTCGGCAGGCCTCCGTGGGTTCCCAAACTACAGTGCCAGCTTCCTTCATGGAGTACCGCGGCCCGCGGGACGAGGTCGGCTCGGGTGTGGACAGCGACAGTGCCCGTTCCACCGGCTCCTACTCCTCCTGCTCCTCTTGCACCAACCTCAGTGATGACGACGCCAGCAGCTGTGATGATAGCTGCAGCCTGAGCTCCGGAAGTGATAGGTATGTCTCTTAAGGCCTGGTCAAACTTATTGTGAGCTGAAAACAAATAGAGGGCACAACATAGAAAACTGACTTTGGGATGAACATAGAGTCTTCAATTGAGATAGTAAGTAAAAAAGCATAATGGTCGGCCAATTTAAAAAAAAACAACATTTTTAAGCATAGCTTATAATATAAGAAATTTTGACACCGTTCTCAACCCCCCTTGACTTGGTGGTAGGATGCCTTTCTCTTCGCTGATCTGAGAGTTTTGAGTTCAAATCTCAGACTTCCTGTTTTATCAATTTTATTGTTACTTAAATTATTAGTATGTAGTATAGTTGAAATCGGAAAATACCGATCAACCTGAAACGAAAAGTCTATGAAGCCTGCGTTCTGCCAGTTGGTACTTATGGTCTTGAAACTGTAACATTGTCCAAACAAAGTGCTGAGAAACTACGAGTGACCCAAAGAGTCATGTTAGGAATAAGCCTAAGAGACAGAGTCAGAAACGATACGGTGGACGGCAAAGAGAAGTTCAGGACGACTGCTACTACGGTGGAAGGATGATCTGAACAGACACGTCGGAATAACCTGGATGCAGTCTGCACAGGACAGAGTGACATGGAAGCGAATGGAAGAGGCCTTTGTTCATGAGTGGACGGGAATAGGCTGAGGAAGAGGAAGAAGAAGAGTATTGTTGATACAAGCTTGCCATTGATACGAAGAATAAGATATAGAGTTTCTTGTTATTTTCTACTAACAATAAATTACATAAACACTGTCTAGAGTTTCTCTGATCATCTCTGCTTGCTCTTCATTTGATCTCCGTACACTTAAACCTTTAAAATGATGTTTTGATTATTTTTGTATTATTTAAAATATTTAGATCGAGCTGTTTCAACGAGACGATGGAATCGACTACCAACCAGACCATGAGTGATGCAGAGGGGCCCATGCTGGGAAAGGGGCGCCAATCGCCGTCCTCCCAGTCGGACGCGGAGAGCGGGCGCATATCCTCCGCTCCGAGGGGGCGGAGACGCGGGCGCACCCCTTCCCGCATGGCCAAGCTCAAGGACGTGGAGGTGGAAAGGCTGGACTCCACCAACCTGACTCCGCTGCAGCTCGTCTGGGCCAAGTGCAGGTGCGACAACCACTGCTATCCCTTACTCCAGACTTGTTATAAAATGTTTGGGTAGTCCTCTGTTTTTGGGCGAAACACTATGATACTTCAACATTATTAACACTTTCCGGTCCACCAAAAAAAGGTTCCATCAGGTTCACAATAGATTTACAGAATTACGGTAAAAAATTCACTTCCTTCATATATTCTTTATCACTACTTTCAAACTCGTTTTCAACGCGTTTTTTTGTAGTTCTAGGCATTTTGAGGGGTTCGAATTTTTAGAATAATAGTAAGTATCGGTAATAATAATTATCAAGTTGTTTGCACGTGCACGGGTCGAGTATAACTGATAAGCTAGCGGCCGGGCATCCGAGTGACACGTACCGAGCCAGCCCCTAAAACAAAACTTTTGTATCATTCTCAGGTAGAAAGTTACACATTACAATGTTCATAAAAACATTGAATCCTCGTCCCAGTATAACGATACACTAAATACGAGCGAGAAAAATATATGTTTGCTTGTATTTTGACACTTAACTGATGAAGAAGAAAGTCGATGTCGAATGTCATTCGACATTGGACCGGAAAGGGTTAACTGTTAAATTTACAGCACTGTTATAATATCACTATATTTTATTATACACTTTTTGAAAATAGCTGCAGTCCCATTCATCATTTAGCCAACATTAATTTGTTCTTAATATTTTTCTTTTTTAAATTGATCATTGATATGTTAAATTTACAGAGGCTACCCCTGGTACCCAGCGTTGATAATGGACCCGAAAATCCCAAAAGGTTTCATCCACAACGGCGTGCCATTACCAGTCCCACCGCAGGACGTCCTCGCTCTGAAGAAAAACCACTCGCACGAACCCATTTTGTATCTCGTCCTCTTCTTCGATGCCAAGCGCACGTGGCAGTGGTTGCCTCCCAACAAGTTAGAGCCCCTCGGGATCAAGAAGGCTGTGGACCAAGCCAAGCTGGTAGAGTCGAGGAAGCCCACGGACAGAAAGGCGGTGAAGAAGGCGTACCAGGACGCCATGCAGTACAGGAAGCAGGTGGACGGGGAACCTTTTAGCGTTAAATGATTGTCGTATAGCCTGGGCTCATGGTTGCAAGAAGCAAACATGAGACTCCGGTCTTCCAATAAGAATTAAGAATCTTCATGTTCACACATTTCATAATTGATATGTTTAAAGTATACACGCTTCTTCTTCGTGGTTACAATCCTGTGAATTGGTCTGCAACAAGCCTTACTCGTTCACTCGGTCCTGTCTACAGCCAGTCTTTTCATCGCTATGTACCTGCCACAGCGTACGTCTCTGATTGCCTGACCCTTATAAGTATTCAATGAGCAACTTTTGCAGTTTGTGCCTACAACCATTCCCTCCGTGGTGGTAAAAAGCAGACAAGGCTGCTTGATGTTATGACCTATCCAGTTTGCTCATTCTGGGTAATCTTTTTAAGAATTTGCCATGCTATCCCCACATATCTAATAAAGACAACATTACATGTAAATCTTTAACAATAAGTCGGTAATTGATACGCACATTTACTTCGTAACAATCCAATATTATAAAGATTTACAAAATTACCTGCTTTTTTTTTTAGTTTGTTTTATTTTAACAAATTGCCAACTAGAGAATTAACAAACAAAGTCGTTGTGGCTGGACTCTTGAAAAATGTGTTTATATAGCAATGTGTTGTGACATTTTATATGGGCATGTCAAAATATTATTGAATCAATGCATTCTTTATTTTGTTGTGGGTGATTCAATTTATAGTGGAAATATAAGTCTTGAGTTGAATCAGCTATTTATTACAGATAAGACATGGTCACAATCGTAACGATTGATAAGGTGGACATATACGTGGTGACTTATCGCAGATCTGTGCAGATGCGAATAGATAACCTCTCGAGAAGAAAGATATTAATGGCGTTTATGAAACATCATTAATTCAGTTTGTAAAATATGGAACTAGCTGATAAATTATTTAATTTTGTGTATCACCAATAGATGTCGCTAGTAGTACAAATATTGACATAATTTGGTAATATTGGAGAAATTATAAATAAGCCCCAAGTATGGGGCCATTTGCTATGTGACTCCGTATTTCAGGGTCTCACGGTTGGGGCGATACGCACGGAGAGGTTAAAAGTCATGCAGAATTAATTTTCTCTATGTATCTTCTTCAGCTTAACCTCTCCACTAGTGAGTTTTTTTTTTACTTAACTGTATCTGGGGAGTGAGTTCTCGTGGCAAATGGTTGTCATTCTATGAGAAATGTCGAATAACGTCACAGATATTTTGTTGTTCGAATTTTCAGTTTGGTAATGTAGGGAATCACTTTAAATATTTGTAAAAGTCTGTGACAAAGTCCAAAGATGTCAACAGTAAACATATATTTTATTTAAATCAGACTGCGCTTGTACTATAGGCGCGGACGCGTCGGTGAGTCCATACTCCTTAGAGACTTTTTTCTACTGGACACTCACGGAGAGGCTATTCTATGTCACTCCTGGACAAAGGGCTTCTTCATTCGCTTTCATGCCACTCTGTCTTGTAGAGACTGCATCCAGGTTATGCCGATGTATCCTTCAATCTTATTTGCGGTGGCCCTGCACTTGCCTTTGCGGCCATATCTGTCCCAACTTCTGAATACGTGACCAGCCCATTACCATTTTATAGTCACTACACAGTCGATGAGTCAGTGATGTTTGTTTTTTCTCTCACCGTATCATTTCTGACTGTTTCTTAGGATAATTCCTAACACGGCTCTTTGGGTCACTCGTAATTTCTCGGGACTTTATTTGGACAATGTGACAGCACACACCCTTGACTTGGACTTGGATCTTCTGGCTTACAGAGGTTCAGCTCTAATGGCTATTCCTCTTATGTCTGTAGGAAACATTGTTGGAATGTGATTTGGCAGTTGTTTTATGATGGGGCTAAATGGATGGCCCGGAGTGTCCCTCTGAAAGAGGGCGAGGGGAGATTTAGGGTTTATGATAAAGTCTTACATTATTGTCGAGGAATGGTAGACCAGTTAGGGCCCTCATATACTTGTCTCTTCAGATATTTTTCCTGCTATATGTTGTATCTGAAAATGTATTTAAAACATGATAGCAATTTTGTATTATTTCCACGTTAATATTTGTTTATGTGTGATCAATTTATATATATTTTTGTTTGTAAGGAGTGTTCTGCTGTTAATCAATTAACTTGTTTATAAATAAAATTATGTGCATTTGTATATAGATCCAAAAAAATTGCCGTTTAAATAATATCTGAAAATGAAATCATTTCAAACAAATGTGTGTATATATGTAAAAATATAAAACTTTTATCACTCCATGTTCATAATTTGAATATTTCATAACATTTAATATATTTTTCTACAAAGTATCACATTTTAGCTACTAATTATTTTCTATAATTCTATTTAATTGTGTTTCAATCTCAAATGGATAAGCATTGATGATGTACCAAAATCATCACAGTTTGTTAGTTCGTTTGCATATTTAAGATGTAAATATTTAGTTTTAGTTTTAATCCTAAATACCCAACTTTTTTTGTATGTACATACAGTAGAACCCGGATAATTGGCATTCCAAGGGACCAGACCTACGATGGTCAATTAACCAGGTTTTCCAACTATCCAGTTTTACATGTATCCAGGTCCAGACTATGCTTTGGTTTTTTAACCAGGTTTTGTAACCACATAAACAGAAAACCAATAAAAACAATTCATGGATTGATCCATAAAACAATCAATAAATCTTCAATCTTCTTCGATGGCCCTACAGCCCATATCGAGCCTTAGCCTCCAGTATTCTTCGCCTCCAACTCCTCCTGTCCTCCGCTTCGACCCTTAAATCTGACACTCGTAACAATTTCGCCCCATCTCTCCCAACTTCATCCTCCCATCGCAGCCTTGGTCGTCCGATTGGTCTTCTACCATCTGGGTGCCACTCTTTTTGGGGTTTGCAATGACGGCATCCTCTGCACGTGACCGGCCCATCTCAATAAAAATTTAATAAGTAAATTGTAATTGTGCATACAGCATACACATACAACTTATA
This sequence comes from Lepidostoma basale, assembly GCA_022606425.2. Classification (NCBI taxonomy): domain Eukaryota; kingdom Metazoa; phylum Arthropoda; class Insecta; order Trichoptera; family Lepidostomatidae; genus Lepidostoma; species Lepidostoma basale. The sequence continues at coordinate 1,397,895 of JAHDVF020000363.1, read as the reverse complement.
AATTTAATTATTTTGGGTTGAAAAAATCAGTTATATGGGCCTGTTTCACGCGCTAAAAATGTTGCACAACTCTTCGCGAGATTTACCGGCGTCAAATTCTTAGATTAGTGTTAAGACCTTGTGAAACATTGCGATCTAAAATGGACCACCTTCGATGAGTACAGAACAAATGCTGAGGAGTTGTCAGTTTACAGAGATCGAGAAGGCAGTGCTCTCCAATTACAGAGGTGTAGGGCCAGAATGTCGAGTTCAAATAAACAGGTTTCTTTTTTTCAATTAAAGAGGTTTTAGTGCTCCAAGGAGGTGGAACTTTTCTGCCAATTATAGAGTTTTGCCAATTAACCAGGTTTCAATTACCCGTGTTTTACTGTACCACCAAATTGAAACATTTTGTTCTATTAAAATACATTATGATGCAAATAAATTGATGTACAAAGAATAATGCATACATATTTATATTTTCTTTTGGTAAATGTATTTAATAGAAGAGGCAAGAAAAAAGTGTATGTAATTGTTTTCCTTCTGTGGTATTTTACATATAAGTCATCAATCTGAAGTTTATGTATACTTTTGTAGGTTTTTCGTAATATCCACATTTTTTTTTCCATTGGAACACAGTACACATTCCTTCATAGTTCCGGAACGAAGAATATGTCATTTATTTTTTTAATACGGAGAATTTGTTTGATTATTAGATTACTCTTTGTTGTGACTGTGGTGAATGCTTTCTGTCACATTGATTTCCAGGGAAGTGTTACTAAGGTTGCTTCCCGTTGCCTTCTCCAGGGATTTTCTGTAGGGGTTGATGATGATGATTTGTATAGCGCCATTTTTGAGAGAGCTTCTGAACACTCCTTTGTCGTCTTATTTGCGGATATTGTAGGGCACCCTGTTCCACGCCATCGGTCCCGCATGCTAAAAGCGTGATCTGCGAATTTTTAAGCTCCTTAGCGCCGCGGGACAAGAAGTTTGTGTATTGCTTCTTCTTTCGAGGATCGTAGAGTTGACTGCCGAGGGTTCAGATCGATTAGCTTGCAAAGTTCTGTGAGGTAGTGGGGTGCTTGTCCATGTAAGGCTTTGTGAACAAGTAGACATAGTTTGTATTCGATTTGCTCAGGTAACCTTAACCCGTGAAGTCTATAAACATTAAGGTTATGTGTGTGAATTTTGATGCACCAAAAATTAATTGTGCTGCAGCATTTATTATGGATTGCAGTCTATCCAGTTGCTTATTGGGTTGTCCGGCATATAGTGAGTTGCAGTAGTCGACATGTGAGATGACAAAGGAATTTATAAGGGTTTTAATGGCATCAGAAGGTACGGGTTACCTTCTCTTAGCTGGTGGATTTTGGTTTTGTGGGGCCAAAGATACGCCATACACCATGACCCTGATCAGTAATCAGATTGCCAAAGGACTCGTGGGATCATGAGAACCACTCCAAGATGCCAGGGAATCAGACTTACCGGAAGCTTTGCTATCATCAATCAAGGTGGCGTTCCACTGCATAACTTCCAACAGGGTGGGTCCTATCGTGGCACTTCCAGTTTTTGGAGTCTCCATGATATAATAATAAAAATAAATTGGATGATTCAATTAATCATCGCTCTCAATTAAAATAACGTTTTATAATTGATGTCTGCGAATATGATTACATAATTTTGGAAACCGTATTAATTATGGAAATTATTGTCGAGTAATGTGTCAAACTGAATGCCGCTCCTGTGGTGTTTCTATTGGAAAGGGTTAATTAGTATTAAGTAAATGTAAACAGATCTTTAGTTACGTGGGATGTATTTAAACTAGCAACTTTATATTATACTTAGAACAAATATTGCATTAATAACAATTATGTATCTACGTAAATTTTTGTGGTTTTAGATTGAATGGGACCATGTTTTTTCTGTATGAAATTTTATAAAACTGTATATTGTCATTAAAATTATCACTTACTCCAGATGGTCATACAACTCTCAAAGATCTTTTACCAGCTTAATGGTGCATCTTGGCCTTCTGCTCCCAGCAGCACCGCTTAAAGCGCAGTTGTATTTGTAATGCTTTCAAGACTTAAGAGTCTTTCTTTTGCCAAAAATACATACCATATTTTATGGACTATAAGACGCATGTTAATTTTTAACCAATTTTTCAAAAAAAATCTTTTTTTACCATTTTTACTATTAGATTGTAATGCCAGACTGAAATAAAATTCTTAGTTCATAAAACCAAAATGACCTTTAAAATCCCAGAAAACCGTCATCTATACTTTCTCGTTGTCCTCTTCATATACGAGTATAAGATGGTCTTCACTGTCATCGAGAGCGCTACTTATGCCGCACTTCTTGAAAGATTTGACATTAATATTTTCTTATTCTCCGGTTTCTCCGAGTTCGCCATCATCTGTTAGAGACAAACCACACATATCTTAAAGAGTCTGTTCTGAAAATGCTTCACAAAAATTCCCCGGGTCTAAAATTAGATAATTTGGAAGCATTAGAAATTAGAAAGAAAAATTAATAATCAAACTAATCTTTCCCATAGTCCCATTCTAGCAATTTTCCCCATTAAAAATCATTTTAAATAATATTAGAAATTCTCCATAATTTTTCCGTAATGAGCATGACTCACCGCTTTAACAGTCTATTCGTCCTCGCTCCCACTTTCTCCTACCCTCCCATTCTTTCTCCCTTCCACTTTATATTTATTTCTTCATAGGTTGTTCTCTGATTTTATATTTAGTTTACTCTCTCACCCTGACGAAGCTCCGACTTTATTATTTCATTTAATAATATCGTCTCTCACTCTAGACCACGACTGTTTTATCCACTGACACACTTGTTTCGTTTGAAAGCTCCCTTCAGCTTGAATTCATTTTGGGTTTCCTTGTGAATCCCCACAACGCATATTCGTTGCATCGGTACACTGCCGTTGCCAGTTGAATCCAATGTTGCCAGATTGAGATAGGTTTCCAGCGGCTTCGAATATATGGCCATTTTTAAGACTGGCGGGAATTTTAAATCAATCACTGGACGTTTTTTTATTAAATTCGAGTATAAGACGCACCTGAATTTCAGAGGCAATTTTTTAAAGAAAAAAGTGCATCTTATAGTCTGTAAAATACGGTAACCTCACATCAATATCGGTCACAAACTGACGCCTTTCATCACATGTTAAATTAAACATTTTCATCAAAATTATACGTTTAATATGGAGTTTATCTCTATTTATATAATGAATGACAGACGCACACAAGTTGCGCACTTGGAATTGTTTGTTAATACTACAATTTGATATGTACATATATATATTTTTAATTAAATAACTACTTTATTATTTGAATAAATATAAATACATGTTTTAAAATCAAATGTTTGCGCCTTTGAAATTGTCGATAAGTTTAATCAAACATAGATAATCATCTATGAAGTAAAAAGGAAGTATACAAAATATTCAAGATGTAAAGATATCGTAAAAGCATAAGAATATAGTTATAGAATTCCAGTGTTTTATAATGCCTTAAGATTAATATGAATTACATGTAAATAGTTGTAAGATAGATGTCATTAACCATATATGATATTTTAATGTTTAACAAAATTTTATATCATAAGCGTGTGTTCAGGCTTAAACTATTTATTTGTTTTGTTGTAAATGTAAGTTTATGTAAAAATAAAATATAAACCGGATTGCATTGTATAGAATTAAAATGTTAATATAATGTAAAAAATTAAATTAATGTAATGGCCGAAAATGGCACTTGTATATCTTTTTTTTTTTTTCATTATAATTTTATGAGTGGTGTTAAATACATCAGAAACTTACTTCTTGGAATAAATTACCGCATCACATGTAATTTCAGTAATGATTTTTAATTTATGTGGAAACAAAGTGAATGGAGCTTTAAAAATAGTTATTGGAAACAAGAATTTATCAATGAAAGCGAAAACGGCCGTTCACAATGGAGTTCTGGTCCCAACCCTAATGTATGGAAGCGAAGCATGAAACTGGCCGAAGAAGGGTGAGAGCAGAATAAATGCGGTAGTGATGAGGTTCCTAAGACGTATGTGTGGTAGAACGATATACGACAGAATCTCAAATGCTGATATAAGAAGAGAATGTAGAGCGGAAGAAGGTATTATGAACAAAATTCTGAAAGGATCGCTGCGTTGGTTCAGACATATGGAGCGCATGGATGGAGAAAGAATGGTTAAGAAAGTACACGTTAATGATGTAAATGGAGTACGAGTCGAGGCAGACCGAGGAAAACATGGCACGATCAAATTAATCAAATTTAAAAGGCTGGTCATGTTAGAAGTCAGAAGAATCGACGTGCGTATATGACTCGCTGTATGAATGTGGAGGAAGCTAGAGAGGTGTGCCAGAATAGAGTAATGTGGCGGTCCATTCTCTCTGCCTACCCCTACGGAGAAATGGCTTGATGGTTTGTTGTTTGGAAACAAAGTAATCTAACCACGTTCTATTTCAAGACAACACATGACATTTCAGGAATTCTCTAGACACAGAGCTTCCTTGAAGTAAATTTTTAATCAACATGGTGCTGCGGTAATTAGCATCATCAATGTTGTTTGGAATATGTTTCTTTTTTTAATAAACATAACTGCACTTAGTATTACAACACTTTATTTCACTTATCAGAGACGTGTTTCGGTTATAACATAACATTTTTCAATGTAGGAAAAAGGTAATAATATATGTAACCGAAACATGTCTGTGATAAGTGAAATAAAGGGTTGTAATACTAAGTGCGCTTATATTTATTCAAATATGATTCCACAACTCAAAGTGAAAGCGAATATGGAAGAAAATTCTTATGTTTGCTCCGTCTGACCCCCAAGAAACTGACTATCATTTCGAAGAAAGCCTTTATATCCTCAGTTACACAAAACTGTTCCTCTGCATTTCAAAGATAAAATATTAACAAATGTTTGAGAAGGCAGACCACCGGCAATGACAGTGTGATTCTCAGCAACTGATTCTTCATTAGCTACCAATCCACACGTCATGAGAATCAATATAATAGCTATCTTCTTATTTTTGTCCTGTCACACCTCCGTGGTGCATAGGGCCTCAAGGAGCCTTCTCCACCCGACTATCGCATGCCTGATGCCTAACATCATCCCAAATGAGGCCTGCTGCTTTAACCTCGTCCTGCAGGGCTCTTCTCAAGGTGGCTCTAGGTCTGCCTCGCTTCCTCTTTCCCCCCATAGGGGACCAGTCTAGTGCGCCCTGAGCAATGCAGGCTGGGTTCCGTCTCAGAGTGTGACCGATCCACTGCCATTTGCGTCTAGCGACTTGTTCTCTAATTGGCTTTTCGCCTGCCACATAGTCCAGAGAAAGGCATTTGATACTGTTTGGGGCCAATAGATTTTGATATAATAGCTATACTCTACATCAATTTGGCTCGCGCTGTAACGATGTAAAGAACTATTTAACAAAATAATAATTTCTCAATATTTGCTTAAGGTATCAATTAATTATGTCACCTTTCTGGTTTCAATACCGTTTTGTTCGCTAATAATAATAAAATGCTAACTTTTAAAGCGCCGTTTTTGTGATGTAATCATCTCAGGGCTGCTTTATTTTTTCCATCTCAAATGCCTCTTTATAGTTTACAGTAATAAAGAGATTCTTCCAACTGTCAGTGTCCAAGTCTCCAACTAAACTAAGTACTGGCCATATATAGTAATTCAACATCGTCTGAAGTTTTAAATTCAAATTATCTTTAACCTCCATTGAGCTGGCTGGCTTCATTTGCAGTATTTAAAATTGGTCTGGAACTGTGGTTGGCTACATTTACAGCCTAGACAAATAGCTCCGAATTCATCACAATATTACATACAATTTAGTAGTAATGAACCAAAGTAAAACGGTTTATAAGATACTTTTGAATAAGAATTGCAATTGTAGTCTGCCATTTTTTTTTTACTGCAAATCGTAATCGCAACCTGAGTGTGCGAAGGTTCCAACTGTCAAAAGTAAAAAGCTGAGAAAAATTATGTCAAAGTTTTGTTGGTTTTGGGTGTGTATCTTGGAATAAAAGGGTTCCATCTGAAGCAGATGAAATTCTTTTACCGAGAAGCGTGTAAATTTTCTCTGGCGACAGTTGGAATAATAAAGTTGTAAGTGTAAATGAATCCTTCAGTGAATCGTGTGTTTTGAATGATCAGATGGAACTTGATTCTTTTCGTAACATCAAAATGACAATACTATTGCATGTTTTTTTTAATTGTACGTATAGATAAGGTTAGTAAGAACCCTTTTCACGAAAAAAAGTCAAATGTGAAATTTTGTTAGTTGGAACCCTTTTACTCTCAGGTGACGAAATGTAGTCAGCAAATAACATTTCTCTCATATTGTGAAATGCCACTCATGTTATCTCTATTATTTGTTTTATTGGATGTTCAATATGTGTCTAAATTAAACAATTTATAGATTTATCTTTTAATCTTATATAACCCTGTTCTTATTAATGTGTTATGTGTGTGTATAGAATCAAATCGGCTTAAACTATTTGTAAATGTTAAAAAACCAAGTGTTGTAGGATAATATTTGTCACTTTCTCTGCTCCTATGCATACCAACTCATAATATAATCATGCATTTACATATGCATACTAAAAATGTTCTTAATTGGTAAATATGTAAACTTCTTACATTTGCAACAGCAAGAAAATTGCCAAATTTTTATATTATATTTTTATCATGGTGTTAAAATAATATTTTTTCAATAATAGTTAATTTTAAACACTACATTTAAATAGAACTGTATTTTTGATACACCTAGTTCCAATCAAATACACATATACAACCACAAATTAAATAAATTAAATTTTTGTATTATTTTTCCTATTTCAAAAATCACAATGCAAAAATCATACATTTAATAGTTGCTCTAAGCTTGTATTTTTGTTTATATCTGATTATTCATAATTACAAATCAAATAATAATATGGCTATATCTGCCTGGAGATAATATTATAGTATTTACCTATTTTTTTCCAAAACTGCTTGAAATAATTTGGCATGCATAATATTTTTATTAATTTTCCATCACCTACTTATCTATTCTAAGATTTTCTATTTCGATTTGATTAGTCAATAATTTAAATGGTCTATTTTTTTTTCTTTTTTAATATTAGTAATTAATTTTAGTTTTTTTTTCATTTCTCTCTCCTTTCTTTTTTAAATAAAACCAAAGAAATAGAATCGTGCTTTAGTAGGAGGTGATTTTATATTTTAAAAAATCATTTCCCATTAAAGAAAATATTCCGTTACTGTCAGACAGAAAACTTGTTCACATAAATTGTTTTTTCGTATTTGGATTTGGTTATTTGATTTAATATATTTGTAAGCCTTTTATAAAAATAATTCCATTAAGAACGGAGAGGGAGAGAGCAGCTGTTGTTGTTTTTTTGTAATTTAGAATTGTTAGGTAAGGTTTTGTTATTTATTTTATTTCTCTGTGTGTTGAATGTACAAATGCTCTGATGCTATGCATTAAATTGTTTGAAGCTTTACCTGTTTTTGCAGATGTTAATCTCATTTTTATTTACTTTTTCTATTTCAAATAAATTTATTGAAATATTATTTTGCTTTTGATTTAAATTTTGGGTTTGCTTTTTAACTTATAGCACTAACCCTTGATAATGTTCCTCCATCTATCCTTATATTCCATCTGAAAGCCTTCCATTCTTCTTAATTTTTATTACAGCTAAATCTGCCTATCCCCTTCCTCCCTAAACACTTCCTATCCTGGTGATGCACTTGTGACTCTGACTAAAAAGAATTTAATGGTAAGAAGATATATTTATAAAAGCCTCAAATTTTCCCATCTTGTCCGAAATTACATTTTTCAACTCTATAAATATTTACAATATTTAAAAAAAATCTAACTATTTCACATTTTTTTCAATTCTACTAAAAGATGGATTGCATAGTATTTTACTCATATTTGAGAAAGTAAAATTGATTGTATCAAATGATCTAATTGGGTGCAAAAAATTATTGCTAGCATGTTAAATTACATAAATAGCCACAAGTCATTGTCTTGTTTCTTTATTTTTAAAATGAACTTCCATCAAGAGATTTCAGTAAAATCATTCTTCGCTTGTTTCAACCCAAGGAATTGGTTTGCAGCAAAGTGTAATATTTTTGCTGGTTCTTGGGATGCCACTCGGGCTTTACTTTAATGTGGTAGTTTCCCGTTGCTTTCCACATTTTGTACACAACAGGTTATTTGAACCCAATTACTTGTATACAACTTTTCAGCTATTGATTCTCATGAAATGTGATAGGTAGCACCATTTTATTGTCACGTGAATTCTACACCAGACTAAAGACAATCACACCATCGTCGGGAATTGAACCCGGAACCTTCGGTGTGGCAGTCATAGCTCTTGCCTCCTAGTCACGAAGGTCGCCTTCGAAAATCATTAGATTATCGTAAATAAACTCATTTGCAAAGCCGTACGATATTAAACAGAATTACCATTAATGACAACCCACTTTTTTTTTTGTATTTTAATCCTTTTTATATTTAAAATCAAAGTGCACATTCAAAAGTGTATTATAATACCCGGTTATTTTATTCAAATTTAACAAAGTAGGTACCTCATTGAGGAGTATGCTGTTTCGGTTTATGCGCAACGAAAACGAAATTTAAATCGAATGTTTTACGGTTTTCGTTGTGCCGCAGATGTACGCAAAAGCGCAAAAATTTCAGCTGTTCCTAGATTGAGCGCGTTTTGAGATAACAAAGAAGTTCTAAGTTTCCGTCGTTTTATTATACGATTTGCATAAAATACGTTTACGCATTATTTGTGAAAATGTCAGATACTGTAAGTATATATATATTTTGTTTATCAAGTGTCAGTTTGTGGAGTTTTCTTGCATGTTTTATAACCTTAAATACCCGTGATTTTAAATTGTGTGTTTTCAACAATGTATTCTTCTTTTCAGAAAATTGAATCTCCCGTGCAGAGGAATAGCGAAAGCGATGGTGCCGAAGGGACAGAGTACGATCCTCACTATGAACCCATTGTCAAACTGCCTCTTGTAACGATTTCTACAAATGAAGAGGATGAGGAAGAATTGTGCAAAATAAGGGCCCGCCTTTACCGTTTTGACAAAGTTGACCACGAATGGAAGGTGAAGTACCAAAAATATGTTATTTGTATAGTTAAAAACCTCTACAGCTCGATGACGCAGTTGGTTGTCTACCTGTTGCTCGATGCTTTTTAACGTTTATTTATTCTCGCGATATTTTGAAGGTTGTCCTTAATTTATTAAAATGTTTTCCAAAGGAGTGCACACTAAACTATAGTTCAATAGCAAATATGCTAGATAACCTTTGTTTCTTAGTTGAATAGGTAAAACATTGAAAAATGTTGTAAAAAATTATCTCAATATTATACTTCCTGCAATGTTTTTAAGGTCATTTTTCGTTGTAGTTTTTAAAATACAGTTAGTTGAAATTTGAATTTGTAAATAAAATGTGTTACTATAACTTAATTCAAACCAGTTATTAAGGGTTAAGGTCATGTATTTTTTTCAAACAGATTTTTCACAAATAAAATAGTAACATTACTAGAGGGGCTCAAACTCATATTCATTCCAACTGCCCAACGGATTATGGGCACATAAAAGAACTTCATCACATCACTCATAACGGAGCTCTGCTGGCATCAGCATCTCGTCATCTGAGAGTAAGAAGGTTCCAACTGACAAAAGTAAAAAGCGGAGAAAAATGAAGTCAAAGTTTTGTTGGTTTCGGTTGTGCATCTTGGAATAAAAGGGTTTTATTCTAATATCCAGAGATTATTTTACTGAGAAACGTGTAAATTTTGTCTGGCAACAGTTGGAATAATAAAGTTCTAAGTTTAAATGGATCCTTTTTCAGTGAATCGTGTGTTTTGAACGATCAGATGGAACTTGATTCTTTCGTAGCATCAAAATGACGATACTATTACATGTTTTTTTTTAATTGTACGTATAGATAAGGTTAGTAAGAACCCTTTTCACAAAAAAAAGCCAAATGTGAAATTTTGTTAGTTGGAACCCTCTTACTCTCAGGTGACTATCTGTACATCTGGGAATGCACAAAATATATTTGTATTTGAGCACAATTTTGTGCTGATCACCAGAGAGCACCGGAATTACATTTCTTACCTCGGTGTGACACAATGCCAACAGAAAGGCAACAAAGAAACGAAACTAAACTAACGAGTAAACAGAAAAAATGGACTGCCACACTGTTCTTTCGGACATACTTCTCTCACTTCCTCAACATTCATACTTGTCATGCACGCTAGTCGACTTCTCTGACTCCTTAAGTGGCCGACATTCAATATTTGATTTATCTGATCGTGCCACGTTTTCTTGAGTCTTTCTCTATTTCTAGTTCCATTAACATTGTTAACATGTACTTTTCTTATCATTCTTTCTTCATTCATTCTTTCCATGTGTCCAAACCATCTTAATGATCCTTTCATTATTTTGTTCATTACACTTTCATTTGCACTGCATTCACTTCATTTACTTTCATTTGACACTCTATCATCACCGTCATAGTTTTTTGGAAAGGCTTTTGTTTGCGATGATAGCTTTAAGTGCACTTTCTGTTCTACTCTGTCATATACAGATTTATCACACATTCGTCTAAGAGATCTCCTTCTTTTTGTCCTGTCACACCTCCGTGACCTGACTCTATCGCATGCCTGATGCTTAACATCATCCCAAGTGAGGCCTGCTGCCTTAACCTCGTCCTGCAGGGTTCTTCTCCAGGTGGCTCTAGGTCTGCCTCGCTTTCTCTTTCCCCCATAGGGGACCAGTCTAGTGCGCCCTGAGCGATGCAGGCTGGGTTCCGTCTCAGAGTGTGACCGATCCACTGCCACTTGCGCCTAGCGACTTGTTCTCTAATTGGCTTTTCGCCTGCCATGGTCCAGAGAACGGCATTTGACACTGTTTGGGGCCAATAGATTTTGAATATTGAGCGAAGGCACCTATTTATAAACACCTGGAGTTTACCAATAACGTCTGCGGTAGAGATCTCACAGTGTATAATCTAACGTGTTGTTTCCTCAGGAGCGTGGCACCGGGGACGTGAAGCTGCTCCGACACCGTGAGAAGAACACAGTCCGTATCGTGATGCGGCGGGACAAGACGCTCAAGATCTGCGCCAACCACTACATCACCACCGACATCCGGCTGCTCCCGCACACGGGTTCCGACCGCGCTTTCAACTGGACCACCTATGGGGATTTCGCCGATGAGACCGCTAAACAGGAATTCCTCGCCATCAAGTTTGGGAGTGTCGAGAGTAAGTCACATTTTATTCGGACATTAATTAACCAACTAACTAACCATCACGCCATTTCTCCGAAGGGGTAGACAGAGAGGATAGACCGCTGTACTGCTCTGTCCTGACATACCTCTCTAGATTCCTCCACATTCATACAGCGAGTCAAACACGCACGTCGATTCTTCCTTTAAAATTTGATTGATTTAGTCATACCATGTTTTCCCCATTTTCCCCTCATTCACATCGTTGATATATACTTTCTTAACCATTCTTCCTTAATCCATGCGTTCCATGTGACCAAACCAACGAAGTGATCCTTTCATAATACTTTCTTCCACTGTACATTCCTTCCTAATTTTGCATCAGCATTTGAAAGTCTGTCGTACATCATTTTACCACACATACATCTAAGGGATCTCAATGTTGCTCTGATAATTTTTTTTAAATTTCACTCCTTCAAATGGAAAACATCAATGTCTCCAAAATGTTTATTTTAGTTGTCACAGATTTGATACAATGCCGCGCTCTGAGCGTAGTTAGTGCGATAAACAGGAAGAAGGAAAACTTGGCTTGGGATGTAAATCTGTATGTGATAGAGTGCCAAATGCTAAGATAAACAGTGAGTGCGGTGAAGTGAATTAGTTTTTATGAAAAAAATAAGGAAAGGGTCACAAAACACGATCAAATCAATCAAGTATTAAATGTTGGCCACATAAGGAGTCGGAGAAATGGACGTGTTGAATGTTGAAAAATCTAGAGATGTATATTTATTCTGCCTACTCCTTCGAAAAATTGCATTTTGGTTAGTTCGTTTAAATAACTTGTAACCCATTTTATATATTTTGCTAATAATCAGGAGAGATGGAATGCTGGAATTTGTACTTATGTTATGTATGATTTCATTACAGATGCCACATTGTGGAAGACAAAGTTTGACGAAGCCCAGGAAATTGTCAGAACCAAATGTAGCCTATACAACGGAAGTGACCTGAACCAATCCAACAACTCTGATCCCGACTCTTGCAAGGAAGAATCCGATTCGGAGGAGGAAGAGGACTCCCAGAAGGAAAATATTCAGACACAAAATGAGAAGAATGAAATAATGCTTAAAGAAAAAATAGAGAACGAAAAAATTGAGCTCAATGACAAGCAGGCTGATCAAGAAATCAAATCCAACGATGAAGGAGTCGTTCTTAAGCTTTCGGAACTCACTGTCAACAGTGAAGAAGTTGCTAAATAATCCATTTTATGTATTACTAAATATTGTGTAAGTTTTAAACGGTACTTTTTAAACCTGAAAATATATGTTCCTTCTACTTCTTCTTTCGGTGTCATGTCAGGTCCCTCCGATGTTGACTATCACCCGAGAGTAGGCGTCTCTGTGCCTGGCAGCTCGAAACAGCTCCTCAAAGCTCCTTAAGCCAGTCCAGTCCCTTATGTTGTGGAGCCAGAAGATTAACCTCAATAATCGGGTGAAAGAATTCATATTTTTTTCCCCTAATTACATGGCCTAAATATGCCACCTTGCGGGCTTTAATATTGGCCAACGATTCTCCGTAAGGTCTGGCTCTCTGGAGAACATTTATGTTGCTGACCATATCGGTCCAAGGGATGTGCATAATCCAACATATTGTGGTGCAGTCACATTTCAAATGTCTCCAGCCATTTCGTGATACCAACTCCAAAGGTTCATGATTCAACACCATATAAAAAAATTATATGGCATTGATACGTTCCAATACAGATATATCTCGATTGTCTCCGTCACAATCTGGGAAATAACCCTATTATATCGGTACTTCTCTGGGGACCTATCCAATAAAGATTTGCAAAATCTATACTGCAATATTTGGCCGGACCGAACCTGGTAATTAATCCCGATCTCTTATAATATTGTTTTTATCTTAAATATGACTACTTTATCTGTTCAAACATGGAATTTGACTTTACTAATTAAAGTATATTAGATTTTTAAATGACTTGTCAAATATTACTGATATTATTTTTATTTTAAAAAAAAAACTGCATAAATTTGGATTTAACATTATCTTCTGTTTATTGCTTTTAAATTTTTTTAATCGTGGATATATTATCGTATTTCTACATCTATGTAATACAAATAGGCTTTAAGAATGTTCTTGCGTCTTGCTCTTTCCATCGGATCATATGCTTGGATTTCATCAGACGGGTCCTAGGTCTGACTCATTCCTTCTCATCCACAGAGGACCAGTTCAGTGCAATTTCAGCAATGCAGTATGGACAATATATAGATAAAGAACGCCAAATGAAATTTCATATATAGAATATAAAACGTTTTTGATTGGTCTGTTAAATTTAGCTTTAAGTTGGTGATCTCTTTGTACCATCTATGAAATTGTATGATGCATCATTAGATATGAAGTTTGGCATTTATTAAAATATTGTAACCTTTCAAAATATAAAATTTATAACACTACCTTTTAAAACTTTTAATATTCATTAGTCTGTGGTTTTTTTATATTCCATTAAAATTATTGTTTATTTTATTTCTAATTAATAAGCATCGAATTTACTAATTAGGATATAATGTCTTGTGTAAGTAGATTAACCCTTTTTGGACGCTAGCTTTTGTATCTTTTTTATATGTTATTCTATCAATATTTAATATTAAAATGGCACTGTGTATGTTAATGGCTCCATTGGTAATATTCAACTGACAAAGTAATTACGCGCAGATTCCACAGACAAAAGATTCAACATGATTCATCATGTCACCACAAATTTGCCATATAACCGCAGCGACAAAGTTCTGCTGTCATTTCAGAGGTGACTTACGTCCGTTAAGGGTTAACAGTATAATTGAAAAGAAAAAAAATCTATAATTTTTTTATTGTCTATTCAATGTAAAAAAAAACACGCACATCAAATATACAAAGAACTAAAATATTTTTATAGAAATTCTCCATTTTGACGATTAGTATTTTTAGGTGCCTTGTTTTAAGAAAATATGTTATATAAGTATAATTCGATTCTATATTGGTGCCTTAAAATGTTACTAGAATTATAATATTGTGTTAGGTTATGTACCCAAAAAAAATTATTGCCATTTTAAGTGTCATCTGCATTACCCGTGCCACTATGTAAAGAGAATAAAAACATCTTCACTTCACTTATACAGCCGATGTCGTCCACTGCTGGACTCTCCATACTTTTCCACACATCTTGTGCCTTCTGCATCCAGTGATCAGCGATTTTTCTTATATCATCAGACCATCGTGTGGGGGATCCATCTAATTCTATCTTCACGAGGTCTCCACTCCATCGTTGGTCTACCAGTCTCGCAACACGTTCCGCAAATGACTATTTGAACTTGACCACTCTTTCGATGACATCTGTTACTTCTGATTTATGTATTTCAGTATTTCTTATTTGGTCTGAGAGTCTTATATGTAGCATGGCTCTTTCATGTTTCCTTTGTGTTACACGAAGTCTCTTTATGGTAGATTTGATGAGGATAAGCTTTTCCGTTCCGTATGTCGGTACTAGAAGTACGCATTGGTTTATATCATTAGTAGTACCAACAGTGGCAGTACTCCCATAGAAGCCCAAAAGCCCGGCTTGCGTAAGAAATTTTGAATCAAAATCCCAAAATCTAAGTAATCATGCCCCCGCATAAACCAACAACCCACCAAATCACCTTCCAACAATGTTCCCATCAGACGTAAGAGGAATAGCCACAAGAACTGAACCTCTGTAAGCCAAAAGAGGTTTTGATTCAAAATTTCTTACGCAAGCTGGGCTTCTGGGCTTCTATGGGAGTACCAAGTACCATTCTGCATTCGAGACTTTGGAGAGTGTTGCTATCAAAGAACTTCTTTAGATTACCATATGCTGCCCACCTGAGATTCTCCTCTGAAGCTCAACAGTCTAGTTATTTGACTTCTTCTATTACCTGATTGTCAATGTCTACAGCAACGCCGAGGATCTCATTTGTCTTGATTGTGTTAATATGGAGTCCCACTTTTTTGTTTCTTCTAATTGTCGTGTTAAAACACGTACTTCATCATGAAAAAACTAGTGAATAACATTAGTTATGTCGCATTACACATAGGTACATAATTTATTGTAAATGCATTCAGATTTATTTTGTGTTTGAACCACAGATTATTTACCATTTGCAAAAAAATTATTGTAAACATTTCATTAGATCAAATAATATTCTTAAAGTTTACTTTGGTGTTTGTCTTACTGAATATATAAGTCAGTATCAAAATTGGTCAGCAATTCATAAAAGTAATGTGATTGAAACATAGTATGCACCAGAATGACGAAATTGGTGTATCAATATGACTCATTTATATTCAATTCTCTGGGCATTATTCCACGTTGACAAACTGAAAAGCTGATGATGACTCTGTGAAAATCCACGCAAAAATTAACCAATTTCATTCAATCGCATAAATTATATTCAATACATCTCTTTGTGATCTTTATTAATGATGAATTTATAATAAAATAAGGCATTTTTTAATTAGAAAATAAGTTAGTGATTATTTTTAATGTATCCAGAAGAATACTGTGTTGTTTGAAAAGTAATTGCCTATTTTAATTTTAACATTCTCAGTTAGTTTATAAACATTCCAATGGTTTATAAGGATTGAAACAATAAAACACTTAATTTTTTATTTCCGATTTATTTTATAAATATGAAAACCTCAGGGCTGCCAATAACGCACACACATTACCCAATTCAATGCACAATCTTTCTGTTATCAGCCTGCTTGATATAAATAATAGTTTTCATAATTCAATTGGATACACCACTATATTTCGGAACAGCTCGCTAAATAAGCCAAGAATACAATTTTAATGCAATAAATTAACAAGTTAAAATATGGAAGATATAACGAACAAAACTATTATGAAAAGAAGGAAATATGTTTAATTCCACTGGAACAGTCTACTCTGGATATGGATAGAAAGCACATTTCAATTTACACTTATTCAAAATTATCATTTGAATTTTTTTTAAATATATATATTTGAATCATTTATCCTGAGTCATGGATCTAAATCAAAGATCAAAGTCATCACAAGACTAGCGGGTTCATTTCAAAATAACTCCTCATTTCCAACAGGTGGGGGAGCAGAAACCTTCTAGCTGATACTCCTGAAATACAAGATTTTAGAGAGATAGATCTAGATCAAAATATTCCAATTCCAATTTTGAATCAGCTAATAAGCTATATTCTAAAATGTCTATCATTGGCTGGTATAAAATTTAATTAATTCTTGAATAATTTAGTGAACTGAGATGTTAAACATCAGATATTCAATTTCAATGTAAATAAATCCTTAATACGAATGAAAATGTCTGTTTTCTCAAAGTTTTATTATATTTTATGAACCTAAACATGTCAGTCCCATAAAATATTATAAAACTTCTAGAAAACAGACATTTTCATTTGTATTGATCATTAAATATGGAGTTTTATATCATTCAAGAGTTTTATATCATTCATTTTATATCGTTCAAGAAACATTTAGAAAAATAAATCCATATTTTCAATACAGCCTAAATCAATTGGGATTAGTGTAGACTGCTATATTTGTGACCTCTTTCTTGTCTATAATAATACATTTGTTCACAGTCTATTTATGAATAGTAGAAATATATGATAACATGAAATAACAAAATAAATAAAAATAAAGTTAATATTATTAATGGAATAATGATTTTCATGGGAATATTTCTACATCTATTGCTCTTTTCGTAAGTTGCTGCTCGACACATCACATGGTCAAACCACTGGAATCGTGTCTCAGCTTTTCCCATCCATATTTTTATTTCAGCAGTGTGTTTATGATTTTTCTTCACAGTCCAGCATTCCACACCAAACAGAATGGCAGGCAGCACTGCAGTCTTGAACATTTTGCCCTTTGTTTTTGTTGGCATCATTTGATCGCAGTAAACACCTGAGATAGATTTGCTCTTCAGCCAGGTCAGCTCATCACTTCTACATTTACATTAGTTCTGAGAACGGATCCAAGATACCAAAATTATGCTACTAGACTGGGATATTGTTCATGTACAACGTTTCTCCTTGTGCCTCGTTTGTACACTTCTTATACAGTGGAACCTGGATAATTGGCATTCCAAGGGACCAGGCCTACGATGGTCAATTAACCAGATTTTCCAATTAACCAGGTCCAGATTGTGCTTTCGTTTTTTGAACCACAAACAGAAAAGCAGTAAAAACAATTCATGGATAGATGCATAAAACAATTAATAAGAGTTTAATAAGTAAATTGTAATTGTACATACATGCATACACATACAATCAATTTAATTATTGTGGCTTGAAAAAGTCAGTTGTATGGGGTCTGTTTCAAATACTTTGCGAGATTTACCAAACTGTCGAATTGTTGGTTTAATTTTCGTTTCGAGCTCAAATCAAGGTTGTTATATTTAAGTTTGTGAAACATTACGATATAAAATGACCATCTTCGATGAGTAAAGAACAAATACTGAGGAGTTGTCAGTTTACAGAGATCGAGAAGGCAGTGCTCTCCAATAACAGGTCTAGAAGGCTTTCTTTTTTCCAATTAAAGATGTTTTAGTGCTCCTCCCGTAACTTTTCTGCCAATTAACCAGGTTCCAATTATCCAGGTTCTACTGTAATACATATTTCTACATAAAAATCAAATAATCATAGAAAACATTACCGTTGCTATTACATGTCATGGCCACTCAATTTAGATTGATAAACTAAACTTCCATTTATTACCATTTTTTTTAACGTAAAATAATATTTATAAAAATTACAATTCACAATAAGTAATAAATTATTTAATTGTAGCAGAGATTTTGTAACATTTCAATGGGTATGCATATAAAATATGTAGGTCAAGAAATCGTTAAAAGAGAATCCATAAAATATAACTACCCAGTGGACAAAACAATCGATAAAACTTGCCGGACACCAAATGAACAAATGCTCTTTGCTTTGCAACAGCTATTGTAACTAAAGTTTAAATATATGTAATTTAAAACACTTTAAACTAACATGTTTTGAATCAAACGCACGCTTTTATAGTGAAAAAGGTAAGCAATAATAAATCAAAATCATTTCACATGTACGAAATAAAGGAGTTAAGGCCGTGCCACACTGTTTGAAACAAACTCTCCACAGGGGTGACCTTGGTGGAGAGCTGTGGAGCCCACGGTTGGTGTAGCGTCCACACACGGTTGTAAACAAGCTCTCCACACGTGAAATGCGTGTTTAAACGCGCGTCCGTCCACAAAGTTTGTTGAAGGTCAAACGAATTTTGGTTTCAAACAAGTGTCTACACAGTTTTAAACCGCCAGTGGAGACCGATGTGGAGAGCTTGTTTAAAACAGTGTGGCCCGCCTTTAAAATTGTTAAATAATACAAATGAAAACGTCTGTTTTCTAAAAGTTTTATTGTAGTTTACGGGAATGACATGTTTCAACATTTGATAATGCCTTAGAAAGACGAAACATGTCATTCCCATAAACTACAATATAATAAAGCTTTTAGAAAACAGATGTTTTCATTCATATTAATTGTTGAATATGGAGTTTTACTTCATTGTTAAATAATAAACGAGGCAATTATTATTTAATAGAATCGTATGGCTTGAAGTTAAATTTGATTAAGTTAATAATTATTAACAAATCGCACGCTTAATAGAACACTGGCTTAACTCAAAAAAGCAAGTTTTGCTACATGAGTCAGTGTTTTAACAAAAACAGTCGAAAAACACGTACGAATGAAAAAGACCGATATAGTGTAATGGAGGTCAATTGGCGGAATTTTGGCTTAATTTTAACACGAAACGATGGATAGCGTTAACACAAGCCTCTGTCTAATGTTAACTCAATTATGACCTAAACCATATTCGGTCAGTTTACTATTATGCGTGCGAAATCATGTTTATTTAAATAAATAAAATGTATTAATACAAAGTGTTTTAAATTACTTTATTGAAAGTTAAGGCGTTAACGCTGTTGAATTACATTGTAATCTGAATTAAAAAAGTGGATTGAATAGTGTTATTTATTGTTTTTCAAATATTTTCAATAATATTTAAAACATAACTTTACAGCACAAATATAGAAGACAAAATATAATTCATCAATAAGGTTGTCAAGTTAGTTATTTGGTATGAAAATAAACTAAATATCTACAATTTATTATTAATTCTTACTTTAAATAATGGAATGACTGTTTATCTGGCTGAAGGTTTATTTAACTAAACAATTATGCTTTTGGACAGTAACAAAATAATAATAATACAATCGTGAATAAATAAAACATACGTTAATACACAAAAATAAACCTAATACTTCTAAAAAATATGTTTAGAATTTGTAATATGGATTCTGAATAATTTATTCGAAAGATTAATCTGTAATCAATTACAACATTTAGATTGTTTTTTGTTTGTTAAAGTTATTTCCAAGTACCTATTTCTTTAGTACGTCTATTTGGCAATATATATATTTTTAAATAAAATATGTAACTCGAATAAAATGCCAGAAATGATATTCCTTTGGTAAACTTTATTTGCAGTTGCCTCAAAAAATATAAGATTACGCCATTATCAAAAACCTTGTTATACTTGTTGACTGACTTCTCATGAAAAACATTTAATACTGCGAGGAATTATGATGAATATTTCAAATACTTAAAACTCATCTTTCTTATCTGATTCCACCTTTGATACCGTTTCTTCCAAGTCTGCAAAGCTTAGAAGTATGCTAAGTTTAACATTGATTTCTTTTCTCTTTTCTTCGGATAGTTTTCCATCTAGCAACTTATTCAACCTTTCATTTTCACCTTTGACAAAGGTTTCTCCTTTCTCAGATATCCTCTTCATAACGAGCTCGTAAACTTTTCCAGTTTTCGCTTCCTAAAATTAAAATATCGGGAACAATGCATTTCAAACATAAAATGGGCAAATATTTGGTAAATAACTACTGAAAAATAAGCAATTGAAAATTATCTTTATAAAAAACAAGTACCTACCTACATTTACAAATAGAATTTTATAAGAATTCCAAATTTGAAATAATATGTTCAATTGTTCAAGAAAACAGTTGCACACGAAAATATGAATCATAAATAGATGACTGTTTTCACTCATTCAATTGTTAAATTTATAAGAAACTCTTATGAGCAACATTTATATTTACCTGATCTTTTAAGCCAGCTATAATTTTCTCTGCTTTTTTCAATAGTTTCTCCTTCTCGTTCACATTAGCGCTGATGTACTTTAAAGCCAATTGATCTAAACTAGGAATGCAACCTGGAAAACTGAGGTGAATTCCAGAATTGACTTTTAAAAATTTGCGTACATTCGCGCTTGTGATGGGTTTTTCAGAAAGGGTCACTGGCTCCTTTTTCCCCTTTATGAACAGTTTCACCACTGGGTAGTCCTCTTTCTTCACGTTATATCGCAGAGCTATCTCTTCGTTGTCTCTCTCCCCGTAGTCTTTTATTCCCACTTCGGCGATAAGCAGATTATCGTGAGGTTTGGCATCTTTCGCGATTTTCGCATAAGCCTCGTGTTGATCTCCGTACGGGAACGCCACATCAAATTTAACTAATGTGGCGTCAAATTTACTAATTAGCTTATCGAATGTATATAGATCGAGTTGAATGCAGCCGGTGCAAGCGGTCGTTTCGAAAGCCCGCAAAATGCACAATATAGCAATTGAGAATAAATATTTTATAATAAACATGTTTAAAATATGTTCTTTTATAAAATACGATATCTTATGAACTGCTTTTAACACAACTATCAATTAAAACCCGGCGTAACACTCCCTCCTGACACCTGTAAATTGATAATAATAGAAGTACAACACGAAGCGGAAAACAAATATTTGACGTTTCTCGCTATCGAGCTGCGATTGGCCATTTATATAAGGGATCCGTTGGTATGATCAATATCCGCTTTACCGACATAACGTGGACGTTGGCGAGTGGACGGCGGCGAATACAAGCACTGCATGTTGTGAGCATTCATTGAAATAATAAAATTGTTTTTAAGCTTTGTTCTCTTTGAATGTAATAATCTTGATAGCGGAATGTATACAGGCTATCAATATTGACTTTTTTTACAATTGGCTCAACATAAACACCATGAAATGTTGTTTTAAATTGTTTAGTTAATTTTTCGTTATTATTATTTTTAATTATGATTAATTTTGTTATTTCAAATTTAACGTCAATTGATTAGCTACCATTGTGTGTCTTTATTTTATAATTGTTCAATTTGACGAAATTGGTTAATTTGATGAATTGTATGGACAATCTATGTACCAGATCTATGTACAATCTTTTTTTATAATCCTATCTCCTAACAAAAAAAAACGATCTTGATTATTACGAATGTTTGGCAATCAGCTTTGAATCGTTACCAATAATTGTTACTTCATAATATTCGACCAAATTGATGTATAATCTTTCGGAATATCGTAATTATGCACTTTTTAAATTGAATATAATGTGAGTAATTAAAAACATATCATACGAGGTATATTGGTAAAAGTGCTACTGGCCATATTTAATAAAATACTCAAGCTATGTTGTCTTCAAAGTATTTGTCATTTTGACAAACAATAATGTTTAAATAATTAATCTAGTACAAATATAAAGTTCCCTCGGTGATTTCGGCAGCAGTAGGTACTATCGTTTGGTAATGTCAATATTGCTCTCGAAATCGGTCAGTAAAAAATATATTAGGGGCGCCAATTTTCTCGTTTTATAAATGTTCATACGCGCGTAAAGAATTTCAACCATTTGATTATAAAACACCCAAGATTTTCTCCGTTATTTTTCTTTGATATTGTCTATTCGGGAGTACCAACCCGAAGCCCATTGCTCCTCCACGTGTTTTAAATTTATTCTTGGATGTTGAGGTCGGATATTGTTGGTTGGTGAGACGAGGGTTTCTTGGAGGATGTGGTGGGTTGGGTCTGAAATTTGGACCTGATTACCCGGGTAGGGAGGAGTCTAATGCGGCGGGTCGGTAAGATAGTAGCAACGTCAAAATGGAGTAGTGAGTGATTACGATGGTCAGGAACTGTGGCCGCGGTAAGGCAAGTACCCTATTCAGGCAGAGGTTGTCATTTTAGCTGGCTGGCTGACGGGAAGGCGTGTAGAGCGATTTACAACTTGGATATGAGAGCGTGGACCATTTGTATGTCTTCTTTGTTGAAGTACCATAAAAACAATAAACCAAGGTGATGGGCACGGAAAGGCTTCAAATCAACGTAGACTGCAACAGAAGAATGTCCAAGAATATACATACCTGGGACACAATATTCGATTGGGCCGAGATAACCAAACCGCAGAGCTAAAAAGAAGAATTGGACTAAGCTGGGCAGCTTTCGGAAACATGGGTTACATCCTTAAAAACCGGAAAATACCGATCAACCTGAAATGAAAAGTCTATGAAGCCTGCGTTCTGCCAGTTGGTACTTATGGTCTTGAAACTGTTACATTGTCCAAACAAAGTGCCGAGAAACTACGAATGACCCAAAGAGTCATGGAAAGAGCCATGTTAGGAATCAGCCTAAGAGACAGAGTCAGAAACGATACGGTGAGAGAAAAAACAAAGTTCACTGACATCATCCACCGGGTGGCGACTCTAAAATGGCAATGGGCAGGTCACGTAGCCAGAAGCTCAGATGAAAAGTGGACAAGAAGACTGCTGACTTGGAGACCGTGGACGGCAAAAAGAAGCGCAGGGCAACCGCAACTACGGTGGAAGGATGATCTGAACAGACACGTCGGAATAACCTGGATGCCGTCTGCACAGGACAAAGTGACATGGAAGCGAATGGAGGAGGCCGTCCAGGAGTGGACGAGAATAGGCTGAGGAAGAAGAAGAAGAAGATTATGATGCAGTACACTTCCGAATAGCGATCAAATTAAAATAAAATTTTCATTTATAAATGGTGGAAATAACAAAAAAAATCACGCCGACAAAATAAAATCGTAAAAATAAAACAAAGAGTTTTATTTGAAATTAATGTCTTAAAACAATATTTTTAGATTAAGACAGTTCTAAAATGAATGTTCAAGCATCATTGGATCTTGTCTTCTCGGGAGTACCAGCCTGGAGGCTATTGCTCCCCCAGATGTTGGAAATTTTTTGGGTGTTGAGGATGGATGTTGTTGGATGGCGAGAGGATTGTTTCTGGTGGATTGTGTCCAACATTTGGAGTGTAGAGGGTTCGAGATTGGCCATCGGCAGGGGGTACGGTCTTGGGGGGAACGAGAACGGTGACTGGGTAAGGAACCGATTGGGGCAACTTCGGACGTGTTGTTTTCTGTTTGCACTCCGATCCGAAATGTTATCTTTAATGGTTAAGAACTTCCTCCCAATATGTAGGTACTGCATTACTATCACTAGTAGTTTACAAACCGGGCTATGTTTTTAATTTAATATTTATCAGTAATAATATCAATATTATTAATATGATTTTTTTCACTAGGCGTGCTGTTAATGTACCAACCTGTCCACCAGTCAATATATTATGTCAGTGAAGCTGACGAAACCGATCACATTACTAATTAACTTTTCAAATCAAAATTCTTTTTCTAAATTGAAATACTTATATTTCCACTTCTAAGCATACTTTTCTCAACATATTTTGAAGGAACATATACCATCAGGAGAATGATCCAATCCTTCGTCATCAGGAGAATGATTTATATCGCTCTCCCGATGACGATAGAATAAAACCTCCGAAGCATGTCGAGAAAAATAAACTCATAAGTGGAAAACGCAGTGTTTTAATTCACTTTTAAAATCGTAATTTTAGAACTAAACAGTTTATGAATGAGTTATCAAAAATATTAAAAAATTTCAATTTTATCTTATTGGTAATTTATAGTAAACTTATTTTATTACTCTTAATTTCTCTTTCGTAATTTATAATGATTTAAAAAAATGTAAACTTCGTTCTCACATATTTTGATAAACTTAATAAGTTATCCACTGGAATTCCATAATTACGATTTTTTATGAATTAAAACACTGTTTTTTTTTCCACTTTTGAGTTAATAATTCTTGGCGTGTTTCAAAGGTACACCATAATTGGGAGAACGACATAAAATGATGATATGTAAAGGTGCAAAACCTTCGAAGCATGTCAAAAAAATAAAAATAAACATGAAAGTGGAAAAAACAGTGTTTTAATGCATGATAATTTATCTTTCTCATTCATTCATTTGTTTCGTTCATTTTGAAATGTTCTCAAATTCGTATTTTATTTTATGTTACCAATTATATCACTTGTTCAGTATTGTGACATGTTTCAAATAGCACTAAATGTTATTATTTTATTATGTTTCATGTAGTTTGATATTGACACTCACTGTTCGCTCATGGCTGCCAAGAAGAGTGACAGATTCTCAAGGCAAAATATTTGGCTTCTGTCGATGCATCATCATTGGAGAATTAAGTGAGAGAAAATATTATGTTTTATGTGTGATATTTTATTACATGATTGTCTTTAATAAATTATAAATTATAGAAGGAATATTACAAAGGTTGGTACAATTTTACTGTTTATAGAGAAAATTATCAAATAAAATTAAAAAAAACGTGGCACGATCAGATATTGAATGTCGGCCATGTGAGCATCAGTTTATTTCATCAATAGACATTACAAAATTAAGGTTTAAGGCATCTATTGAGAACAGGTAAAATAATATATTGTATAAAGTATACTATCAGAAACACATGAGAGATGGTTCCATTGCAAGAAGACAAGATACTCTCCAAAATCAAGAGTATTTGCCTTCTGAACGTACTCTCACTAATATGTATGAAAGACGTCGATCTCCGAGGAGACCGTGTTCAGCAGATTCATTGCTCTTCCCACCGGTGTCACCAGAGGCAGGTTTGTTCTGATAGCCAGTAGGTAAAACAATCTATGCTGTCGCTGTCGGAGATATCTATCAGGGAATAAAAGACCAACACCCTCTAGCACGGCCGAGTTCTCGAAATATCCCCTGATTAATATAAAGAAATGGATTATGAAATGTCCATCTCTTCGAAGCTGCAGGGAGTTGGTCCCGAGCATTCCCAAAAGAAATGCCGTGGGATAGAGCCACGATAGCTACCATACCACCTCATGTAGAACAATCTCATTGCTTAATCGGGTCACCTTGAAGGTTGACATATTTCTTGATAGTGTGAGTTGCCTCAGGGATGCAATATCATGTTATGATTCTTTCTAATTCTTACTCTTTTTGTACTCATCTTATAAATTCTTATTATTTATTTAATTGCAAATGATCTGGAATTGTATGTCTGTAATGTTTGTGATTTTTATTCAAATAAATTAAATTAAATAAATAAGTCTTGGGACCAGAACTCAATTGTATTCATTTTTTTAAGTTAATCTAAATTTAGGAACCATGAAATAGAAAGTATCACAATTTTTGTTATCAGCGTGTTGTAAACAACAAGGCAAGTTGTGGTTTTGCACCCAACTCGTCGGGAAATGTCTGTTTGTGCATTATATAGAATTTATTTAAGTTAATGGTTACTTTGTAATATCGCCAATCAGTGTATAGACCTGCACGAGAAGCTTTGTTGTTCCGGAATCATATTAAAAATGAGCAACACCCGTAGGAATCTTCAACTCCTTTTTGACAGGCCTTCCGAGCCTGTATTCACTGTTAAAGGGAAGGAAAATGTTATCTTTGATGTTCCTCAAGAATTCTTGGTGAGTTGAGATCAACCTTACCTAACTTAACCTCGCTTTATCCAACCCAACCTGACTATAGTTGTACAACATACCCATAACATTCTATTTAGAGAGTTAACAATGATAACACATTTTATTTTATATACCTATTCCGATTTTTGTGTTATGTTTTCATTATTGAAATTTTCAAATGATTTTATTTGTTTATAATTCATAACACAATGTAAATGTATGTTTTTGAAAACAAATTATATATTTATTATACAACAACAACAACAAACCATCACGCTGTTTCTCCGCAGGCGTAGGCATAGAGAATAGACCGCCACACTACTCTATCCTGACACACCTCTCTAGCTTCCTCCATATTCATACAACGAGTCATACACGCACGTCGATTCTTCGAACTTCTTACATGACCAACCTTTAAAATTTGATTAATTTGGTCATGCCATGTCATCCCGGTCTACCTCAATTTATTATTTATTATTTCTTGAACAATTAAGTAAATTTTCTTCCATATTCGCCATCACTTTGTGTTGTGGATTCACATTTGAATTACTTTTTGAAAACATTGAATTTTCACAACACTTTTTTGAACATGTTTCGGGACACAGACTTCCCTTCTTCAGTGTATGAATTAATGAATTTTAATATCCGTAACGCTGTATTAAAAAAAAACTGTAATTAATCAAATATATTAAAATAAAAATATGTATATATTTATATTAAAACACTCATATTGGTTTTGAATTGATTATTCAGCAATTTTTAGTTAGTTAGTTAGCAAAATTGCAGCTTATTTCAAGAAAAAAAAATCAAAATAGATAAAATAGATGATACAAAAATCATTGATTGTTACCCTAAATAAACAAATATATATAAATAAATATCTCCTAAACAAGTGAATTTCGTAAAATGCTATTATATTTTTTTTAAATATCTTTGATAGATTTAAATCTTATCATATACTATATTGGTATACAGAACACCAGAAGATTGATGATTGCATCATAAGTAAATTTTAAAAAGGATCCCTGAGACGGTTTGGACATACGAAAAAAAGTTGTGTACAAGCAGTGTGATTGGAAAAAGAAGCCGAGGAAAGCATGACATGACCAAATTCTCTGCCTACCCCTCTTGAGAATTGGCGTGATGGGTAGTTAGCTAGTTAGTTAGTTAGTTTACACCCTATTTGTTCACAGTTCTATTAAGGATATTACATCTGTGCTATAATCTAATATTTTAACCATTAACAGATGTAAGTCACCTCTGACGTGACGACAGAACTTTGCCGCTGCGGTCGTATGGCACATGTGAGGTGACACGATGAATCATGTTGATTCTTGTTGTCTGTGAAATCTGCACGTAATTACTTTGTCAGTTAAATGTTAAACGAATACAGTGCCTTTTTAAAATTAAATATTAATAGAATAACATATAACATACAAAAGATACAAAAGCTAGCATCCGGTAAGGCTTAAAGTTGGACTCTTTTGGTAGCAATCCATGGCTTTATCCTACTGCATTCCTCTTGGTCATGCTGGGTACCAATAGTCTACAGATAAGGAGGGATGGGTTCACACTTACCCATTTCTTCAGACTTAGCAGGGGATTCTTTAAGAATTCTGTCATCTTGGAGGCTATCTTGGAGGCTTGGAGCATATATGATCGCTTCAGAGATCGACGTCTTTCATATTAGTGAAAGTGCGTTCAGAACGAAACAAACTCTTGACTTTAGAGAGTATCTTGTATTCCTAAAGTCGAACCATCTCTCATGCGTTCCTGGTACTATATATTATATTTTACATGTTCTCAATAGATGCCTTAAACCATAATTGTTGCTTGTAATATCTTTTGAGATTTGATTTGATTATTTTGTTTGATTGCTTTTAATTCTGTTGTATTTTTTTTACTAGACGGATCGTTATCAATCGATTGGAGTCACCGTGAACAATCGCTTCGGTGAGGATGACGGAAACACTACAGAGCATGTCCCGGTGATGAACATCAATCCGGTGGACCTGAGTGTCCCCATGCAGGTGGGAAGGGATGAGGGCTTCACCGTTTTCATCCCGCGACATGCCACCAGCGCTAATGCTCTTGTTAACATTTTTATGAGTAAGTGTATACACACAATATAAAACTCTTGATTTAAAATTATTTTATTAAAATCACTAGATAACTAACCATTACACCGTCACTTGTTCTGTCTTGACATACTTCTCTCGCTACCTCTACATTTATACATCGATTCATTCACGCACATCAATTTCTCCGACTCCTCACGTAGCCGACGTTTAAATATGATTAATTTGTCACATTTTCCTAAGTCTTCCCCTATTTCTAATTCTGTTTACGTCGTTTACATATACTTTCATCACTATTCTATCTTCATCCATTCTTTCCATGTGTCCAAAGCATCTTAATGACCCTTTCATTATTTTGTTCATAAAACTTTCATTTGCACTGCATTCACGTCTATACTTTTGTATTTCCTTTTGACACTCTATAATATACAGATTTACCACACATCCGTTTAAGAGATATCATTTTTACAGCACTTATTCTACTTTCATTAAAATCACTGACGATTTTATTAGAATCGCAGGTAATTTTATGTATTTAATGTAAAGCTATTGGTTCAAGTTTTTTTTTTAAGACTGGCAATAATGTTTGATATACCGATTCTAGATTTTATTTTAAGTGTTCTGAGATGTTTTATTTAAAATTTAATATTACCACGTAATGCTGAAAAAGCATTAGCCAGAATAGCGCAAAGAGGAATTTAACTGTCAATATAAATAACATTAGCAAATTGTTCCTAGAAACAATATATTTTCAAAAGGCAGAAATTGTCAGTGAAATGCTACAATAAAATTAATATTTAATCTTAAATTGATTAACTGTGGTTAGCTTAGGTCAGGATTTCCCAAACTTTCTTCAATGGAACAGTTCGCAAACCTGGAAATTAAAATAAAAACACTTAGCTTAAGCCACGACCTTCATGGCAAAGTGGCAAGAGCTATGACTGCCACAACACAGGAACACAGGTGCCGGATTCGATTCCTGGTGATGGCAGTGTGATTGAAACACACTGTCTTTGGTCTGGTGCAGAATTCACGTGACAATAAAATGGCGATAGATTAGCTACCTATAAGTAGGTTGTAGAAACTATCTAAATAATCGCGGAATATCTCGACTCGACTATTGCAATGGCATTTACGCCAACATACCCAAGAAACAAACAAATAAACAATCTGTTTTCAATGCGGCAGCACGACTTATAAAAGTGTTCCAAAAAAATTCGCATTTTCACAACATCTAAAAGATCTTCACTGGCTCAAGTGTCCTGAAAGAATCCAGTATAAACTATGCTGGACGATTTTTAAACAGCTTCACGGAATGGCACCAGCCTATATATCTGAACTTTGTGTTACAAGCGTAGATTGTCCCAATTTGCGGCAATCTACGCTTCCATCAGCAAACTCCTCGGCAATAGGCAGATTAGTTGAGCCAAAGCGCAACCCCCAGACAAATTTCGGAGATCGAGCTTTCGCAGTAGCAGGTCCGTCCGCCTGGAATATGCTTTATTGACAATCCGACAAATTTTAAATCTCACCTAAAAACCCACCTTTTCAAAATATCGCATAAAATGTAAACAACGGTTATCTAATTTGCTGGTGTCACATGCAGCTCTCATGACTAAACATTGTCAAAGCACCCTTGAGGTGAGCTATTAACGAAAACGGCGCTTTACAAATTAGCCTAATTATATTATTATTATAAGATTGTTTGGGAAACCCTAGGTTAGGGATGATTGGTTAGTTATGTTAGTTATATAAAGAGAAGTTAGTTAAATTAAGAAAATGTTTCAATTTGTAAAATGTGTATTTCAAGAAATTGTAATTTTATAGCTTTTACAATCAATATCACATATTATAAACCACGAGTATATCAGTAATTATGTATATATTGTCAAATGATTAAGCGAGTTCCTCTATAGCATGTTTGTGGCTTTTTGGAGGAAGTATTGCTTCCTGACTTGCAATAATAAGTCACCACATTGTGGTATGTTAATTAACACGTACCCTGATGTATTTATATTATCGCCAGATATAGAAACCGCCAGGAGTTTGACCTTTTGAAAAAACAAACAAAAAAGCTATTGCGAAAAACATTATTATTTTAAGAAATTTTCGCCTTACTAGGACAAGTATTGAATGGTTCATTAAGAGTTTGATCACATGAAAAGAATGACAATGAAAATACATATTAACAATGTTGTCTAAAGAAAATGTGGCACAATCAAATCTATAATATAAATTATCTAATACACTTATAATATACACCCCATGTGAAATATGGTTCCTAATGCAGAGAGAAGAAAGCAAGTTAATATTTATTGAACAGAAGATCCCAAAGAATTTTTTTAGACCTTCTCTGGAGAATGGGACTAACAGAATCAAAAGAAATCTTGAGCTTGAAGTACTGATTAACTAATAACTGATTAACAAACAGACAATATAACATTAGTAAGGTTCTGTAAGTCTAAATGCCTATGGTGGGCTGGCCATGTAACATGAATAGAAAGAACGACAGAGAACAGAACACTGAAGATTATGTCCAGATGGGTTTCCACATGAAAAGGGACCTAGAAGCCAGTGGTGGTACTCCCATAGAAGCCCAGAAGCCCGGCTTGCGTAAGAAATTTTGAATCAAAACCCCTAAATCTAAGTGATTTTATCGCGAGTTTGAGTCGTCCCTAAATAAAAGAAAAAAATATATTTCGCGGGCGTCAATATCACTTACGTTTTCTTCTCTAATCGCAACCCAGACTCTTTCTGTATGGGTAGCATCCGCACATAAACTGAACGTCAAAAAATGCGAAAACACGTGTGTACATTGTGTCTCCTTCAACCCAATACAATGCCATGCAGACCAAGCTTGCAATATACTCTTACCACTCATTGTAAGTTGTAACATAGGAATTTTCGTATGACTGTCTATTTATATTACATAACATACTTAAAAAATCGGATGGGCTTGCCTTACTGGTTAACCCTAGGCACGCCACTGCTAGAAGCATATAGGATTCCCACCATTAACCCGAAGCTGAGATAGGTATTACAGAGCCTTTCGTCAGCTTCGCTCTTTCAATCAAGGCCCGTCCCTCGTCCATGTGGGACTTACATTAGTATAAGTATTTATATACTAACAAATCAAGAGGGACCCAGACCGCATTTAATCTACCTTCTTTTATCTACTATGTCCCGCCGTACATGTAAATTTATAAAAATGCAAAACTTCATAATAATAAATAATAAATGGGGTCTCAGAACTATTAAAAGAACTCACACATGGGCACATTACAGCGGGAAATCAATGGAAGGGCAGAATAGATAAATGCGGAATGAAGAGAGTGCAAGACATGTTTTATCACATTAAGGACATGGGATTGGTTTAAGGGAGCAAAAACATAATTAATAGTAACAAATTATTATGTCTTCAATTATTTTTATTTTGTTATTTTATTTTATATCGTTGTATTTTATATAATTTGTTTAAGATTTATTTTGTGGATTTTGGACGATCAAAGTGTGCGCGGTAGATGCGTATTGGTGGTGATGAGGTTCGCAATCCATCACACCGCGTCTCTCGCGGGGGCAAAAAGAGAAGGATGGAGTCCCGAATCGGTTAAAGTATGGCAGTCCATCCTTTCTTACTACACTTTCGGGGAGACGGCGTGATGGTTAGTTAGTTAGTTAGTTAGATAATTAAATAATTAATAAAGATATAGCCGTGAGAAAGAAACATAAACAAGAAGTCCAAGAAGCAGACCAAGAAAAATATGAGTGTACTGCGTAGAAGAGATGAAAATAAAAACCTGGAGAATGGAGATACATGGCCAAGGATAGGAGCCAGTGAAGGAGGGCAAATTTCACACAGGGATGTAGCACCAAAAAGAAGAAAAAGAATATCACTTATTAAATTATTGTGGAGTTTGGTGTCCGTGATTCAATCAGAAAAACAGTTAT
The DNA here is from genome assembly GCA_022606425.2 of Lepidostoma basale. Classification (NCBI taxonomy): domain Eukaryota; kingdom Metazoa; phylum Arthropoda; class Insecta; order Trichoptera; family Lepidostomatidae; genus Lepidostoma; species Lepidostoma basale. Next base: position 1,365,806 of record JAHDVF020000363.1, on the reverse strand, counting down.
CATAATTTTTTTAAGATTAAACTTCGTTTTCTTTTTTTTTAGATTGCAGTGATGCAGACAACCTTCTCTCCACTGCTCTGTACTGCAGGGACCGCATCAACCCGGCCATGTTCAACTATTGCATTTCCATCGCCTTATTACACAGGTGAATATTTGTTTTAATGTATTTATCATATATTAAAAATAATGATCATGTAGGGGCACTAGGGTTCTCTCCATATTTTTAAAGCCAACGGATAAACATTAAATTTAAAAAAATAATTACATTGCTGCTTTTTACCCTCACATTCTTCTTCTTTTTCTTGTTCCACTCTTATCAGAGGCTGGACAACATCATGGCTACTTCTAGTATTGAAACAGTAGCTCTAAACGGGATGTTGTGCTGCAACTCAACCATTGTCCAAGTTCCTTTTAAAGCTCCAAGAATTTTAATTAATTGTATTAGAATTTATTATTAAATCTCCAGTATGAGCAGAAGGAATTTGGTTGTAATCAAGCTTAAATCCAAGTCCCCTATAATTACAATAACAAGATAATTGAGAGTCTGCTGTGTTCTGAAATTGAAGCATGCTGAGATAAACAAACTCTTAAAAAAGTTATAAGAAAATATTTTAATACCTTTTTTTTTTTTCAGAGAGGACACAAAAGGGGTCTCCTTTCCCACTTTAATTCAGTCATTCCCTGATCGCTTCTTTGACTCGGCCATCTTCCAGAGAGCCCGTGAGGAGGTTTCTCTCGTTCCAAGGGAGCTTAGAGTACGTAATCATAAACTTGTGTTTTCAAATAATACTTTTACTTGTGTCCAAAGTAGCTCTGGAAAATAATGGCCTTCCAATTAACCGTACCAATACATAATACATATACTGCCATATTGCTGGAACCAACGCACAGCCCGAAAGTAGGTATGCTTCTCGGATACATCCCAATAAAACAACTAGACCACTACAGCAGCGATGGCAGTGTGATTGTCACACTGTCTTTGGTCTGGTATAGAATTCACGTGACAATAAAATGGCGATAGATTAGCTACCTATCACACCTTACGAGAATCAATATGATAGCTATACCCTTTACATCGATATAACTCACATAATAATAACACCCGATGCCCCTGAAAACGACACAAAGTCAGCCAAACCTTCCACCAAAATGGCAAAAGAAGATAAATATGGTCATTTTTTAGGCCATTGCTACACAATTAGCTTGGCATTGACACGACATAGAAAAAGATCATGTCCAATGTGAAAAAAACTCGAAATGCTATTGATTTTCCAAGAGACACAATACAATTTCTTTCGCTTTGCCTCAATAGATAAACCCCTATTGTGTGGCGGGCTACATTCACAGTCCAAAAAAATGATTTCAAACTGCGGAAGACTACACTTATAGCTAAAATATGAATATAGCTTATTAACCTTTGAACTTTAGTTCCTTGCTGCTAAATTGTAAGTAATATTATGATGAACTGGGACTCTCTGTCTGAACTATAAATACAGCCAACCATAGTTTGTGACTATGTTTTTACTGCAAATAAAGCCAGTTGCATAATGGGGATTAAAAGAAATCTAAATATTTGTATCCATGTGTTCTTCTTAAATCTATCAGCCAATATAATCAGAGCGGTAAGAATAAAGTTTTTTAATTATTGAATTGTTGTCTTTCTAGATGCCGATTGTGATCCCTCGAGATTTCACAGCATCGGACTTGGACGAGGAGCACCGCACGGCATACTGGCGTGAGGACATCGGCCTGAACCTGCACCACTGGCACTGGCATCTGGTGTACCCCTTCGAGTCCACCGTCCCGGCCATCATCAACAAGGACCGGCGCGGGGAGCTCTTTTACTACATGCACGAGCAGATCCAAGCCAGGTCAGACGGGTTCTATTTAGGTTGGGTTAGCTCAGTGGTCAGCCAACTTATTAGTTTAAAGAGCCAAATATCAGAAGTACAACTATTTAAATTTCTTTTATCACATTCCGTAGAGGGTGTGTTATTTTTCTTCTTCATCCGGTGCCGTTTCAGCTGTGTGGTCACCATTGTGTACTACCATTAAGTTCTCAGATTAAGTTCTCTCAATTTTCTTAGATTACAAATACCTCAGGTATATTCAGATTCAGTAAATATTCCTGCAGTAGTTAATGTATCTAATGGAATATTTACAATTAAATTTGACTTCTAAATAAATAAAATATTTCAGATACAACTTTGAGCGTCTGGCCAACAACTTAGCACGAGTGAAACCCATAAACTTCAGGGAGCCTTTAAAGGAGGGCTACTACCCCAAACTGGACACCCTCATTGCTTCAAGGTAAGAACTCTATATTTTATATATTATATTATGTTAAAATATTAATGTTAATAATTGAAATATCTTCGTAAAAGTCCATTGTATATTTACATACTTACAATTATTATTAATACGAATGGAAATGTCTGTTTTCTAGAAGTTTTATTATATTTTATGTGAATGACACATTTGATGATGCCTTAAACAGACGAAACTTGTCATTCACATAAAATATAATAAAACTTCTAGAAAACAGGCGCTTTTGTTTGTATTAATTTCGATGATGAAGGTGTAAAGCCCATAAAAACGAACAATATTGGGAGAATGATATAAACGAAAAGAACAATGATAAAGGTGTAAAGCCTTCGAGGCATGTTGAGAAAAATAAACTCAAAAGTGGAAAAAATTGTATTTTAATTTTTCGAGCTAAAAAAAAGGTCGTCACCGAATTCTGTACCTACTAACCGGAAGTCGCTATTGAGCTAAAAACAAAAAAGGACACTAATGATTTTGTTTATCTTGTAAAAAGCTAGTTGACCCGGCAACGCTTCGCTATTGCTATATTTGAGTATATTAATACACCCAATATATATTAAACAAATACAATTAAAATTCAATGTGAATTAATTTACTGGATTTAGTTCAAGTTCGAACAAAATGTTCATTTTAAACAATTTTTATATTTTTAACAAAATGTTTATTTTTAACAAAATGTTCATTTTAACTAAAATGTTTATCTTCAACTAGTTCATAAAATGGAGCTACAATGCCCTTGAGATGATTAATTCATAAAAATGGCGCTCTATAAATCATCCAATTTATTATTATATATTATTATCTTATTTTCCCCAAATGAGCTAAAAAAAGGTCGCCGTCGAATCCTCAGCCTACTGACCGGAAGTCGCTGTCGACCTAAAAAAAAAATCGTTTCAATACTCGGCTTCAATTTAATTGAACCATCTCGTCAACCCCTATTTACATCTCGTGGACCCCCATTTAAATCTTGTGGACCCCCTTTTTTTTGTAACTGTCGTGGACCTCCTGCAAGTTGTCATGGACCCCTGGGGGTCTATATAGACAAGACAAACACAAACAAACAAACCATCACGCCGTTTCTCCGCAGGGTTAGGCAGAGAGAATGGACCGCCACACTACTCTATCCTGGCAAACCTCTCTAGCTTCCTCCACATTCATACAACGAGTCATACACGCACATCGATTCCTCCGACTTCTAACATGACCAATCTTTAAAATTTGATTAATTTGGTCATGCCATGTTTTCCTCAGTCTGCCTCGACTTCGTACCCCATTTACATCATTAACGTATACTTTCTTAACCATTCTTTCTCCATCCATGCGTTCCATATGTCCGAACCAATGCAGCGATCCTTTCATAATTTTGTTCATAATACCTTCTTCCGCTCTACATTCCTTTCTTATATCAGCATTTGAGATTCTGTGGTATATCGTTCTACACACACGTACTTTTTAGGGACCTCATCTCTACCGCATTTATTCTGCTCTCATCCTTCTTCTGCCAGTTCCATGCTTCGCTTCCATACATTCCATTCCATCCAATCCAATCTGATCTAAATCCACCTGTGAAAGAATCATTGCAAGTCAAAATTATTGTAACATCCGCGCAAGTTAGGTACCCATGGGGGGATATCTTCGAGGCAATATACACAGCTGAAATTTCATAATCATGCTTTCCAGAGGCTGGACCCCCCGTCAAGACAATGCTATCCTCCGGGACCTGCGCAGGGACGTGGATGGTCTCGTGGTATCGCTGGATGAGTTTGAAACTTCCATTAAGAGACTATACGATGCCATCAACCAGGGAATGGTAATAGATGTAAGTTGTGGTCTTTTGTTTTTATTATTGCATTCACTTTATCTTAGCAAGAGCATTTCATTTCATTTATTCACTTCGTGGTGGTGGTCTATTAATTGGGTGGTGGTCTAGGGGATAGAACGCTGGGCTCCTGATCCAGGGGAATTGGGTTCAAGCCTGGACTTCTTCATAATAATGAGCTATTTTCTGCTCACATTGAAGATTGTAAAAATAAATTCTAATATCATTGATAAATCCTTGATATTAGTCTTTTTAAAAAAATAAATAAATAATTTTTTTTTTTTAACATATCAAAAGCATCAAAGAACTACATTCCAATACACTAATGATACATAATATTATTAACAAAAGTTTGAGATACTGTAGCATACACTGTCAGATACAGATAGCAGACACTGTCAGAACCAAACATCTCCTAAGAGTAGCAGAAATGAAAACATTGGGACCTATCATGGAGAGATAAGAGATAATACCTTAGAGATAAGATACCCAATGAAGAGATTCCTTAAAAATTGATGACATGGTGAGATGGACTAGGCAGAGAAGACGATTCTGGAGGGACCAAATCGAGAGGATGGATCCAGCGAGGATTCCTTAGAGATTAAGATTGTATTGCACATCAAAGAGATGGGGAGAAGGCTGGACATCTTCATCCCAGGAAGAAAATTGATATCCTGCATAAGCAGATTGCAAAATCTACAATAATATAATGAGACCTTATTTATGCAGCAATGGCACGCCATTGTGGATGAAACCTTTTGGGATTTACCGACCCATGCTGGGTACCAGAGGTAGCCCTTGTTAATTTAGAGTTCAATTTAACTAACAAACTAACCAACCATCAAGCCGTCTCACCAAAGGGGTAGGCAGAAAGAATGGACTGCCACACTTTTCTTTCCTGACATATTTCTCTCAGTTCTTCAGCATTCATACATTGTGTCATGCACGTATGTCGATTTCTCTGACTTTCCACGTGGCCGACATTCGATATTTGATTTATTTGATCGTGCCACGTTTTCCCCGGTCTTCCTCTATTTCTAGTTACAATTATATTGTTAACATAAACTTTTTTTACTATTCTTTACTGATTCATTATTTGTCACACATTAATCTAAGAGAACTCATTTCTACTGCATTTATTCTACATTCATCCTTCTATTGCCAGTTCATTGCTGTGCTTCCTTACATAAGGGTCGGTAAAAGAATACCATTGTGCACTGCCATTTTAGTTAGTTAGCTAGTTACTAACTAGTTAAAGTTTTAAATCGTTTTTCTCTGTTCATTTTGACACCTGTATGGCTCATATAACCATGACGATGACCTTCATAACCGAGTGGTAAGTGCTTTGACTACCATAACGAAGGTCCCGGGTTAGATTCCCGACGATGGCAGTGCGATTGTCACATTGTCTTTGGTCTGGTGGCGATAGATTAGCTACATATCACATGTCACGAAAATCAATATAATAGCTAAAATCAAATTGTATACATTAATTGGCTTCAAACGACCTGTTGTATTAAAAAAATAAAATATTTGCTTTAACTTACTTTAAAACACAATGTTGAAATGCGTATTTCTTTACAGGCTAATGGACAAAATGTGACCCTGGATGAAACAACGGGAATCGACGTCATTGGAAATCTCATTGAAGCGAGCTCCCTGAGCATAAACAGTAGCTACTACGGGAATTTCCACAACCTCGGACACGTGTTCATCGGATACGTACATGATCCCGAGAACATGTACTTGGTTAGTAGTTCTAGTATTTAGATTATTGACACAAGGATATATTCAGTTTAACGAAAATACCCTATATCCAAGGCAATTCAAACTCTTCCACGAGAATCTCCATAAAACCAACTATGGATATGATGCACCATTTCTGCCCCTCTTATGCTTCTCGCTGTATGTACCTTTGTCTTATAATGTATTGAAATGTGTATAATAAAGTACAGCGGGACATAGAAGGAAAATAGAATAGATTAAATGTGGTCTGGCACCCTCTTGCTGTTACTATTTTTCTTTAAATGTAAGTCACGGATGAACCGGGAACAGGCCCAGAGAGTGTACGAGTGAGGCTGACAAAAGGGCGCCGCTATGCCCTATAATAGTCTCGAATATGTATCAGGAAATTCTATGTTCCTCTTAAAAAATGCACCTATACCGAGAATGACTAGAATTGCAAGACTTTATTTTCTTTCTACACTTAAAAAGTATCGACCTTCATCAAACCAGTTCAATCTATATAACCTGTATTCTTAATTTTATGATTGTCTTTCTCTCGTTAATAATCTTTAAACCTGTATCATCCTTTTTTGCCAGCCCCAAGCTTCACTTCCATATATAAAGGTTGGCACTAGACCTCCACTGTCAAGATGTTCAATTAAACTGTTTATTATCAAATTTCAGGAGCGTCCGGGTGTAATGGCTGACCCCGCTACAGATCTGCGTGATCCCATCTTCTTCCGGCTGCACGCCTTTGTTGATCGCATGTTCCAAACTTATAAGGGTTCTCTCCCGCGGTACTCTGTGGCTAGGGTAAGTATTGTTCCTTGAACATTTCAAATTTAATAGAATGTCTAAAAACAAATGCATTATCATTCATTGAATTATTTATTGTTTCCTGAACAATTATGTAAAACTCCATATTAATTCATTAATATGAATGAGAAGTCTGTCTTCTAGAAATTTTATATTTATATATTTTATTGTCTAGTCTCTACAAATACAACATATTTATAATACCAATCTATATACTAAACAAATACAACAGAATCTTTATCGTTTTCTATTTTTTTTTGCATAATAAAAAAAATTACTTATTGGCTGTTCTAGCTGTCGAACCCTAATATAACAGTGAGCTCCGTCTCCGTGACTCCTGTTGGAGGAAGAGCCAATCGTCTGGAAACCTTCTGGATGCAAAGTGACATCGACCTCTCGAGGGGACTTGACTTTGTGAGGGGAGGGGAGCTGTTTGTGAGGACCACACATCTCAACCACACTCCATTCACATACAGGTACATTCACGACATTCGCAATATGCGTCTAAAATATAAATAACTGGTTGGCGAGCTTCACCATTGGGATTAAATCCTGGTAAATAATCAAGATTTAACTACTATAGTGCGGCTGAGTACATTTGCAGTTCAAAAAAATCTGGATACTAGCGAAAAGAGGACATTGTTGTAGATCCAAATGAAAATAATGTAGATCCAAATTAATAAACTCTAGATCCAAATGGATAAAATGTAGATCCAAATGAAGATACTGTAGATCCAAAAGATACTGTGGATCCGAATGGATATAATGTAGATCCAAATTAAGATACTGTAGATCCAAATGAAGATACTGTGGATCCGAATGGATATAATTTAGATCCAAATTAAGATACTGTAGATCTAAATGTGAAATTCTGTAGATCCAAATGAAGATACTGTAGATCCAAATGGATATAATGTAAATCCAAATGGATATAATGTAAATCCAAATGAAGATACCGTAGATCCAAATGAAGATACCGTAGATCCAAATGAAAATAATGTAGATCCAAATGAAAATAATGTAGATCCAAATGAAGATACTGTAGATCCAAATGAAGATACTGTATATCCAAATGAAGATACTATATATCCAAATGAAGATACTGTAGAACCAAATGAAGATACTGTAGATCCAAATGAAGATACTTTAGATCCTAATGAAGATACTGTAGATCCAAATGAAGATATTGTAGATCCAAATAAAGATACTGTAGATCCAAATTAAGATTCTGTATATCCAAATTAAGCCAGAATGAATAGTTACGAACTCGTATATACAGCAGTTAACGAAATCTCCTCTGGACACCGTCCACCTGAAAGACTACCTTAGAGATGGAGGGACAGTTAGACCTCATCATCTCAGGAGACATAATTTCTGTGTCACAAATCGTCAGATCTATCAAATGAAAAAGAAGAACATTTTTTGTTTTGAATTTGTAAAAGAATACCGCAATGTGGTTTAATTAAGGATTGTGTGTTTTTGGATTTTTGCAGTATTCAAGCCAACAATTCAGGCCAGGCCAAACAGGGTACAGTGCGTATCTTCTTGGCGCCCAAGCTGGATGAGCGTGGTCTCCCTTGGAACTTCAGAGACCACCGGCTCATGTTTATTGAGATGGACAGGTTCTTCGTCACACGTAAGCGAATAATTTTAAAGAAGTCCCGCAAATCTGCGTATGATATTAGAAGAGTGTTACGTTTTTTTTATCTTCTACTTCTTCTCTCTGGCTCAACGATCCTGGGTGGACCTCGGAGCCTCCAAATAGTTTCTCCAGCCGACCCTATCCTGAGCTTTCGACTTCCACTCCTCAGATCTAACTCCCAACAATTGCAGGTCTTTTAGAACACTGTCAAACCAACAAAGCCGCGGTCTTCCCAAGCTGCGTCTTCCCTCTGGTCTTGTAAATGTTGGTCAACTGTGCGGATGTTGACAGATTCTCCATTTTCTCCAGACGTCCAGCTAACCTAAGCCATTGGAGTTTTATAAATTTGATAACATCCGGTTGGTTGTATAGTTCGTATTGCTCAGAGTTATGCTCAGAGTTATAAGGAGTAATTCTTAAAATATCTCATTTTATTTAATTATTATATTAAATTTTGTTTTGTCCTGCTTACAGTACAACCTGGTCAGAATACCATCACACGTCGATCGGATGAGTCTTCCGTAACCATTCCCTGGGAGAGGACCTTCCGCAACCTGGAGTCAGGCGGTGGTCCCAATGACGATGCTTTCAACTTCTGCGGATGCGGCTGGCCGCAGCATGTGCTCCTTCCGCGAGGCACGGCCATCGGCATGCCCTGTGTGCTGTTTGCCATGATCTCTAATTACGACCGTGATCGGGTTAGCACAATTCATAAACCATTTTATTTCCAACATGTATTATGTTTATATGGCAATGGGCAGATCACCTAGCCAGAAGCTCTGACGAAAAATGGACAAGAAAACTGCTGACTTAGGGACCAAGGACGGCAAAGAGAAGTGCAGGGCGACTGCAACTACGGTGGAAGGATGACCTGAACAGATATGTCGGAATAACCTGAATGCAATCTGCACAAGACAGAGTGGCGTGAAAGCGAATGAAGAAGGCCTTTGTCCAGTAATGGACGGGAATAGGCTGAAGAAGAAGATGTTTATATTGTCAAATGCAAAAATAAGAAGTGAATGCGATGCGAATAAAAGTGTTATGAACAAAATAATGAAAGTTATCGTTAAGATGGTTTGGACACATGGAAAGAATGAGTAAAGACAGAATGGTAAAGAAGGTATATGTAAACGACATGAACGGAGCTAGAAATAGAGGAAGACCGAGGAAAACGTGGCACGATCAAATCAATCGTACATTAAATGTTGGTCACTGGGTCAGAGAAATTGATGTGCGTGCATGACACGATGTATGAATCTAGGATAATCAAGCGAAGTATGTCGAAGTATGGCGGTCCATTCTTTCTACCTACCCATCTGTAGAGATGGTGTGATAGTTAGTTTAAAAAAAAACATTGTTGCAACTTAAGTAAAATATTGTTTACAGGTCGAGCAATCTTTGGATGGAGTGTGCTCTGACGCAGCCAGCTACTGCGGGATCCGAAGCCGTCTATACCCGGACAGGCAGGCCATGGGTTATCCGTTCGATAGGCTCCCTAGGCCCAATGTCAATACCATTGAGGAGTTCCTTACCGATAACATGGCCATCCAAGATGTCACCATCCAATTCTCCGATAGAATCGTTCAGAACCCAAGAAACCAGACACCCGCCCAGTAATGCCAATTTTGCAAATGAAAAAATCAGAGATTTTTTTCGATGTTTTGGTCTACTTTGTCACCACTGGTACATTTCATTAAATAAGAAGACTTTTTTTTATTGTGTTTGAAACTAGAAACATAAATTAGTTAATTAATACTATGAAAGAAAACGTCTGTTTTCTAGGACTTTTTATTATATTATACGAGTATATGTCATTCCATGTAAAATATAATAAAACTCCTGGAAGACAGATGTTTTCATTCATATTAATTATTTAATATGTAATTTTACATCATTGTACAAGAAATAATAAATTACATACATTAGTTGCATTAAATAAATCAGAATAGGGGAGGATTATGAAACAACAATTACCTTTGAGTTATTTGCAGACAATTTGCAGACAATTTCAACAAAATTCAAAATGATCCAGAAACATTCAATGCATGCGCATCGTATGCATTTCGAATTACTTTCAGAGAGAAGTATTTCTTTCTCACTTTCTTATATTAAAAAATATTATCGTACTCTTTCTTGATGACATCCGATTTTGCCTATTTATATTAAGATTTACTCACATTTAAATTCATAACAGTAAACACGATTGTTTAGTGGTTTTACTTGTATTTAATTTATATCGTCTTCTTCTTCTTCTTCACTTTTGATAAACTCAGGAGTCTGTTATTTCAGGCGGGTCCTCTTGAGACGCTGAACTCGAGCTTTCTCTCCACCGTTTCGGGGGTCTTCCTGGTCGGCGTTGTCCGTTTGGCGTTCCATGGAGAGCTATGTGTGGTATCCTATTTGAGCTCATTCTTTCTACATGTTCATGCCAATATCACCGTCTTTGACGCCCCCATCTGACCACATCTTCGACCTCACAGATTTCTCGGATTGCTGTATTCCTAACTCCATCACGTAGGGTATTTGCCAGCTATAGCGCGGAGTGTTTTCATCTCAGTTTTCCTGAACATGCTCTTTGTCTTGATAGTGTCTGCCCTCGATTCAATGCCATATGTGAGGATTGGTCGCACACAGGTCTTATAAATGCGTACCTTGCTGTCAGTCCTCATTTCCTTGTTTCTCCATATGACATCTTTCAGGCAGCCTGCAACCGCTGCAGCCTTATCTACCTTTTTTTTTTTAATTGAAGGGGAAATCCATCATGGACACCCAGTCAGTCTGACTGGATAGTGCCGGACTCCTACCGGCTAAAACCCCTTCTTCTTCTGTTGCACACAGGTTCCTGCCTTTCGACCTACCGTGTTGTGCAACTTTTGTCTTATGTGCGTGCGTTCGCTTGCTCTTGTCTCTCCATATTCTCCTTTTGCCGCGTTCTCTCCTCTTTGTATGCTTGTGCCGCGTTCCAATTCTCCTCCGTCCGGCACATGCTCATTACTAACTAGAGTTTCCGGCTCCAGGCACTCTCCCAGCCTTTCCTCTAGAAATCATTCTCTCATCTCACGCATCTGAACAGTGTATGCTCCGCGTCATCCGTGTCATCGCAGAACATACACCTTGGATCTGGTATTTTTCCAATTCTGTGTGTATACTGCATGAAGACTCCAGTGAAGATGCAATTGCTGCACTAGTGAAGATGGCGGTGCACAAATAGTATGCGTCAGCAAAACACAAAAGGTTGAATTGCCCATTATTTATTTTTAGCCTTATCTACCTGTGACCTTACTTCTCTGGGGAGGTCATTAGAGCTGGTTACTTCGCTTCCGAGATATCTGAATTGGTCTACCTGTTAAATTTTTTCTTGGCGTACGTTAATTTATGTAAATTATATAAATAGTGACAAATTTGTTTCGCCTTGCGAGGGCAGTTTGAGAATGCTCAAAGTGTATTTACGTGGTGTTCTGCAAGATGGGTAACAACTTTACCTTTTAAGCGGACCTGAAATAAACTGTTCCAGATAAGTATTTTCATTATAGTTTTTTAATCTAATATGGACATTAGGTCTTGATTCAATCAGCACAAAAAGTCTTAACTTCTTTTTTCCTTCAATTATAATTGGTGTATGAAGTAAATCATTACATAGGAATAAAATATCTAAACTAAGTCAGTGTCGCTTTTATTATTTTTAAATATACAATTTTTGCCTACCCCTTCAGAAAGGCGGCGTGAAGGTTAGTTAGTTAGTTAGTTTTTTAATTTAATATGTATTTATATAATATATGCTAATTTAGGTTAGTTATCTCCGATAAGTTTTTATTATTTATTATTTGTTAAGTTAAATATAAAACTGTTCTTTGTAATATATATTTAGTTTTAAGTTTATAATATATGCACTTTTTTGCAAAAGTTGTATTTATTTTCATTAAGTTGAATTAAATTCATGAGAGTTCTATTGCCAACCTTTATGTATGGAAGTGAAGCTTGGAGTTGGCAGAAGAAGGATGAAAGTAGAATAAATGGAGTAGAAATGAGATCACTAAAAATAATGTGCGCAAAAACAATGTGCGATAAAATACCGAAAGAAGAAGTAAGAAAGGATTGTAAGGCGGATGAATGCACCCTAAATAAAAAAATTAAAACGGTCACTAAGATGGTTTGAACATATTGAATGAATGAATAAAGGAAGAATGGTTAGATATGTAGTGTGAATGGAGAAAGAAGTCGAGGAAGGCCAAGAAATACATTGCGTGACTAAATTAATCAATTTCTAAAAGACACGCATGTTCAATGTTGAAAAAAACCATCGAGCGTGAGTTTTATGAACGTAGAAGAAGAGAGTTATGTCAGGCTATCATCCTCCTTTCCTAAACCCCCATGGAAAATGGCATTATGGTTAATTATCTTATTTATTTGGTATTCTAACCATACATTGTTTTTCGTTCATTCTTCTTAGTGATTTTTCTGTCAGCAGCAAAATTCACTTCCTGGATTTAAAAAATAAAATTAATATTAAATTTTAGAATGTTTTGACTTGTCGTCTGATATTTTGAAATCGTAATGTTTATATAATCATCATCTTCAGCGTTACAACTCTTGGTGGGTCTTAGCTTCTTCTGAGAAAGGTCTCTATGCTGTCCTGTCCCTGGCTGCCACCTCCAAGTCTATATAGACAAAAGTCGATATATTTCTATTTGCGATAATGACTAAATATATATGATACTAAAATATATGGTAATCAAAACATTAATCTTGTGAATTTAAATATCTCGGTGGATCATCGTACGGTTTTGGCTTAGAAACCGGCCGAACGCTAAAATCAAGTGGAATAAAAGTAAATATACACAATATTAAAATCTATTTTAAATATTTTAATAATCTATTTGAAATAAAATGTTTTAATAAAATGTTTTAATAAATTGAGTGCTTGGTGATAAATCTTTATTGATTGCTCTCCACAAACTTCAAATTGGTAAATTTTAAGTGCCTAATTACAGTAAATAAAATAAAAACAGTGGATAACGTGGAATAAAAATTAAATAAACACAAATGTCGGGATCGTCCAGCTGCCGACAAGTGCACCATCTAAAAGAACATTATGTGTTATTTTATTTTATATCATTGTATTTCAGATAATTTGTTTTAGATTTATTACGTTGAACGATCGAACTGTGCGCGGGAGATGCCTGTTGGTGGCGATGAGGTTCGCAACCCATCACATCGCGTCTCTCGCGATGGCGAAACGAGAAGGATGGAGTGCCGCATCGATTAAAGTGTGGCAATCCATTCTTTCTGCCTACCCTTTCGGGGAGACGGCGTGATGGTTAGTTAGTTAGTTAGTTTAAAATCTATTTTTTACAACATTTTGAATGTATACAAATACTTGTAGACGAATACTGGATTTTACCCATTGCGAGTTATCAATTTAAGGATTAATTGTATCTCAATAGAGATATACAATTAATCCTTGAATTGATAACCCGCAATGGGTAAAATCCTGTATTCGTCTACAAGTATTTGTATACATTCAAAATGTTGTAAAAACAAAAACTGATCCAAGTTATAGCATATAAATTGGAGTGACATCTCCAGGCGTTATCTAGCAATACGATAATGGCGGTAGCCTTTCATATTGCGTTACTTAAAAGATCTTCTGCTTAATGCTTAAAATCCAATCTTCATAGATGGCGCTAGTGTGTAGATTGAAACTAACATGTGAAATTTGGTGTTACAGATTAACATATATACAACTTCCAAAAAATTGTCAGACACGGTGGTCATAAGAAAATGTGGAATGGGGAATGTTGTATTACATAAAGCGTGCGCTTAACCCAACCAATGACAGGTCATAAGTCCTGTAAACACCTCGATCACCATATTCTGTTTCCAATTTGAATCTTCGTCTCTATTGAGATACATCTAATTTTTATTTAAAAATATATTTTCATTAATTTAATAAATAATCAAATTAAACTTCTAAAAAAAAGACGATTTCATCAGTATTAATTATTTATGTGTAGTTTCATATCATTTGTGCATTCAAGAAACAAGAAATCATATTAATTTTAAATAACCATTTACATATTCTAGAAATACGTATAAATTCTTCACTTGCAGTAATTATTATCTTTTCTTGAGCACCGACGAATGATAAAGCTTAATTGCTCGCAATAATGAAAGCAGGACTTATCTCGGCCAGTAAATAATTGTCTCGGGAAGTTTACGTGAGGACAAATTGTTGTTTCTGATAAAATCTCAAGTGGAAGATGCTGTAGTATCGGCAGCGCCGTGTACTAATTAAGGGTGGCGATTCCGTTAAAATACATTTTTATAAATCGAAAAAAAAGTTCCATTTTTAAAATCTTCAAAAACGAAAATAACAGATGAACACGATTCTTTTCGTATTGGTACATCAAATGATTTATTAATTTTTCATGTATTAAATTAGAAATTACATACAACTAACTAACTAACTCCGTTTTCCGGAAGGGGTAGGCAGAGAGGATGGAATGGCATACTGCTCTGTCTTGATATTTTTAGGTATTAATCTCTAGATATGGAAAGATAGCTTCTTAATTTTAAAAAGGACATATGGAGAGAATGAATGAAGAAAGAATGGTAAAAAAATTATATGTTAACGATGTAAATGGAACCAGAAATAGAGGAAGACCTAATATAAATAAAATATTGAATGTCGGCCATGTGAGGAGTCAGAGAAATATCGACGCGCGTGCATGACACGAAGTATGAATGTTGAGGAATCGAGATAAATGTCAGGAAAGAAAAGTGTGGCAGTCCATTATTTCTGCCTATCCCTTCGGGGAGACGGCGTGATTTGTGTATTTAACTAAAAGGCGGCCGCATTCGAAGTCGAAAAAATCGACGAACGTGCATGTTACGATGTAGGAATGTAGAGGAATCTAGAGAGGTATGTCAAGATAGAGCAGTATGGCGCTTCATCCCCAGGAAGAAACATTCCATACTATCATATATATTGTTTCTTAATACTCCATATTACATAATTAATACGATTGATAACGTCTCTTTTCTAGAAGCGTAATTTTATTTTATGGGAGTGACATGTTTTGCATTACCAAGGCATTATCAAATATGGACACTTCATAATTTAAGTATTGTATAAATCATGACATACATTTAATAGTTCCAAGTAATACTTTCACATATTGGTACTTAATCATTGTGTTAATATTATATTGTATTATATTCCATTAGCTCTAGTATTTGATGCGAAACATGTCATTCCTATAAAATAAAACAAAACATCTAAAAAACGTACGTTTTCATTCGTATTAATTAAAATGATGTAAATGTTATATTTCGGGAAGTTTTTTATGCAAAGGTTTAACTGAAATATTTGTTACTTCTTCTCTTCTTCTTCTTCTTCACCCTATTCCCATCCACTCCTGGACAAAGGCCTCCTCCATTCGCTTCCATGTCATTCTTTCCTGTGCAGACTGCATCCAGGTTATTCCGACGTGTCTGTTCAGATCGTCCTTCCACCGTAGTTGCGGTCGCCCTGCACTTCTCTTCGCCGTCCACCGTCTGCAAGTCAGCAGTCTTCTTGTCAATTTTTCGTCCGAGCTTCTGGCTACGTGACCTGCCTGCCCATTGCCATTTTAGAGTCGCCACCCGGTGGATGATGTCAGTGACCTTTGTTTTTTCTCTCACCGTATCGTTTCTGGCTCTGTTAGGCTTATTCCTAACATGGCTCTTTCCGTGGCTCTTTGGGTCACTCGTAGTTTCTCGGCACTTTGTTTCAAGACCATAAGTACCAACTGGCAGAACGCAGGCTTCATAGACTTTTCGTTTCAGGTTGATCGGTATTTTCCGGTTTTTAAGGATGTACCTAACTCATGTTTCCGAAAGCTGCCCAGCTTAGTCCAATTCTTATTTTTAGCTCTGCGGTTTGGTTATCTCGGCCCAATCGAATATTGTGTCCCAGGTATGTATATATTCTTGGACATTCTCAATTCTGTTGCCGTCCACGTTGATTTCAAGCCTTTCCGTGCCCATCACCTTGGTCTTTGCCAGGTTCATATTCAAACCTACAGATTTGGATGCATAGTTTAGTTCTTTCAGCATTTCAGCTAGTTCCTTCGGAGAACACTGATTACTTTACAATATTTGAAGTATTTTCCCTTTATTTATTTTGAATATTATTTCATCAATAAGAAAAATGTCGGTCTTCAAATATATTCATTATTGTGTTGTGTATGTATCATTTGATGTTTTATCAAGAGTGCAAGTACTCGCGCTATTTACGGATAATTTTTCAAATTGAGAAGTCGAACACCTCCATTCCCCTGTGAGAACACCACTTAGTAAGCCATAAATAAAGATATAACGCACCAATGCCACCTGAGGTCACAGAAAACCCGCAATTACAAGGAATAACTTCGCACCGAATAAATCAAAGTACCTAAGTACTTAATTCCTTGTTCTTGATAGGTAAACTCACATTTCCATATTAGGCGTGGCAACATTGAGCGCCGCGTTCGTTTTTCAAATTAACAATATTGTCTTGTCAATCGCTGGCTCTGGCGCGGGAAACATCGCGTTTGGGAGATAAACCTTATTTCGAAATTCATTGCGATAATTAAATTAATGTTATCTTGTTTTGGGAAGGATAATGACAAAGATAAGACAACTCGAATAAAATAAATATTCGAAAATAATATAGCATCTTTTTCATAAGTAACTTAATCAATCAATAGTAAATCGGACCCTGTAGTTCTAAGATGGTGGTTTTATAAGAGGCGGATAACACATTTTTTATTGTGCATTTTGGGTTATTGTTTTATTTAAAAGAAATGCGTTATAAAATTATAATATATATATTTTATATTTATTTTAACAATAGATTAAAATATTTGCGTAGATTTTCACGGTTGACAGCAATATGTTTTGTGTGGTTTTGGGTAACAACGTGTGATTTCTCCTTCTCGACCGATGTTTCGGAGATCGTTGCAGTCTTCATCTTCAGGGTAATGGGGCGGTGATAATGGTGGTAATGAAATTACCACCACCACATTACCCTGAAGATGCAGACTGCAACGATCTCCGAAACGTCGCGTCGGTCGAGAAGGAGAAATCACATGTTGTTACCCAAAATCACACAAAACAGTATAAAATATGTCACATTTTATGAAAATGTTTTTTTTTTTTAATAAAAAATGTAACATTAACAAGCTCTGGTGGTGGCTATAATAGAATCAAATAATATAGACCTAAAACTGAGAATACTCCTCATCAAGACCTATGTATGGAGTGTCTTGATGTACGGCTGCGAGACATGGTGCCTATCCGAAAGGGATAAGCGGAGACTAGAGGCTTTTGAGATGTGGTCCTATAGAAGACTCTTTAGAATTTCCTGGAGAGACCACATCACGAATGAGGAAGTTCTCCAAGGAATCGAAGGAGGAAGGCACCTGCTCAGGACCTTGTCCGAAAGGCGTGCAAGATGGATCGGCCATGTAATACGTCAAGAAGGTCTCTTGCATGCCATAATGGAGGGTATGATCGAGGGGACAAACTCTAGGGGACGCCCACGCCGAGAGTACCTGGAGGACCTGTTGGTGGACGTACGCTGCTCATCATATGCAGATCTCAAAAGAGCCGCACAAGACAGGGAAAAATGGAAGAGAATAATGAAGGAAATTGCTGCAAACCAATCCCAGGATTGAAACCAGAGAAGAAGAAGAAGGTGGTGGCTTAAGGAACTAGGGGCTTGGCCCCTGATCCAGGGGATTTGGGTGATTTGGATGATCTGGACGTGACCAGATTCCATCTTCATAATAATGACCTATTTTCTGCTCTTATTGGAGATTGATATAAGCCTAAGTTTTATTTTTAAATCGCTTTTTTAATGTTACCATATTTTTTAAAATAAAAATCGATTTTTTTAAACGAAATCCGAAAATCAAAATTGAAATTCATTTATATATAATTTTCATCTTCTTCCCCTTATGATTACCTAGATCTGGCGATCTGTTTATGCAGGATATCCACTTTCTTCCTGTGATGAAGACGACCAGCCTTCTCGTCATCTATTTGGTGGCCGTTCTGGTGGTCGACGGCCCTCTGGAGTCTCGTGCATCATAACGATCTTAGGAATCCTCGCTCGATCCATCCTCTCATTGTGGTCCCTCTAGAATGGTCTTCTCTGCATATTCCATCTCACTATGCCATCAATATTACTACAGAACTCAAACTAATAACTAATATTTAGACTTTTTATAAATACAATCCCAACCCTAACTGGTCTCCCATTCCTTGACAATAATGTAAAACTTTATCATAAACCTTAAATTCCCTCGCCCTCTTTCGGAGGGACACTACGGGCCATACATTTAGCCCCATCATAAAACAACTACCAAATCACATTCCAGCAATGTTACAGACGTAAGAGGAATAGCCATTAGAGATGAACCTCTGTAAACCAGAAGATCCAAGTCCAAGTCCAAGTCCTAAAGATAAAATAGTCTTATATGAATATTGCTATTTTTGTATTTATTAGCTTCAATAAGACTTTTCTTAAAGCCATATTATTACAAATATCGACATTTATAATAATGGTGTCTCATTTGGCGAAGTTTCGTGCTTGTCTTATAAAAAAAAACTATTGTCTACATATACGTGTAAGCAGTTTACCCTTTTTACCATATTAATGTCGTTTTATTATCAAACCGTACGATGTCTCAATATAGCGTTGTTATTAATAAAAGTTATGGGTTTATGAGTCATTAGATTTATGCTCCCAGTCATGACATTTTAGTTAAAACAGCTCAATATTAAATATGATAATAAAATAACAGATTGCACCTTGTTAGCAGTTAACCTTTGCTAGTCAAAATTGCCCATAATAGTCACCTAGGACAGTGGCGCTACCATTGTGACGTCACAATAAAAAAATAAAAAATTTCATGTCATCCAATTAATGTAATGGAATCATTCAGTTTAATTTTCATCCACTTACCGAACTGCCGAAATATGTGAATTTTCGCACATGTCGCACGCTTAATAGTAAACTGACCGATTATGGTTTAGGTCATAATTGAGTTAACATTAGACAGAGGCTTGTGTTAACGGTATCCATCGTTTTGCGTTAAAATTAAGTCAAAATTCCGCCAATTGACCTCCATTACACTAAATCGGTCTTTTTCATTCGTACGTGTTTTTCGACTGTTTTTATTAAAACACCGACTCATGGCAGATTGAGCAAACATGCTTTTTTGAGTTATGCCAGTGTTCTATAAAGCGTGCGACGTGATAAAAATTATTACAATACATATAATAACAAAAATTAACCAATATTAGAGAACAAGTCGCTAGACGCAAATGGCAGTGGATCGGTCACACTCTGAGACGGACTCAGGGTGCACTAGACTGGTCCCCTATGGGGGGAAAGAGAAAGCGAGGCAGACCTAGAGCCACCTGGAGAAGAACCCTGCAGGACGAGGTTAAGGCAGCAGGCCTCACTTGGGATGATGTTAGGCATCAGGCATGCGATAGAGTCGGGTGGAGAAGATTCCTTGAGGCCCTATGCACCACGGAGGTGTGACAGGACAAAAAGAAGAAGAAGAACCAATATTAAAGTTTAATTTGCTTTATTATTGCATGATTAGCGTGTTTTTTTTTATTATATTTTTTTTACCTGTCCACGCCCTCACTGTGCCATCTTAACGCCCCCTAATTTTCTCTGGGTCTTCTACTGACCCCCTGAAAGTCTCAAACGCCCACTAGGGAGCGTTATCGCCCACTATGAGAACCCAAGGTCTACATCAAGAAGAGGAAGAAGAAGAATAATTTAATTTGGAGTATTACATCATTCCAAGAATCAATTGTATCTCAATAGAGACGAAGATGCAAAATTGGAAACAGAATATGGTTGATCTAGGTGTTTACAGGACTTATGACCTGTCATTGGTTGGGTTAAGCGCACGCTTTATGTAATACAACATTCCCCATTCTACATTATTTTCTTATGACCACCATGTCTGACAATTTTTTGGAAGTTGTATATATGTTAATCTGCAACACCACCCTTTGCATGGTAGTTTATTCAATCTACACACTAACGCCATCTATGAAGATTGTATTTTAAGCATTAAGCGGAAGATCTTTTTAACGCAATGCGATAGGCTACCGCCATTTAGCGCATTGCTAGAAACCGCCTGGAGAGGTCACTCCAATCTATATGCTATAATTTTGACCAGTTTTTGTTTTTTACAACATTTTGAATGTATACAAATACTTGTAGACGAACAACTGGATTTCACCCATTGCGGGCTATCAATTCAAGAATCAATTGTATCTCAATAGAGACGAAGAAGTTTTTCTTCGTCGTTAAAAAGATCTTCTGCTTAATGCTTAAAATACAATCTTCGTAGATGGCGTTAGTGTGTAGATTAAATAAATTACCATGCAAATGGTGGTGTTGCAGATTAACATAATATACAACTTCCAAAAATTTGTCAGACATGGTGGTCATAAGAAAAAAATGTGGAATGGGGAATGTTGTACTACATTAAGCGTGCGCTTAACCCAACCAATGACAGGTCATAAGTCCTGTAAACACCTTGATCAACCATATTCTGTTTCCAATTTTGTATCTTCGTCTCTATTGAGATACAATTGATTCTTGAATTGATAGCCCGCAATGGGTGAAATCCATTTGTTCGTCTACAAGTATTTGTATACATTCAAAATGTTGTTTTACATCATTGTTCAAGAAACAAGAAACAATATGTGATATTGACGTTTGGGTTACGCTACTGACCGAGAATATGAAACAGGAAGCTAGCGCTAGATACAGATCTATGTTTTAACCTAATTCGTCCGAGACCTCGTGAGAAATATCCAGCAGTAATCCTTTCAACCTCTATGACCTAAGAAAGGAAATCCGAGAGGTCAGAACCTTTCCTGATGTAGGATCATAGACCATAAACAAATATAAGCTATGCGCCTCGGGCGTTATTGTAAATAGGCAAACACGAATAGATTACATTTTCTTGCCATAAGGATCTTGGAAATTGGCCTATTCTCTCGACATTTCCTGCTTTGGTTTGAGTAAAATACATTTTTTTTTGTTTTAATAAATGTGTGTTATTACAAATTAGATCACACAAAAGGGATTTTTCATATAATAGAATCGAGTTGTTTCTTTCTATAAGGCAAAGGTTCCCAAACGAGGACGATACCGCCTCCCAGTTTCAATTAAAATTTAAGTAAGTTTAAAAAAAAAGGTTAAAAGATCGGTTTCTGATTTAGAATCGGAAATAAATTGGATATAAATAGTAGAAAGCTGGTCTACAATGCTTTTATATTGCCTCACTTTTATTATTGTTCTTCTGTATTGTTTTTAGCAAATAAAGGAGATATTGATAAACTACAGGTTTTACAAAATAAAGGAATGAGGGCTGTACTTGATTGGGGTAGATATCGTAGGATTTCAACAATTTTAAACAAATTGAAAAAATTAAATTCAAGAAAACTATTGTAGTTTTTTACAACACTTTGATTTTTGTTTATAAAATTAAGAGTAAATGGTGCCTGCATATCTAAATAAAAATGTTGCATATAGTTATGAAATACATGACTATTTGACGAGAGGTCGTGATAGATTCCGACTCCGGAGACACAGACTTGAAAGTACAGAGAAATGTGTTTTGATAGAGGATTTGAATTTTATAACGAATTGCTAAATGAGGTAAAAGATGCCGGTTCTCTTGCGATCTGTCGTCGAAAATGCTTTCAATGTGTTCTAAGTACCGATATTTAATGTCTTTGTTTTTTTTCATTTGGGATTTTTATATTATTAATTGTTTAGAAAATATGGTTTTATAAGTTGTAAAATATTCCTGTATATTTTTTATAACTTTATTGAATAAATAAATAAGTGGGCGCTGGAGCTTTCCATGGGGATGATAGCGGTTCCAGAGGTAAATAAGGGCGTTGAGGCAGTCAAGAGGGGCTTTGGCGTATGTTTTTTTTTGGTTAATCTATTGGTGTGCAGAAAAGTCTATTTCTGGCTCTTGGGATGCCACTTGTGACTTAAATAAGTATTATTATTTTGTTGAATCGCTCTTCACATCATTACTGCGCAAACCAAATCGTTATCACTCTGTCATCGCCGGGAATCGAACCCAGGACCTTCGATGTGGCAGCCATGGCTTTTGCCACTCTGCTGTAGAATTATTATTAATAATAATCCAATAATTTGAAAATTACATATTATCGATTAAACAGTTTAAGAAATTATCTCAATATAAACATTTCTGATGTAATGGTAACTAACTAACTAACTAACCATCACGCCGTTTCCCCGGAAGGGTAGGCAAAGAGCATGGATCACCACATTGTTCTATCCTGACATACACGAGCTACTTTCACACATCCTGGCATGCACGCTCGTCGATTGTTTCTACTTCGAACATGGCCGCCTTTCAGTAATTGATTAATTTGATCATACCATATCTTCCTTGGCCTTCGACTTCTTCCTTTCGACTTCTTTTTCCATTCACACTACTTGTATATATATTTTAATTATTCTTCCCTCATCCATTCGTTCCATATGTCCAATCTATCCCTTACCTTTATAGTGACCCTTTTCTAAAATTTATTTATCTGCTGTACATTGTTTTTCTGTACATTCTTCTAAGTGACATAATTTCTACGGCATTTATCCTACTATCATCCTTCTTCTGCCAACTCCATATTTAACTTCTATACATAAGGGTCGGCAGTAGAACTCCATTGTGCACTGCCATCTTCGCTTCAGGCGATATATAATATAATGATAATCTCTGTGGAATAACACTGTGGAATTAAGACGATTTTTAATGAATTTTTCCGCTCTTAAAAAACAATGTTTTGGAATATAAAAAACTTTTTTATAATTAATTTATAATATTTGAAAAGGCTTTCGAATTTTTTTCGTGTGAAATGGGAGGTGGTCCCTAAAAAAATTGGAACCTATGGATATAGAAAGGGTATAACGCGGAATTGAAATAAAATATTTTATTCTCGCATATCTTCTTGGCCATTCTGCTATCCTGATACCAATATTTCATTTTGCAATCGTATAGTGAAATTGTGTTTTTTTTTCTACTTTATAAATTAAAAATTATAAATCGTGCAGAAAATCAATGATATGAGATATAATTATATTTTTAATGCAGAAATCCAAAATACATTTTTTTAAATTATTAAGGTAAAATATACACTATCAAGTGATACCCGACGTCAAAGAGACCTGGATTGACACATAGAGATGAAAATTAAAGTGTGGCTCCCCCTATTAAAATATTATAGAAATAATTTTATTGTCATTTTGCTCCTGGTACAAATTTAATGCTAAGAAGGAAAGGGCACGGTATAGGAACTTGACTTCGTAATGGGATTTTGCAGAATTATAGTGCCTACCCCCTAAGAGTCGCCTATAGTCAAAATAAGAAAGCGCAATACCCAGCCAATTTATAGAAAAAAACCTTTAAACATTTTATCATTGGGTATCTACTCGTATATATAAAAAAATGAATGTTTGTGTGTTTGTCCATGCTTTTCTCGAAATGTACGGAACCGATTTCGCTGAAAATTTCACAGTTTGTTTTTGTTTGTCCCATGAAGGTTTTGAGAGTTTGAATGAAATCCAATCCTCTTCTTCTTTTGAAAAAAAAACGATTGCTTTGAAATTTTGTTATTTATCGATTGCTTCGAAATTTTGATACATTAAAATACGCGGGTGTTTTTATATACTTTTCTGTTTCTTCTTCTTCTTCTTCTTCTTTTGGAAAAAACGGTTGCTTTGATATTTTATTATATACCGATGGTGATGAAAAATTGTGTTCAATAAATTCCATCAGTTTAAATTCCATTGCACTTAAAATTTAAATTTAAAATGACATTATATCAATATTTAAATTTTACGTAATTATTTTTAATAGTCCATTGTTTTGGCCGAAAAACTATGATAATTTAACATTAAACATTATAAACTGTTAAATTAAAAAAAAAAGTTTATGTATCACAATTGTATTTTATTTTACGCGACAGCTGTTTCGTCAACCTATGCTGACATCATCAAGTGTTACAATAATATATTATTGTTATTTTTAATTTTTAATTATTTTTGTATAGAATCTTGTTTACTACCCCTGATCTGTATGTATGTATATAAAGGAGTAAGTTTATAAGTGTCGCTAGCCTGCCGAAACCGGTCGCCGTCGAAATAAGACAATAAGTGGAAGTAGTTAATAAAAAAAAGCATCGTTTTATTTAATTATTATTTTGTTTATTTTTAAAAGGTCTGGTGATTTGTATTGGGTTCACTTCCTCGCTGTGCGTATCGGCCCGATTACAGGCAAATGTGTGTATGTAAATGACGTTTAATATAGAGTTGCATTAAACCGAACGAGTCGAGAAGATGTCCATATAGGGAAGCTGGTCATATTGGTGTATGTCGACCTCCAAGGTCGCAGCTGGTCCGAGGAGCACTGTACTCATACAGCCAACCAAACTGGGACGAAAAGAAAACGAGCGAAGGAAACAATTAAATTTAAAATAATTAACGAATTTCTCGCTATATTATTTCTGACTATTTTTTCTTGTTTCCTTTAAGCCCTGCTAGGACAAGAATGTTAAAAAATAATGAACTAACTAACTAACAAGCCGTCTCCCCAAAGGGATAGGCAGAAAAAATGGAATGCCACACTGTTCTGTCCTGACATACTTCTCTCGATTCCTCTACATTCATACATCTTGTCATGCACGCACATCGATTCCTCCGACTCCTCACGTGACCAAAATTTGATATTTGATTGATTTGATCATGCCACGTTTTCCTCGGCCTTCCTCTATTTCTAGTTCCATTTACATCGTTAACATATATTTTTTTACGACGTTTACATACTCGTATACCTTCTTTACCATTCTGTATTCACTCATTCTTTCTATGTGTCCAAACCATATTAATGAACATTTCATTATTTTGTTCATAACACATTCATTCGCACCACATTCACTTCTTATACTTGCATTTGACACTCTATCATATACAGATTTGCCACACAGTCGTCTTAGAGATCTAATTTCTACTGCATTTATTCTACTTTCATCCTTCTTTTGCCAGTTCCACGCTTCGCTTCCATACATAAGGGTCGGCACAAGAACACCATAACTAACCACAATGCCGTCTCCCAAAGAGGTGGACAGATATAATGGAAGGCCACACTGTTATTTCCTGACACACTTCTCCGCTTCCTCAAATGCATCATGTCATGCAGGCACGTCGATTTTTTCGACTCCTCACGTGTCCGACATTAAATATTTGATTGATTTCACCATGGCACGTTTTCCTCGGCCTTCTTATATTTATTGTTCTGTTTACATCTTTAAAATATACTTTTGATACAATTTATTCCATGTGTCCAAACCATCTTAATGACACTATTAAAATCATTTTCATTCGCAGTGCATTTGACACACTATCATGTACATATACACATATTCGTCTAAGAGATCTCATTTCTATTGCATTTATTCAACTTTCATCCTTATTTTATCAGTTCCATACTTGATATCCATTCAAGGGTGCACTGCCATTTTGATTTTTTGTATAGACTTTTGTTTGACAACTCGTTCAAAATAAATATTTATATCTAACTAACTAACCATCACGCCGTTTCTTAGAGGCAGAGCGGATGGACCGCCATACTGCTCTATCCTGAAATACCTCTCTAGATTCCTCTACATTCTTACATGGTAACATGCTCGCTCGTCGATTTTTCGAATGAGGCCGCCTTTTGGTATTTTATTAACCACCCTACGTATTTGAGCGTACGTGATACGTTCACTTTGACTGTACCATTCTGCGCTATCCCGTATCACGTACGCACTTGAGAAAAAGTAATGTATCTAAAATGTACAAACTGTTAGGGATACGCGCGTGTGCCAACAACACTTGAGTACAAGTCTTCATAAATATGATAGTTTTACAGGGGGCAGGCGAAGTGTGCGGCCGAGTATTTGACGTTTCGTAATTTAAAAAAATAATATATAATTAAATTTCATTAATAAAAAACCTGCTTTTTTGCACGTTTCTCAGAAAATTACCTGAAGGTAGGGCGGTTAATGTGCTTTCTTTAGACTTCCTCGACTTCTCTTTCCACTCACACTGCTTGTATAAAACATTTTAAACATTCTTCTCTCGTCCATTAAGTTCTATATGTCCAAACCATCTCAGGGATCCCTTTTTAATTTTACTTATGATGCAATCATATGCCATACATTTCTTCCCTATTTCGTCGATTGGTATTCTATTATATTTTATTTTTCCCGCACATTCTTCTCCGTCGTCTTATTTCTACGGCGTTTATCCTTCTTTTGACAGCTTCACTTCCATACATGAGGGTTGGCACTTTAGGTACTGCTATCTTTGCTTCAGCGGATGTATTTCAATTTGCAGTGATGAAAAAAAAGTCTTTGTACATTCTATGTGTCTTTTTTATTTAGTAAAGTATACTAATGTTAGTTTTAGGCAATATTTGTATGATCAAATAGAAAAATTATAATACACAAAAATTAATCAATACAAAAATAATACCCAGAAAGAAATAATTATGTAATAACACGTGAAAGTATACATATCTAACTTAGTATACTAGGATTATATATACTAGGATTAGCACTTCTATTTGGTATTGTTAAATTTGATATTTAAAAATAATATAAAATTATAATGTTTTAAATAAATACACCGTATATAGTTCATACTTGGTTTTCTTGATAACTCCAAATGAGTTTTTATGATATTTGACAATAAATCAACTTAAAAAAGAAATACATAGAGAATTACATTAAAAAATGTGTTTAATATATCGAATAGTATAAATAATATGATTTTATTTAACTTAAAAGTATTTTTTAAACATTAATGGTATAGTTACCTACACAAAATTATTTTTATTATGTATTATAATATAATTGTGAAATTTTTGTGACATGAAATGTTTTAATAATTATGAAACAATAAATATATTTTTATTTAAAAAAAAACTTGTAATAGAAATGTATCAAAGGACAAAGTGATTGGCATTTGATCTAAGAAATACAGGTTCAATATTTTATTTTGTTTTTTTACTTTATTGAAGGTTAAGGACTGACTAAGACTTAACACTGTGGAATTCCATTGTTAATTCTAATTACTAAGGAGAATTTGTAACACTGTTTTATGTCCATTATATTTATTAAATATTTTTACAATCAAAAATATTTCACACCTCATTTCGCAGGTAACCTACGTGATAAAGGGTGTAAACATATAATAAAACTAAAATTATAGAAAGCCTTATACGTTATAGCAATGCTTGTAAATTTAATTTTAGTTAATTAACTGTTAAAATTCATAACACTGTTACAATATCACAATTTTGTTATTCACTTTTTGAGTGTCGCGACAGCTGTTTTGCGAACCGATGTTAGCATCATCAGGTGTTGCAAACAACTTCAAGTGATGCCAACATTGATTGGCGAAACAGCTGTCGCGACACTCAAAAAGTGAATAACAAAAATTGTGATATCATAAAAGTGTTTTAATTTTTTACATTTAATATTGTTGAAGTATCATAATTTTGCGGCCAAAACAATGGAGTATTTAATTTTAGTTTAGTTATATTTTTACACTTGAGGATGGAGATCATCTCTGAAACATATTTTGAAATATTTGTGATTATAAAATGTTTTAATAAATAAAGTGGATATAAACAGTGTTACTAATAATCCTTAGAAATTAATTTTAAAAAAAAACTTTTTTATAATAAAAATAATCGATTTCTAAGCGTGTTAAATCAAACAATTAAATCATTGCATAATCAAAATGTTACAAAAAATTATTATACGGATTTCTTTTACAAGTTTTTTAAACAATATGTATACCATATCAATATTACAATTGTCTGTATTTAAGTTTAAATAAGTGATTAATATAACAGTGAAAATTATGCTTAAGCTTATATATACGTACAATCCAAGTGTGTGTTAAATTTTTAAAACTCGCAAAAATATAAACTAATATTTTTTTTTGGAATATTTAAGGTTCGTAATTCAAATTAAATTAAACAAAACAAAATAAAGTTATGTTTATATTAAGGATTAACTGTATCTCAATAGAGACAAATATGCAAATTGGAAACAGAATATGGTGGTCGATGCGTTTACAGGACTTATGACCTATCTTCTTACGACCATCACGTCTGACAAATTTTTGGAAGATGTATATATGCTACAATGTCGGACAACACTTCACCTTTTTTAGTTCAATCTACACTAGCGCCATCTATTAAGATTGGATTAATCTAAATAGATGGCGCTAATCGTCTACAAGTATTTGTATACATTCAAAATGTTATGTTTATATATTAAAAATGATTCTATTTTGATAAGCTAGTTTAAATAAAGAACACACACTAAAATATAATAATATTATTACAATTTTAATAATATACTATTTTGTTTTAAACAAAATGCAAACGTTTTTTTATACATATTAATTAAATTAACGTCAATTCATAAAAATTATATGTTTAAACCTAAGCACCATTCATTAGATTCGTTTTAAAATAGTTTCATACTATTAATGATAATTATATCGAAGGAGAAATATAAAAGTATGGTTATCTAATCTAGGAAGGCATTTGGGTGTGGGGTCTAATAAGTTACAAAAAAAATGTTAACCTTAAGTTTTACAATATTATAAATACATCGAAATTTTAATCTAAAAAATGATTAATTGCAATTTATAAAACAAAATGATTTGCATAAAAGCCGTGCCACACTGTTTTAAATAAGCTCTCCACATCGGTATTCACCGGCGGTTTAAAACTGTGTAGACACTTGTTTGAAACCAAAAATCGTTTGACATCCAACAACTTTTGTGGACGGACGCGCATAGTATGCGTGTTGTAAACTGTTGTAAACACTTTACAACACGCATACTTCAAACAGTGTGGCACGGCCTTAAGAAATCAAATGTATATATTAGAAAAATCTAACACAAATACATTATTAAATAAAAAGATATTAATTTAAGCATTATAAATAATATAATATAACTGTTTGATTTTATTTTTACTGTAAACATAAATAAGTATTGCAAATATAAATTTTATATTGTTACATGAAAAAGAAAAAAAAAATGAACACTTTTTTAATACTTTGTATAAAAATCACTCTAATAAATAAGGTGTTTTTATGCAAAGTATTAAAAAGGTGTTTAATGCCATTTTTAAATATGTCAAACCACCAAGGCTTCTTACTAAAACATGAAATAGAGTTTATAGATATTAAACATTCAATCATTTCACGATTGAAAAAGATTTATATAGAATTTCCTTAACTGTGCATATAATTCCATGCGTTGCTGTCTAATTACTACACATTTAAAAATGAATGTTTGAAATCGGTAAAAAATATATTCAAAGTATTTTGATTGAATTATTAGCAAACCATCGAGCCAGAGGTCCGCGCATGACAAGCGTCTAAGACCAACTGAAACAATACTGGAATCGACTGAACAATACTAATTATTTGTTTCTCTCACACTCGCGAACTTAGAATAAGCGTAAGTGAGACGTAATGCGTGTGAGACTTATTCTTTGTATTTCAATACGCTACACAGCGCCATTAGTGTGTTGCAAATGATATCGTTTGATTGTATTGGTAATACGTCTCCGGTTTTCGATTAAAAATATATTATTATGTTGTTTATATGAATTTATTATGTAAGAAGAAATACCGAAAATGTTATGATACCTTGGTATTAATAATATTTATATGATACAGTTTAAAGTTATAAGAATAAATGTGTACTACCTATACAGCATCGAAAAGGGAAGTTATAATACGTAATCATTCATATTTAAATTAATAAGCTATGGTGTCTTGTAATTACATTATACATTATACCAAATGTAAAATAACAAAAATGATGGTAAAATATTTTCAAACAATTAACGGCGACTAATATAATAACTGTAAATAAAACTAAGCTTATATATAAAATAATCTAGCACCAATTTTGTTGGGTTGTAATAACACTAAATATGCTTAAAAAGCTATTAATTATTGCTACAATTATTTTCATTGGTAGCCTATTGTTATCTTATTAAAATAAAACATAATTCTGTATTACAAAAAATAAAAAGATCGTAAATGGGGCTACAATACATGATATTAAAATTCACAAAGCATTAATTCAATATTAATGATGTTATTAATATTAAATTTATTTTCACATCATATTTTTTAATTTAATTTTAGGTGTGTACTGCGTAAAAAAATATCCTTTTATTTTGATACCTCGATGAAGCTCCATTCGGAGCGAAACCGGTCGGATTGTATTACGAAATAATAAAATAAAAATTAAAGTGGTGTTAAAACAAAATAGTAAAGTGTTTAATTAATTTATGATATTATTTCTAAAAAAATATAACACTCTTTTTTTTGTTAAAACCAACCGGATTTGCTCCACCAGAGCTTTGAAGCTGACAAAGAACGGCGAACGAAAGTATATTACTTTCAATATAAAAAAAAGATAATATGCTTTGTTTATAATGTATAATATACAATTATATAAACAATCTAAAATAATAATACTAAATATACATGTTATACAGTACATTTATCAAAAGATTGCATTTCATAAATAGTATGAACGTCAATATTAACCAATTCTTACGTCAAACAATTTCAATCCAACTCCAAGCAATGTAATGAAGGAGCGAAAATTAAGCATGTTTTTTTTAAATATTATTTTCGTAATACAATTACGAAATATTGTAAAGTAGATTGGTGGAACGTGGATAAAAAATAATCTGAGTTATTTGAATCTGTTAAACTAAAGAAAATATATATTGGCATCGGCCATTGCGAAGCTAATTGAATTTTCGCAATCCACAACTGAAATAATGTAAAATGGCTACCGTTTATATGGTAGCGTGTAAGATAATGAGTGAATATTAAATATTGTTACTTGATGTATCTTATAAACGGCTTTCACTTTGAAAATAACCGTTTTAGATAAACTCACGCGGTGG
The DNA here is from genome assembly GCA_022606425.2 of Lepidostoma basale. Lineage (NCBI taxonomy): Eukaryota > Metazoa > Arthropoda > Insecta > Trichoptera > Lepidostomatidae > Lepidostoma > Lepidostoma basale. The sequence goes on along the minus strand of JAHDVF020000363.1, from coordinate 1,334,374 downwards.
TGGTCGTTCGTTTCGTATGAGCAAAGTAAATGATATTAGGTAGTTAAGAATTTACATTTTTCCCGCCCAGTAAAATTAATTTTACCGCGGTCCCACTAATTTATCTCCCCGATCCGTCTTGGTAATTTGTCTAATACTTTCTCTAGTCGGCCTACCAGACCGGTGTCAGAGGGCACCGCAGTATCCAAAGACAAAGAGCACACTCGAGAACGGGACGCATTCTCATCACGAAGGCTACATTTTTCCAAATGTCACAATACTTTCACCCAACTATGCAGAACGCGTAAACTAATACCTAATTTGAAAATTGAATTCCATAGATTACCTCACTCTGTAGACTGGAGAATCTGATCGGAATGTTCGCGTCTATCGGCAAGAAAATGGCGGGAATGAATCGAACTGTCATCTAGAAGCGTCAAGGGCTTCTTTTGCGGAATTAGCCATTTTAGCAGTCTTAACGAGATGATAAATCATCTCTACTTTTCAGCCTTACTTTTCAAACAGCCTTAACACAACCTTTGTGAATGTATTGTGTAAAAGGATTGAAGGTTGGTTTGTTCCTTAACATCCCATCAAAGAAAATAGCACAATTTTAAATATAAAAATATCGATCCTTAATCGAACTAAACACTGTTTTATTATATAACTATTTACCTTAAAAAAATTGTATATTTTATTTCATGTCAAGAGCTCTTAAAACTACAGATTTTTTCGGTTTTAAAAATCTATATTGCACCTTTGATTTTAGAGCTCGAAATAAATTACAAATTATTATTTAAATATTACTGGCTATCGATACTAACACTATCGTCAAAAATTGTATCTAAAATACGATAAAAAACGCATAGATTTTCAAAAGCTCGTTCAAAAACTACACAACCGAATGGTCCCGTTCTCAAAGATTTGCCCAAATAAAAAATACCAGTCTCGATAACAACATAACTTCTATGTTCATCCAAAACACTTAGGGTAACTACTGGTTATATGAATTACATAAAGTGATCACTCGTAATAGTCCGAAGACTTTTTATACGAAATACTCGAAATAGGCGCCGGTATTCTTGATGTGATTCCAATTGTCTTCGCGTCTCTGCGGGGCGAGAACATGGGTATTTTACTTACTAGCGCCGTGGACTTCAGCCCTGAACCATTCTCGCTGCTGTCCCCGATGGGGGACGGCTTGGAGATAGGGTCGGAGCAATTGTTGAGACTGTCCCGCAGCTGTCTGCTGCTCTGGCTCCTCTCGAGGGTCCCGTTGGAGTGCACCCAGGCCGAAGTGAAGTCGGAATAATCCGGATCGTCGCTCATTTGCTTGATATCCTTGGATGAGTCTGACCGTTGGACAATGCTGGAGTACTGTTTGATAATGTCTTTCATTTTTTCTAGCATCATCATGTCGTCGTCTACGTTTTCGGCTGATTTAAGAATCTTTTCCAAAAGCGGACTCCTTTGTTTGGTAGTGGTGATGGTGGTAGAGACCGTCTTAACGGGAGATGATTGGGGAGATTGTTTTACCCTTCTTCCATTGTGATCGTATCCCGCCATGTTCCTCAGTGCAGACGTGCTAGATCTCAAATTAGAATTGCGCTGGAAGGACGGAGAAGAAGCTTTATTTGCTGAATTCTTATTTGCCAATGGAGAAACGAAAGTGTCATTTGTAACAGATGGTCGTGATTTGCCCTTCAGAACTGGAGTTCTACCATTCCAAGTATTGTTTATATTTGGTGAAATTTTGCTACCCGCCACTTTACCAAAACTGCCAGGGCTCCCAGTAGGAGAGTTCATGGGTACTGGAGGCTTACTGGCAGAGTCTTTACCTTTAGCTGGAGAACCCCTCTTCACTGGACTCGAAACATCCCTCGAGACTGATCTATCTCTAATTGCTGTCCTGTCTCTGCTGGCCGATCTTGACCTTCCTGTAGACGTAAGATTTTCCATTGATAGCCTTCGGCGATTTAAAACTGGCGACTGTGGAATCCTCGAAGTTGTTCCACACCGTTGAAGGCTCAGACTGGGAGAATCATTTCCATCGAGACATATCGGGGGACTGCTAGAGTTTCTGGTGTGTTTTTTCTCAACCATGGAAAGTGCTGTCTTCTTGTCCCCGTACAAAGTCTCCGAGTAGTTCGTTTTCCTTAGACCCGTTACTGAACTCACTTCCACGGAAGGAGATTTACGGAAACGTTCAGAAATATTTCTGTTAGGCGTGATGGCGGCTTCCTCGCTTCCCCTGCTGCGGTCTTCGGTGATCGACATTTGAGAACTGCAATCACTGGAGGAAGTCTGTCGCTTGAATCCTGTTTCACTAGCAGGCAGATCCGGACGCTCTGCAAAAACAGTATCAATTAATAACAAGAAAATCAAATAAATATAATTATTAAACAGTATTTCAAATCTTGTAATGCTTACCGCTGGTCTCAGCGTCCTCTGTTGAAGCCTGGCTATTGAGGGACAGTCTATTCAGCTTCAATCCTAAGCCCCTATCAGCTACATCCTTCAAGCTTCCATTTGGACCTGGAGGCGTTGTGTGTGCAGATCCATTTTGAATAATCCCAAGGCTTCTGTATCCCTCATCAGACACTTCACTTCCATTATCAGACGCGTTCTCTGAACCATTGGCAGCACTATCCAATGCTGTCAGTTCGGTTGTAATAGGAAAAACTTGATTATCAAAGATATTCATTCCATTGATGTCTTTTTCAGGTGTAGAAATAAGTTTCCTGGGTTCTTGTCCAATATTTGTGAGCAGAGTCATGGGTTTTGGCGTAGGACTTCTGGACCTATTCGAGTGTGGGTTTGGAAGAAGCGATGAAGACGGAACAAGAGCGGGGTTATTGTAGATAGTTGATTGATAGTTCTGGGAATATGCTGAAAGCTTCCTTTGAGGGTTTGGAGATGGCGTTTGTGGATTTCTCCTAGCTGGGCTCGGGGATACAGAGCGCCTGTTGTTGTATCTGTTTTGTTCTGCAGATAGGTGATTGAAAGCTTGGTTCTCGAACGCGTTGTTCGTGTGTCCCATGTAGGGCAGGGATGTGCAAGACCGGTCGTAGGGCGCGGCAGGGGAGCGGCTGCGTTGACGAGCTGCAGTATGCTGGGGGGCTCCGAGTTGGGCGGTGTGTTGGGGGCTGCCTCCTCCGGAAGAGCCCACACTGGAGACAGAGGAGCGGCGAGTGCGAGGCGGAGATCTGTGGGCGGCAAAAAAACACTACATTATTTTAACTATTGTTATCTTAATAATAGAGCTATTATGATGATTTTTTATATGGGACAATCTACAATTTGTTACACTCCTAACATGTTACTAGTTTAATTTGTATCTTTCTTTGTTGTTTATGACGATATTACATTAGAAAACCTAAAATAGCACCAGTAATGACGTAACTCAAGTTTGAGAATACCCTCGCAAGGCGAAACAAATTTGTCACTAACATTTATAGTTTTATGTAATAATCGCGCTTATTTTATAATTTATCATGGAGTTTTACAAAATAAAAATCACAACCATCAATACATCGATACTTGTATGATTTTGTTTTGTTTGTATAGGGTATTTTTTTAGAGGTATACAATACATATTCAATATGAAAAATAAAAACGCATGAAAATAATGTTAATGTCAATGATATTGGCTTTATTTAATAGATAATTTTATGCCATTATTGTTTAAATATGATTTCGGGCATATGAGCGCCACGGCTAGCTCGAATGAATTTTCGACAATTGTCGTCTTTATCGATGTGTATTATCCACTAGAGTGTACGTGGTGCGAAAACGATCCATGGTCTTCCGAATAACTTGCTCGGATTGGCGATTATGTCGACCGTAAAATGGACGTAGTGCACGATAAGTTTGGCGAACCGAACCATGATTTTCAAAATAAATTTGCACAATTAATAAGCGCTGTTCTGACGTCAGTCTATTCATGGTGAAATGGCAAAACGTACTGACTACAAATCAACTATCAACTCTCAAATTGATAATCTGTAGAAACAATGTTCCCAGTTTAAAAACCAAACCTCTAAAAAAAACACCCTATTTATCATTTTTATATGTTGAGTTAGTAAACAAAATGAACAAATCCATTTTTTTTAACTTTTACGTATCGTTCAGAATACAAGTTACCTGTCATAATGAACTTCCGCGCCAGCCAAGTCCATCGCTTGACCGTTGGCAGCTGGAGGATAGCGCTGGACCACGCGGGCACCCAACGTGGGGCGGTGCTGGGCGCGGCATCGGCAGGGGTCGTGCTTGTCCAGGTAGTGGGACAGCGTGTCCCAGCCGCCTCCCACCCTCACCATGACGTGGCTTCTCAACACCTGGTGACAAAACAAATTACAATTACTAATGATAATGATAATGATTTTTTTATAGCGGCATTTTTATGAGAGATCCACTTCGAGGGCACTCTTCGTCTGGAAACCTCTTAAAAAGGAAACTTTTAAAGGAGTTTCAGAAAACTCCTTCGTTGTCATTATTTCGAATTTGGTAGGGCAGCCTGTTCCACGCCACCAGTCTCGATATACCAAAAGCATGATTCGCAAAAATATTTAGATATTTTGGTAGTTTGAAAAATGATATAAACTTCCATGTTAAAAAAAAAACGCAGTCTCCCTGAAGGGGTGGATAAAAATAAGGAACCGCGATAAAGGCAGCAAGCAAATAACTGGCTTTTCCTATTCATAAGGTTCTATGTGTGTTTCCTTTGATATATATTTTTTTCACCCTTTACATCGATTTGGCTCGCGCTGTTATGATGTAAGGAGTTTTTTCAACAAAATAATAATAATAATATAATATCTAATAATTACGAGCATGTTGAATGCTATGCATGTTGAAAAAGGAAGAAGAGAAATAATAAGAATGGCAAGAGAAAGAAGGGATCGATCTTGCCATTGTCTCGTCTGTTAGTATGGAAGTCGAAAGTTACTTCGTATCCCGGGCAGAAGCGGATAGAGCATTGATTGCATTACATTTCAAAATGGCGATAATTTATTTTTGATACATTGCGAACATTTGCAAGTCAGGCATCTCAAGTATGTTGCAAGGCCGATAGCGAAATTCGCACACACGGGAGGCCGCCCGAGCCGGCAGTTCAACAGCCCGCGGTGAAGAGGTCGCCAAAGCCCGGGCCCGGGAACTCAATGGCCAGCAGCGGCCGAGCGGCGCCGAAATCTGAATGGCAGGGGGTCAAGGCCTCGACCTGCCCGCAGTTGGTCTAATCCAAACAATACCCAACGTTGGAAATAATGTGACACAATCAATACAAATCAAGGCAATCCCTGCACTTTTTCAAGTTCCTCTTCTATCAAATCAAATCAAATCAGTTTATTTTCTCAAAATACATTACAAAGAACAAGTATAATTAACCAGTCCGGTAAAAGGATATTTATACCCACCACCAGTCTAGCAAAGGGTTATTAATATCCATCATCAGTCCAGCAAAGGGGTATAGATACCCACCACCAGTCCAGTAAATGGGTATTTTTACACACTGCCATTCCAGTAAAAGGGTATTTATACCCATCACTAGTCCAGCAAAGGGGTATTAATATCCACCATCAGTCCAGCAAAGGGGTATAGATACCCACCTCGAGTCCAGTAAAAGTGTATTTTTACACACTGCTATTCCAGTAAATGGGCATTTATACCCACCACCAGTCCAGTAAAGGGGTATTTTTACCCACCGTTAATCCAGTTAAGGGGTATTTATACCCACCACTAATTCAGTAAAGGGGTATTTATACCCACCACTAATCCAGTAAAATGGTATTTATACCCACTACCAATCCAGTAAAGAAAGGTGTATTTATACCCACTACCAATCCAGTAAAGGGGTATTTCTACCCACTACCAGTCCAATAAAGGGGTATTTTTACCCTCCACCAGTCCAATAAAGGGGTATAAATACCCTTCCCGTAGATAATGTGCTATTATTTTATGGATTGGTGTTGTAAAACGTATAATCACAGCCGACACGCACTAACGCCGCCGCGCGCCGTCGGCCGCGCGACGGTCGTGAGTCTGGGTAGCATTGAGCACATATGGCTGCCGGTTGACTCAGCCGTATCCTTGCCCGATCTCCATATAAGGGTCCTCGTCTAACGCTCGCTATCGAGCATCGATCTACATACAAAGGCCCCATCGACATGTGTTCTTTGGGTGAAGGTCGCGTCACCGTTTTTTCATCTGTTCCTGACAGGAAAAGGAAGTTTCCAACAGGTTTATGCCGCAATTGGCCGTGGACTGCGCAGAGAACATTCTTTCTTCGTATAATCCACGTGCAATATGATTTTGATACCGACATTATTGAGGTTAGGCCCATTTTAAGAGTTTTCATGGGAATGATATATTATTATAATAATATCAATTGAAACGTCCGTTTTCTGGATATACTCGTATAACATATGGATGGAATAGACAATATTTAAATATAATTTATTAATTATTGAAAAACATTGTATTATCACAACACTTTTTGTACTTTCCATAAAATCGGGTGGTGGTCTAGGGGATAGAACGCGTGGCTCCTGATTCAGGAGACATGGGTTCAAGCCTGGACACGACCACATTCCTTCTTCATAATAATGAGCTATTTTCTGCTCACATTGAAGATTGTAAAATAAATTCTAATATCATTGATTTAAATCCTTGGTATTAATCTTTTTAAAAAATTAAAAAAAACATGTTTCGGACTATTCACGTCCTTCCTCAGTTAAAAAAGTTATTTACCTCCTTAAAAAAGTTATATATGTAAAGATATTTACACTACGGATGGACGTATACAGTCCGAACATGCTTTGAAAGTGCAAAAAAGTGTTCAAATGTGAATCCACAACAAGTGATGACGAATATATGATAGAAGAAATAAAATTCTATATTAAATATTTAGTAATTATGAAAACGTCAATTTTATTATACTATACAGAAATGACAAGTTTCGCCTTGCTAGTATATAATAAAAAATTGTGCATTGTTATGGCGTTATCATCGTTTGATAATAATGCTAAACAAAGTTCTCCCATACACATAATTAACACCTGGAAAACGATTTTGTCTCATAATCCTATTAAAACTTTTACACGGAGGAAGGACTTCTGTGTCCCGAAACATATTATGCAAAAAAAACTTGCTGTTATTAAAAATTTCATAGTAAAATTTCATTGTAAATAATGAATATAAAAATGTATATATTCATTTTCAAATATATATTACAAATACAATATAATATATACATGGAATTTATATTATATTCATTTTAATTAAATTTTGGTTTATGGCTTTGACCGGTTTCGGCAGCTCGCTACTATCTTCTAGCGTGTATATCTTAAAAAAAAAACTAATTTTTTACTGTAATTATTTGCATAGTAAAAATGTTTTTTATTATTTATCTTTAGTTAAAATCCACGAATGTTTGTGTCATCGACCGGTTTCGGCACTTACTGCCGTCTTCTAGTATAACAAAAACTATCTGTTTTTTGTTGTTATAACACCAGAAAATGAAAAGTCGAAAACACAAACATTAGAGGATTTTAACTAAATATATACATTTTAAAAAAAAGGGGAAAAAGGAGGAAAATTATCTAAAATGAACTTCTACCACGAAACCGGTCGAAGACACAAACTAAATATATATATTTAAAAAAATACTTTTTATTTTACTTTTCGGTATTAACAATGAATTTCAACCATCAAATTTCAAATAACAAAAATATATTTTTAATTATATTTCTAATAACAAAAATATATTTTTAATCGAAGTCGAAGTAATAATCGACGTGCGTGCGTGTTACGATGTATGAATGTAGAGGAATCCCGAGAGGTATGCCAGGACAGAGCATTGTGGCGATCCACCCTCTCTGCCTACCCCTCCGGCAAATGGCGTGATGGTTATTTAGTTAGTTTTTTTTAATTACTAAAAGTGTTGCTAAAATACAATGTTTTATCTAAACTATTATATTAATGGTTTTATCTTTTTAAAATGATTAATTGTATTTCACACTTACGGAGACATATCCGTCAAACGACGCGATGAAGTTGATTATTAGCGAATGCCGGTAGTTGGCTGTTTGGGTATAATTATTTATAATATTAGTCAGCGCTAGAGGGTTCAACGCTCCTAACGTGCTAAATTAAACAGTGCGAAGGTCATAGATCTTTACAGGTGGGTTTTTTATGCTTCCGATTGGCTAACTGGCCATCGGCAGGTCGAATTATTTTATTTATTGATTGCGATTGCGAAATTACCATCACCGAGATGTGAAGGCGAAAGGGTTACGCTCTCAAAATTAAAAAAGTAAAATCTTAAACCGTTTAGTTTTAAAATGATTATATACAAACGGACTTTGGATTAAATAATAATAATAATAATAATAAATTGGATAATTTATAAAGCGCCATTTTTATGAATTACTCATCTCAAGGGCTCTGAGTTCATTAGTTTGCATTAGAATCAAATATATTTTGAACAAAGCTCTTACAACCCCAAGGTTTAGTGTTAATAAAATACAAAGTGCAAAGTATTCACTCTAAAGTGCAAACTATTCACTTTCAAGTGAAAACTAATCTCTTTAAAGCGCGAACTAGTCGCTTCCAAGTGCCAACTAATCAATTCAAAGTGAAAACTAATCACTTCAAAGTGCCAACTAATCACTTCAAAGTGAAAACTATTCACTTGAAAGTGCAAACTATTCACTTTAAAAATACTAATCAAACTAAACACAACGATATATCTTCAATGTTCACCATACTTTGTGATGTTTTATTTGTCTTTTTTTATATACTTTGTATATACAACACTGTATTGTATATGTTAAATTTTTACTTAACTTAAACTTTGTATTTATTAAAATTACATATCAGATATGTTTCGGACAACCATTCCTTCTTCAGTGTTACATATTATAAAGATTTATACTATATTTATATTATATTATCAAAATTTATCATATTTGTAAACAATGTTATAATCATAAGTCCTGTAAACGCCTTGATCAAACATATTCAGTTTCCAATTTGCATCTTCGTCTCTATTGAGATACAATTAAATCATGAATTGATAACCCACGGTGGGTGAAATCCAGTATTCGTATACAAGTATAAGTATACATTCACAATTTTTATTTATTTTAAATATGTATCACTGAGGACTGGTTGTCCGAAACATGTCTGATAAATATGTTATTTTAATAGTGTTTTATATTCAAAGTACTCGTATATAAAAAATAAAAAGAGAAATACAACGATATATTCATAAAAATATTTCTTTGTAAAAATATTTTAGTGATGACCGTTTATAGTCAGTAGTACAGCCGAAATCTTTCATGATATTTCATTTGTAAATCAAAAATAAAAATACAAAATTGTATTTATCGATAAAAGATAAAATAAAAATATGCTAAAGGAGAGCAAAATTCGAATCTACAAGACATGCGTACGTCCTGTAATGACATATGGAATAGAAAAGAGAGCTGACACCATCAGAACAAAAAGTCTTCTAAGAACCACAGAAATGAAGACTCTCCGATCCGTTGCGGGAACGACACTCCGAGACAGAGTAAAAAATTCTGAAATAAGAAAGATCTGCAATGTAGAAGATGTCGTGCGATGGGGAAGACTGAAAAGACGCTACTGGAGAGATCATGTGGAAAGAGCATGTTCTGAAAGAGTGATAAATATAGCCGCAAATAAAGTACTAACAGGAAATCGACCTGCAGGAAGACCACCTAAGATGGCGAGACAGTTGGACATCTGCATCCCAGGAACAGGCTCCGAGAAATAAAAGGGCACAGTCTTAAAAAAAGCAGAAGAAGAAGATAAAATGTAGTTGTATTGTTGAAAAGATAAAAATACATATGTGAGCCAGCAGAGTAAGATATGTAGTCTGGTCCCATTGAAGTCACTTGACTTGATCACTCACTATTATGATCATGCAGGACTTGGACAGGAATAAACTGCCATTTACTCAAGTTAAGTTACGAGATTAATTAGTTCGTTAAAATAACATACATCTTGGTTCTCACTTGTTTAAATCATTTGTAACAATTCTAGCTGATTAAGCACAATTTCAACAATCAACAATGAAATATTATCAACCCTATGCATGCGTTATGAATCACAAATATATGAAAATATATTTCTAACAAAATGCGTCCGTATCGACAGCAATATACAATATAAAAAAAGTAAGCTTAGCTATCTCGGGGTGGTACCGTGTCGAAGCCAACGATCATCAATCAATCACGCTAATATCAGTTCGTTAAAAATATGGCGTGATACCGTGCCGCCGGCAATGCTCATTTTTATAAATTAATTTCTTCAGCCTAAACGCTTGTTTTTTACTGTCCATTTATAAATAATGTGATGGTAGAAATTTAAGCAAATCACGGGAAAATGTAAAAATACTGACAAACTAACCATCACGCGGTCTTTCCGAATGGGTAGGCAGAAAGAAAGGACCGTCACTCTGTTCTTTCCTGACACACTTATCTCGCTTCTTCAATGTTCATACTCATGAGTATGGTTAAATAGATGTATACTAGTAGTGTGAATGAAAAAAGAAATCGAGGAAGGCCAATGAATAAATTAATCAGCTACTGAAACCCATGTTCGAAGTAGGACAATCGACGAGCGTTCGTGTCACAGTGTGTAAATGTAGAAGAGGCGTGAAAGTTATGTCAGGATAGAACAATGTGGCTATCCATCCTCTCTGCCTACTCCTCCGGAGAAACGGCGTGATGGTTAGTAAGTTAGTTAGATAACTTACGTTATCTTTAGTTCGTAATATACAAGTACAAATAAGACACATGGAATAATCTTAGCTTATTTGGTCATTCTAAGCGAAAATGGCATTCATTTTACTATCGTTCAAGTTAATGTCCCTTAATTGGTTCACACATAATTGCATTGACATCATTTCATTATTTCAAGACAATATGCTAGATAATACATACGTTATTCGTGATTAATATTCTAGGCTTGCTTTTTATTGGTACTTGAATAATGTTATAAAACTCCATATCGATGAATTATTATATAGATGAAAACATTCGTTTTGTAGAAGTTTTATTATAACGATTTTTTTTACCAATTAAACGCGGTTTTATTCTCTTCTGAAAATAATGAATGGGAAAATTATTTACGTTATGCTGTATTGATGCACAACAGCTCTGACTAATCGATTAAAATTATAATGACTCTAGTGATATCAAATGAATCTTCTTATTCCAAATCAAATCAAATCAAATCAGTTTAATTTCTCAAAAGATATTACAAACAATTATTATAGTTTAAGTCTATTGAGAACAGGTAAAATATAACAAATATAAAATATAAAGAAGGATGAAAGTAGAATAAATGCAGTAGAAATGAGATCTCTTAGGCGAATGTGTGGATACTCTGTGTATGATAGAGTGTCGAATGAAAATATAAGAAGTAAATGCGGTGCGAATGATGGTGTCATGAACAAAATAATGAAAGGATCATTAAGATGGAGATTGGAAAGAATGAATAAAGAAAGAATGGTTAAAAAATTATATGTTAACGATGTAAATGGAACCAGAAATAGAGGAAGACCTAATAATTAATCAAATATTGAATGTCGGCCATGTGAGGAGTCAGAGAAATCGAAATTGAGGAAGCTAGAGAAATATGTCAGGAAAGGAAAGTGTGGCAGTCCATTCTTTCTGCCTACCCCTTCGAGGAGACGGCGTGATGGTTAGTTAGTTAGTTTTTATAATACCAGGAACGCATAAGAGGTGGTTCGACATTTGGAATACAAGATACTCTCCAAAGTCAAGAGTATTTGTCTTCTGAACGTACTTTCACGAATATAAAAGACGTCGATCTCCGAAATCGTGTTCAGCAGTTAGATTGCTCTCTGGCAGAAAATAATAGCATTCTCAAATTCATGTGTGAAAATGCCCTCGCAAAGCGAAACAAATAAAAAAAAAACACTGTCCAACCAGTGCAGTCTGTGGAGTTTTCAATTGAGGATAATTAATTTAAACGATTCATGTTGACGACATTTCTGATTCAGTATGCACAACAGATCTCAACAATTAACCTTTGAGTGCACTTCAGAAATATTAATGATCAAATAAATTAACAAACCAGCGCACAGTTTAACCTCTTGTTAAGGCAATAGTCAGATGACGACACTTTTCTATTTTAAAATACTTCTCTAGCCTCTGCAGGGGTAGGCAGAGAGGATCAACCACCACTCTATTCTATCCTTACATACCTCGGCCACCAACAACATTACTAAACTAAGGTCCCAAATACAATAACCATTTTAATTGTATCTCAATAGAGACGAAGACGTAAACTGGAAACTGAACATGGATGATCAAGGTGTTTACAGGACTTATGACCTGTCATTGGTTGGGTTAAGCGCACGCTTTATGTAATTACAACATTCCCCATTCCACCTTTGTTATTGTGATCATGCATGACAAATTTTTGGAAGATGTATATACGAGTATACTTCAAAATCCATATTTATCTTCACGTGTCAGTTTCAGTCAGCCATCTATGAGTATGTAGATTTGGTTGCACTTGTGAATTTTTTCAAGAATTAACCTATACAACCGACCCACTAACGCCATCTATGGAGAATGATTTTCGGCATTTAGCAAACTACCTTATTAACACAATGCGAAGGCTGTCACCTAACATATTGTTAGAAGCCGCTAGGAGTAATTTTTTTAACCAACAAATTATCCATGGTTTCCTCAATCGCAAGGCAATTTTAACAACATATTAAGGTAGCCCACGGTCATAGAAATAAAGAAATTAATAATAACAACAATAATAAATAAACAAACTATCATTATCATCGTATGACCTTCTCTAAAATACCAAAAACATGTAACCTGTTGCTAATTAATTAAATTTTCTCCTGAAATACTTTGTCTACATTTAATCTCCCGAGCTCCCATTCCCAATCAAATGCAAATTAATCATTTATTAATTTCTATATAAATTATGTATTTTCAAATGAATGTTTTTTTCTAAATTACATTTTTTTATATATATCATCATGTATTTTTATTATTTAATATTATTTATTAGTTCTTCTTCGTCTTCTTCTTTTTGTCCTGTCACACCTCCGTGGTGTATAGGGCCTCAAGGAATCTTCTCCACCCGACTCTATCGCATGCCTGATGCTTCATCATTCTTAACATATTAGTTCTTATCAGTTATTATTATAGTTTCTCCGCAGGGGTAGGCAGAGAGAATGGACCGCCACACTGCTCTATCCTGGCAAACCTCTCTAGCTTCCTCCACATTCATAAAACGAGTCATACACGCACGTCGATTCCTCCGACTTCTAACATGACCAACCTTTAAAATTTGATTAATTTGGTCATGCCATGTTTTCCTCGGTCTGCCTCGACTTCGTACCCCATTTACATCATTAACGTATACTTTCTTAACCATTCTTTCTCCATCCATGCGTTCCATATGTCCGAACCAACGCAGCGATCCTTTCATAATTTTGTTCATTATACCTTCTTCCGCTCTACATTCCTTTCTTATATCAGAATTTGAGATTCTGTCGTATATCGTTCTACCACACATACGTCTTAGGGACCTCATCTCTACCGCATTTATTCTACTCTCATCCTTCTTCTGCCAGTTCCATGCTTCGCTTCCATACATTAGGGTTGGGACCAGAACTCCATTGTGAACGGCCGTTTTCGCTTTCATTGATAAATTCTTGTTTCCAATGACTATTTTTAAAGCTCCATTCACTTTGTTACCCGCACCAACCCTTCTTTCGATGTCACTATCCGTTCGGGCATCTGCTGTGAACATGCTACCTAAATACACAAATTCCCTCACCTGTTCCAAGTTCTCTTCGTTCACACTTATATTACAAACTGTCATTTGCTCTTCCCTTTCGAAAACCATCACCTTTGACTTTCCGACATTCATCATTAAATCATTTGACTTGCATACCTCATACATTCTCGACACCAAGACTTGTAATTCGTCCGCACTATCCGCAACGAGAACGGCATCGTCCGCGTAAAGCAGACAGTTTACAGACAGATCACTCATCTTAGCACCATTTTTATATCATTCTTTTTTTGTTTAGTTTTTATTATATGTTTACACCTGATGATGGAGGTATCCTCAGAAACATGTTGGTATTTTCAATATTTTTTTAATAATTAGCGGATTAGACAAAGTTATTTTCAATTTCCTAAGTATAATAAAGAATCAAACAAACAAAAGATTTTTTTATGAAACGTCTAGAAAACTGGAGTTTTCATCTACATCACACATCAAACAAATGCGGTTAATGTAACAAATCTTGAACGCGGATTAAATTCAAGGTAAAATCATTAATTCCAATGAAATAATATAAGATTTATTCAAATCTAGATTCATTATATATTTTTTTAATCGATTAGTAAGAGCTATTGTGCATTAATACAGCATAACGTAAATAAATCTCCCATTCCTACGTGATAATCACGGTTCATTGTTAACCGATAACATTTCGTACAAACAGTTATTACATATTTAAAACTATGCCAGAGCGCTTAGCAAGGTTACTTTCTGCACTTTAGAGGTAAATAACGTTAAGATCGCTTTCATAAAAGATGAATTAATTTCGTATAAATGACATGATTTGTGATACTGCAAAAACAACAAGAAATCATCACGCCATTTATACGAGGGGTAGGCAGAGAGAATGGACCGCCACACTACTCTATCCTGACACACCTCTCTAGATTCCTCTACACTCATACAGTGAGTTACACGCGTACATTGATTCTTTCTATTTCTAGCATTACCAATTTTTATTGATTTGGTCGTGTCATGTTTTTCTTGGTCTTCATCGACTCTGTACTCCATTCAAATCTATAACGTATACTTTCTTAAACATTCTTACTTTATCCATGCGTTCCGTGTTCCCTTTCAAAAACTGTCATGTTTGAGCTAAATTTGATAATATTTCACATCATATATTATAGTCAATTGTTTTGGCCGAAACACTATGATACTTTAACATTGAACTAAAATGTATCACATTTTTTATTTACGCGACAGCTGTTTCGTCAATCTATGTTGACATCATTAGTTGTTACAATAATATATCAAAAAATAAAATAATAATATTTAAAACGTACTTTTAAATTTTGTTTTTCTTTTCTTTTTTTGACATATATCCTGGTAATGTCAACATATGTCACGTGACGAAAGAGCTGTCGCGTAAAATAAAAATACAATTGTGATACATAGAGCAAAGTTTTTTGATTTAACAGTTCATATCATATATGTTTTATTAATACGCACAATAAATGATTGAACAAGATATAAATACTCATCTGGCAATGTAGTTTTTACGTGTTCATATGAAACGAACGATTTTTTTAACTCAAAATATGTCTAATAAATTGGCAGTAATCGAAACAGGTCAATCACAAACGAAATATCAGAATAAAAATGATTTTCAAAGTTATTTTCAATTTCCTAAGTATATTTACTATGGAATTCCACAGTGTTAATGCCTCAGCGTTGAATGAGTTAAAATTGATTTATTTGTAAACTAGCGCCAACAGCGATGGTATGATAGTACCGTAATAGGTAGATGGTAATGTAGAGTGTAGAGTGCAACAACAAAATGTGTAAAATTAAAATATTCTATACAAATATTAGTAAATTTGATACACCATGCAATGAAGGATTAACGTACTTTACCTCTGTGGTGCGAAAAGCCAATTGATTTCAACACGAAAGTTCTTCATATTAAAAAATCGTTACTAAATAATGTTAATATTTTCGTTGACCTTTCGCTTTATTTGAAAAGAGAATTATTTCGTTCTGTGGGCAGATACTCGATAGATTTATCAATGAATTTTCAAGGGCATGCAAAGATTTACTGCCACGACTATATTTGGCTTCACTTTAACCTCCAGCGAGCGGGAACAATTCTATCGCACGATTTTTTTCTACTACAAAATTATTGTTTTATTCTATAAGTCGGCAATACTGCAAATCGTTAAAAAATATAATATATTAATTAATAAAAAATAATGCATTTAGAGTTTAAAATCCGCAGAGCGACTGGATACTTTTGAGAGAAGGGTGCTGCGCAGAATTCTGGGACCTGTGAATGACGGTGAAGGCTAAAGAGTACGGCATAATGACGAGCTGTACCATATTTACAAAGCTCATAGTCTCTCCACCCAGTAGACCTTCGTGGCAGAGTGGTAAGAGCTCTGACTTCCATACCGAAGGTTCCGGGTTCGATTCCCGGTGATGGCAGTATGATTGTTACACTGTCTTTGGTCTGGTGTAGAATTCTCGTGACAATAAAATGGAGATGGATTGGCTACCTATCACGTGTCATAAGAATCAATATAATAGCGAAAATAAATTGTATACAGTAATTGGGTTCAAACGACCTGTTGTATACAAGGAAAGAAAAAATGAAGAAATAGACTGAGATGGGCCGGTCACGTGCAGAGGATGCCGTCATCGCGAACCCCAAAAGGATTGCTGGAGTGGCACCCAAGTGGTAGAAAACCAATTGGACGACCAAGGCTGCGATGGGAGGATGAAGTTGGGAGAGATGGGGCAAGATTGTTACGAGTGTCAGATTGGAGGGTCGAAGCGGAGGACAGGAGGAATGAGAGGCGAAGAATACTGGAGACTAAGGCTCGATATGGGCTGTAGGGCCATCGAAGAAGAAGAAGAGTTTCATGAAAATTTGTAAAACTCAAAAAATTAATGTTAACTTATTAATTAACTGAAAGAATATACACACTTCTATCGCTTCCTCTACATGCATACACCTTGCCATGCACGCAGGTCGATTTCTGATTACTTTTGGGATAGAGTGGTAAGAGCTCTGACTACCACGCCGAAAGTTCTAGGTTTGTTCCCGGCGATCGCAGTGTGATTGTCACACTGTCTTTGGTCTAGTGTAGAATTCACGTGCTATTAAAATGGCGATAGATAAGCTACCTATCACATGTCATAAGAATCATTATAATAGCTAAAAAAACAAATTGGATATCAGTAAAACAGTAATGAGGTTCAAACGACCTGTTGTAATTAATAAGTAATAAAAAATAATAATAATGAAAATTCTCGACGTGTTGTTTATGCAAATTCTTAGTAATTTAAGACTCTACATTAAATATTTAATAAGGCACTCGGAACTGTTGGAAAAACATGACATGCAAATCGAAACATGTTCCGATTTGCATTCCCATAAAATATAACAAAACTTCTTAAAATAAAAGTTTTTGCATTCATATCAACAACAACAAACCATCACGCCGTTTCTCCGCAGGTAAAGGCAGAAAGTATACTACTACCCTATCCTGACACACCTCTCTAGCTTTCTCCACATTCATACAACGAGTCATACACGCACGTCGATTCTTCCGA
Organism: Lepidostoma basale; assembly: GCA_022606425.2. Lineage (NCBI taxonomy): Eukaryota > Metazoa > Arthropoda > Insecta > Trichoptera > Lepidostomatidae > Lepidostoma > Lepidostoma basale. The sequence goes on along the minus strand of JAHDVF020000363.1, from coordinate 1,316,965 downwards.
CTGTGAACACATGTATTCATATCAATGAATTAAAATAATTGGCAAAAATACCCATAATGAAGTTTTGGATAATTAACCAAGGTTATAAAGTTATCAATACATTTCTAATAACCTCGAAATATGACATAATATCATTCGCCTTCATTCATTCTTATGAATCTGGCGAAAACCTCTCATCATCAAGGAGGCTAAAACTCTCCAGTATTAAAGACACTTCAGTGAGTTTTGTAAAAAGTAAGTAAGTATCTTGGAACAAGATATTAAAACGTTGCTAATTCTCAATCACAGCTTGACTTTAAATATTTGAAATATGGAAATATTTCGATTTACGTTAATTTAATATTGGATAATCAGTTGTTGCAGGATGTAAGGTTTCTCATAATTTGCCTGAAGTGTTCCAGTATTTTTCTTTCTTCGTTCGCTGCAGTATTTTTTAATCTGTGACTCTTTATATCTATGGTGTTTTAAACATTCTACAATATAAATATCCACATTTCAAAAGCATCCAGCTTTTCGGTGATAACTTTCGTAAAGGTCTGTTTCCTTACCGGACTTGGACTTGAACTTGGATCTTTTGGCTTACAGAGGTTCAGCCCTTGTGGCTATTCCTCTTACGTCTGATAAGAACGCTGTTGGAAGGTGATTTGGTGGGTTGTTGGTTTATGCGATGGCATGGTTTGTATGGCCCGGAGTGTTCCTCTAAAGAGGGTCGCTTTTTGGCGCTTGTGACGGCTGGAGGTGTTTGGGTCGTAATTTGAAGGGTATTTTATTGTGTGGTTAGGATGTGAAGGGAGTCCTTTGTAAAAACGTTCGGCAAGATTCAGAATGAATTAATCTATTATCGGGATTCCCGATTCTAGGTGCAGTTGTGTGACCTGGCCCATGAGACGCACCAAGCGATAAACGGATAGCCTAGTTTTGCAGGATTTGGAGTTTTCGTATGTGACTCGAAGCTGCATAGCCCCAGATTGGAGATGCGTAAGTGAAGATCGGCCTTATGACCATTTTGTATATCAGGAGTTTATTGTCGGTCCTTAGTTTACTGTTTCTAGCTAGCATTGGGTAGAAGGCTGAGATTGCTCTTGACGCGGCTTTGACTTTATGGGTGGCTCCATGACAACTTTAGAATTATTGAAATTAGCATTTAATTCTCATCCATTCGTTCTATACATCCAAACCATCTTAATGATCTATTTTTAATTTTACCTATAATGCAATCATCTGCCTTACATTTCGAATAATATATTTTATTGAAAATAAAAATATAAAAGTGTTAAATTTTCAAAATATACTTTAAAAAGTATATGCATATTTCTCCCCTAGAATCCAATTGTATTATATCATTATTATATTCGACGACGACCTTCGTTGCAGAGTGGCTATGACTGCCACACCGAAGGAACCGAGTTCGATTCCCGGCGATGGCTGTCATTGATCTGGTGTAGAATTTACGTGACAATTAAATTAACAACAGACATTTAACTAGGTATATTAAAGTAGGTATATACTTTAAATAGGTATAGATAAGCAATCAATCACATGTTATGAACATCAATAGCTAAAAAAGTTGTATTCGGTAATTGGGTAAAAATAATCTGCTGCCTACAAATGTGAAAAGCAACGGAAAACTACCACATTTAAAGTCCAAGTGGAATCCCAAGAACCATTAAAAATGTTACACTTTGACGCAAACCAATCCCTTGGATTGAAACAAGCGGTTACATTAGATTCGAAATTTAAAACTATTTTAATCTAAAGAACGCTTATCTCGAATATTCCGTATGTAGCATATGGTATAGTTTATCGATTCGTTAAGCCGATATAATTTTTTTATACAGCAAGAGGGAGAAAAAACAATTGAAGTGTTATCAAAATGTGACGTACTTTTATTGGAAAATCGTATTAAAAACACTTCTATTGGGAAATACACCTCTGCACGTGCCCTTTGTAAATATGTACATTATTAACTTTAACCCTTAAATTACCGGCACTTTTAGAGTTACGAACTTCTTAGCAAATTGACCCCTATGTTTCGTACAAGACACACCGCGAGCCAAGTATTCCACCTCCCTGCTTATCGCACCAATTACGCTCAGAGCGCGGCAATGTAGCGGATATGCGACACTTATAACAAATATTTTAATGCAATCGATGTTTTTCATAATATACATAGAATAGACCGCCACACTATTCTATCCTGGCAAACCTCTCTAGCTTCCTCCACATTCATACAACGAGTCATACACGCACGTCGATTCTACTTAAAAATTTAATCGTGTTGGAAGTTATGCCTTCCCAAAAATCCTCACCCGAAGGATAAAACATAAAATTGGTGGCAAAGTGGCGAGACTATTTAAAAACATAAAAATACACACCCTTTTGTTTATCCTAACCTAATTAAACCGTGGTGACACCGCACAACGCTAGCATTGCCTTATAGTCAACACCTCGTTAGCAGAATCCAGTGGACGCTGTTAAGAGTTTAATCTATTTGTATGGTGGCTGGCATTCCTGTGCAGATTGGATTTGCATACTGCGAGATAAGGAAACGGAGTTGTTCTATTAAAATATCTCTCACGTGAATGTTGTTAAACATTAACATTATATTATATTATAATCTATATTAAAACTCGTAGACTAAATTGATACGAATGAAAACGTCTGTTTTCTAGAAGCCTTATTGTAAACTAACTGACAATCACGCCATCTCCCCGAAGGGGGAGGAGGAATAAATGGACTACCACAAGGTTTTTTGTTTGACATAACTCTCTCGCTTCTACAACATTCACTCATCGGCGTGTTAGGTATTGTTAGATGAAAGAAAAAGTTCTAATATTTTTTCTTCCATTTATAACAATATACAAAAAAAAATATTGAGCATTTTTTTGTAAGAAAAAATATGAAAAATCTATTTTCTAACCAAAGTTAAAAATAAAAAAGGTTTTTGTAAAATCCCGTGTTTATGTGAACCGTCTAGGGACCCTTAAAGATTTGAAGACCAACATCCAGGAAGAAATTGCCAAGATAACGCCTGATATGCTGGCAAGAGTCATGACAAACGCCAGAAATCGGTTTACTCAGTGCATGGAGAATGGGGGACGTCACCTACCTGATTTGATCTTCAAAAACTAAGTAAAACAAAACTTGAGATATGTGCCTACATTATAAAAAACAAATAAAAAAATTCGGATTCATACAATGGGTTTTATTAAGTTTTGAAAAAAGGAAGTTAAATATCCGCTGGTTTCAATGTTCGGTAAAATCCATTATAAAATCTGCTGGGTTGCCTTAAGACCATGGCATGGAATGGCACCAGTTTGCATTACAGACATCTGTATATCGGACAACCTCATCTCAAGACAATCAAAACTGCGATCTGTACACTCTTCTGCAACGAGTAAACTCGCGGGGACTAAGTGCTATCCAAATACGATGTTCTAAAACCGTGCTAGCGCTTTTATTATACTTGAAACAGTATGTCTGCACACCTGAGATGGGTCAAGAATAAATCAAAATGTAAACATTCATTTGTTTAAACTGATTTTAAACTAAACTGCGTGATGTCGGCGTCATCTTACTTCTATTGCATTCCGATTAATAGAAGTGCCTAATTGGAGGATTGCAGGGGATGACAGAGGTCAAACCTCGATTATAAAAAATAAAAATAAATTGTCTAATTTGTATAGCATCGTTTTCGTTAATAACTTGTCTAAATGGTGCTTTGACAATGTTTTAGTATATGGTATATTAAGCAATTGAAGAAGATGAATGCTATTTTTAGGGCCATCCCTACTAGACTAGCTTACCATTAATAAAAAGAAGAAGATTACTTTCTAAAAAGACCACAATCAATACCAAATGCAAATCTCGTATCATAGACATACCTACGATTGATATTAAAACTCGATTATTTAAGAGTTATACGTGGTTTTAGTTATTTCCCTGTAAAGCAAATTTGACGTGAAGCTTGTCACATAAACGACTCTACGTAACTTATTATTATAGCGAATTCGTTGTTGTTAAATCGTGGCTGGTTGTTTATCGGCGCCATTTTAAAACGAATAAAAGTCTCGCATTCACCGAGCGGAATACGAGTTAAGATATTCATAAGCGCGTTGGGATTAAGTTCAAAATTCCATAGACAAATGACTAATTTATACATCGAATTAACGTTACTGGCTGCATTGAAAATTTATAATTGATTCAGCAGAACATAGTGCACATTTTGTTCGTGTGTCGAGGAATGTGTCACAGTCATAGACAAGAATGGATTTGTATACTTGTAAAGTATTACCGATTCCAGTTCACGTCTGCATTGTACCGTGGGTGATCGAATCATTTAGAATGCATATTAATTAAATGTCACATTATCTAATATCTAGAAACAGAATAATTATCCAATATATTTGACACTTTTAGCAATAATATTTAAAATTGAAGGTTTATAAATATTTTTAAAGTAATGATGTGTTTTATAATTTATGTTAAGTATTATATATATTTTTGATTTTGAAAAACACTTCATATAACCTAATCATCACGACATTTCCCCGTGTAAAGATGACCCACTACACGCTTTTACAAGATATTATTTTTCTACTTTACAATACATAAATGTGTTGATCAAATCTAGACATATTTAACACACATTCACAAAAGAAAACTACATTAATAATTTTCCTCGGTGCCTATTCCTCTATATCTTGTTTCATTTACATCATTAACATATACTTTTATTACTAACTATCTAGCTAACCATCACGCTGTATCATCGAAGGGGTAGGCAGAGAGAATGGACTGCCACACTTTTCTTTCCTGACAAACTTATCTCGATTCCTCTACATTCATACATCGTGTCACGCACGAACGTCGATTTTTCCGACTCCTCATGTGACCAACATTCAATATTTGATTTATTTTATTCGTATTTCATTCACTTCTTATATTTTCATCCGACACTCTATTATACACAGATTTTTTCACACATTCGTCTAAAAGATCTCATTTCTACTGCAATTATTCTACTTTCATTTACTTTTATTTACGTAATTTTGAGCTATCGCTAATGGAACTTAAAATATAATTATAATAAATACGTTAAAATTTGTCATTTTTATTTCATCCAGTCGTGACGTTTCGCCTATCACCATTTGTCATAAATAAATGTTACTTTGATCGTATAATAATATGAAAAGAAAACGTTGCTCTTTTAATAAATATTGTTCAAGATACTCAATAACTTTGTCATCTTTTAAGCAATGATTTAAAATATCTAATCCGATAGTCGGCTGTTTCAGAATGCGTTCGTTCCATCGAAGTTCCGACTCAATATCTTGTTCACAGCGCAAATATGTAGGTATATGCATTTGTGATCATGTAAAGTTATATCGCTATAGATGGTTTCAGAAAACGAAAACATTAAGCTCTTTTCTCTAAAATAGGATCTCTCCCGCTGTTTCACAATGCCAGAACATCTTCTGAACGTATCGATTTTTACATATTCAAAAACAACATTCCACACTGTAATGGAGAATGTAGAAGCAATTATTTACTGTCCAAAGCAGGTTGCACAATCTTTCTAACAAACAAACACACTCGAGAGTCTCTGGGAACAAACAAAACATCTACTTAAAATACTTTGTCTTTGTTCAACGAGCAAAATAAACCGCCTTTTCTCAGCGTCTCCTTATAAGGGCTTCGGAAAATGACAGGTCAAAATGATTATTCGATATTTATCCATAAAGGGCACAGTGCGCATGTGCGATGGCGCCATTTAACCCTGGCTCGGCGCCTCATTGGCCGGCGCCAGGGGTCACGTGGCAAGGCCGCGGCCAATCACGCCGCGGGAATTTCAAACATGTGTAAATCAATCCTCGAGCGGGAAACGACATTCGCTGTAATTGGAGTTAATTGCGTGCTATTGCCTCGTTTTAGCAATAAACGGACCCACTGCGCAATGGAAGGATCATTAGGAGTCGAGAATCATTAGATAGTGCGTTTCAATTGATCTTTAGAACGAGATACCATCAATTTGCATCTATTTCTCTCTATCTTAACTGCAGCACCGCACATTATGCAACTCAATTACTAATAATAAGTGGTTCGCAGTTTATACACCATTAATAATAATTCTAATTTACACTCGACATACAATTTGACTACCGTACCACCCAATAAAGCAAACTGCATAATAACTATATATTACGATTTTACTTATTTATTATTTTTAAATGTAACCAGACAATTTGAAACGACCTTCGCTGCAGAGTGGCAAGATTTATAATTCCCGGCGATGGCAGTGTGATTGTCACACTGTTTGGTGAAGCATTCACGTGACAATAAAATGGAGATAGATTAGCTACCTATCGCATGTCCTGAGAATCAGCTATAAAAAAACAAAATACGAGTACATACAGTAATTGGGCTCAAACTACTAATGGTATGAACATAAAAAAATATTTAAGTAACATTTTGAATGTATACAAATACTTGTAGACGAATACTGGATTTTACACATTGCGGGTTATCATTTTAAGGAATAATTGTATCTCAATAGAGACGAAGATGCCAATTGGAAACAGAATATGGTGGTCGAGGCGTTTACAGGACTTATGACCTATCATTGTTTGGGTTAAGCGCACGCTTTATGTAATACAACATTCCTCATTCCGCACTTCTTATGACCACCACGTCTGACAAATTTTTGGAAGACGTATATATGCTACAATGTTGGACTACACTTCACATTTTTTAGTTCAATCTACACTAGCGCCATCTATTAAGATTGGATCTTTATTAACGCAACGTGAAAGGCTAACGCCATTAACATACATTGCTAGATAACGCCTGGAGATGTCTCTCCAATTTTTATGCTTTTTTTTAAAGTATATTTTAGTTATTTTCAAAGCAATTTCGTCAGTGTGCTAATTAAGATTACGACCAATATTAGTAATAAATCGTTCGAAATGAAATAATATCGAAACTTGAATAAAATAATATTGAACAACGGAACAAAATTCTACAATTATTGCTGTCGTAAGGCACAAATTATCCTAGTTATAATTTAGGTAACTGGTTGATTCACATTTTATTTTTCATGCAGGCAATAAGTAAAGGAATGTGCCTATGTCGTCATATTCGTTGCCAAGTCTGTGCATTCTATTAAGAGGCGAATGGGCTTAATAATTATTACTTCTTGGCATCAGGAAAAATGTGTAATTGTACCCTCATATTTCTCAATTTATTTATAGCGTCAATTGCTAATTAATCACTGTTAATCAACTTTGACATTTACTTCACTAAATGCATAGATAAAAATATAAATAGACTCGATGTTGTACGATGGAAATGTGAACGATTTCAAATCGGTATTTAAACAAGGAATAAACCATAAAGCAAAATTATCAACGACAAAATTATCACAACTGTTATGTAAGTACTCATAAGCAATTTTTAATATATTTTCAATGAATGTAATTTTCTATCAAGATTATATTGCGTCTAATAATTCATTTTAATTTTATTGATTTAAATAAAGTTCGCGATGTTTACAAGTTTAAAAATATCGTTAAAATGAATCCGCAACACAAAGTTTTGGCCAATATAGAAGAGATTATATTGCTTTGAATTATGATCAAATGAAAATATATCCGATTTTTTTTTGTTGTATAAATTATTGAAGATTTTATGAGATAATTTAACTATAATTTACTGAATGTGTTAGAATAAAGGAATTCCATAGTAAGGTTTTTTTATGAATTAAAGCACTGTCTCTTTTACTAGACAAGTTTAACACCTTCACCATCATCACAAAAACTGTTATTTAAACAGCTCTTCCTACCGGCATTTCTTATAAAACAGTAGTAAATTAATATTTTCGAGACTCACCCTAACGAAGATGAGGACTTTGGTATCACCAATGCGATATTTGCCTTCGGACACCCTTATCATAGGGAATTGAGTTGGGCAGTTGCATCTCTCCACCAGATCTCGAACCTGTAAACAAAATAAATTTAAAATTAGCATATTTCATTTTAATTAATAAAACAAATTTAAGAACACAAACACATCAGGGCCGACCTTTATGTAGTAAGTGAAGCATGAAACTGGCAAGAAGGATGAAAGTTCAATAAATGCAGGAGAAATCAGATCTCTTAGGCGAATGAGTAGTAAATCAGTATATGACAGAGTGTCAAATGCAAATATAAGAAGTGAATGCAGTGCGAATGAAAGTTATGAACAAAATAATGAAACGGTCATTAAGATTTCTGAGGTATCTCTACATGAGTTAGAATGGTAGTTTTCCGTGGCTCTGCCCCACAGCATTTCTTTTGGGAATGCTCGGAAACAATTCTTTACAGCTTCGAAGAGATAGGCATCTCATTACCCATTTCTTTAAATTAATCAGGGGATATTTCGAGAACTCAGCCGTGGTAGACGGTGTTAGTCTTTTTGTCCCTGATAGATTTCTCCGACAGCGACAGCACAGATAGTAGGCCACCAGAACCAATCTGCCTCTGGTGACATCGGTGGGAAGAACAATTAGTCTGCTGAACGCGGTCGCCTCGGAGATCGACGTATTTCATATTAGTGAAGGTACTTGGGACAAATACTCTTGACTTTAGAAAGTATCTTGTCTTCCTAATGTCGAACCATCTCTAATGCGTTCCTGGTACTATTTTTTATTTTTTATAATATTTTACCTGTACTCAATAGATCCCTTAAACATTTTGCTTTTTTAAATGTCTTTTGAGTTGATAAACTGATTTGATTTAATTTGATTTGAAGATGGTTTGGTCACATTGAAAGAATGTATGAAGACAGAATGGTGAATAAAGTACACAATTGTCACATATAAGGTAATCAATTCTATTTTATTGTTTCTTAAACAATGATGTAAAACTTTATATTAAAATAATAATACAAATGAAAACGTCCGTTTTATAAAAGTTTTATTATGTATTATGTAAATAACATGTTTCGCCTGTCCAAAGCATTATTAAATGACATGTCATTCACATAAAACATAATAAAACTTATAGAAAACAGACGTTTTCATTCGTATGAATTAATTCTATTCCTCCTCTTCCTACGACATGTGTAATTCAACGTCATATGTCCAATAACTGCTAACAACTTGTATTATTTTTTACGCGGAATATATTATTATTACAAATAAAATGGCCGGTAATAAATGTATATTTATGGTAATTTGCCAGTCCTTGGGTTTGACGACTCGAAATCTGAGAAAACACAGTGATTCCGCGTGCTTCGCGCAGGTCCTTATAAGGGATAAGCATCACTCGCTGCATTAACGATAACTGGCCAATCACGTCGCAGCGGGTCGCCTGGGAATGTTTTAAAATAATTGTATTATCAATGGGGAAATTATCCTTAAGCTAAAAGGCCACGGCACCGCATATCACCGCCAAAATACTGTCAGTTTACTATAAATTATAGCAGAAATCCGAATGAATATATTTATAATATTTTTTTGAATGTACTCGTATACATATACTTGTATACGAAAACATAAAATCTTCATAGATGGCGTTAGTATGTAGATTATACAGATTAATAACCTTAGAGATTAACATATATAATCAAATCTTCATAGATGGCGCATTGAAACTGACATGTGAATTTTGGTGTTGGACTTTAACATATATACAACTTCCAAAAATGTTGGAAAGCGTGCGCTTAACCCAACCAATGACAGGTCATAAGTCCTGTAAACACCTTGATCAACCATATTCAGCTTCCAATTTGCATCTTCGTCTCTATTGAGATACAATTAAATCATGAATATATTTATTTTTATAAATCCCAATTCATTTAACTGATTAACCGCCCTATGCATATGAACGTACGTAATACGCACACTTTGACTGTACCATTCTGCGCTATCCCGTATCACGTACGCTTACGAAAAGTAATGTACCTAAAATGTACAAGCTGTTAGGGATATGCGCGTGTGCCAACAGCACTTGAGTACAAGTCTTCACAAATATGATAGTTTTACAAGGGGCAGGCGATGTGTGCGGTCTAGTTTTTGACGTTTCGTAATTTAAAAAAAAATTAAATAAATATATAATTAAATTTAATTAATAAAGATTTTTTTTCGCATATTTCTCGGAAAGTACCTGGAGGTAGGGCGGTTAATAATCACACGTTTCTCCGAAGGGGTAGGCAGCAAGAATGAACTTCCACACTTACTGACATACTCAACATTCACACCTCGTGTCATGCACGCACGTCGATTTCTCCGACTCCTCACGTAGCCGACATTCAATATTTTATTTATTTAATCTCGACACATTTTCCTCTGTCTTACTCTATTTCTAGTACCACTTTCATCGTAAATATGTTGCCGTTCTTTCCATGTGTTCAAACCATCTTAATATTCCTTTCATTATTTTGTTCATAACACTTTCATTCGCACCGTATTCACTTCTTATAATATTTTCATTCGATACTCTATCATGCACAGATTTTCTACACATTCGTCTAATAGATCTTATTTCCCATTATTTATTTCAGTTTGTCCAAATAATCTGGATGTTATACAAGTATTAAGTTACAGTAGCAATCGCTATTGATGCCCTACCGAAGGTCCCGGGTTCAATTCTCGGCGTCGACAGTGTAAAAAGGCTCACGCTGTAATTTTTTAAAGAGTTTTTAAACAAAGTAATAATAATATAATAATCTAAAGTTTTCATTATAAAAAAAAACAGTAACGATAATAGCTAAAAGTAGGGAGACAACGAAAAGTGATTACTTACGAGTATGTTAGAAATAATCAAATAAAACCGACAAGTATTTCAGTGGTTTTTGCTTAAACACCTTGCTGGCCAACCTAACCTTTAATACCTTTTCATGGAAGCGGTATTAAATCTTCCCTCTCGAATAAATGTCTCTCCCCTCCCCATTTATTTCCATCACATTAGCCCCCTCCCCGCGCATTCTTATCGGCCCCACCGTCTCCCGGAAAGGAAATCTCATCCAGAAGACTGAACCTGCTTCAACTACCCTTAATTATGAAAGACGCGCCCTTAGCGAGCGGAGAAAACTCGGGATTTAAAAAGTGTTTTACAAAGTTGACTTGGTAATTCGTGTAAAAAAATTCTTAACTTACCATCAAACCGTTTCTCGGGAGCGGAACGCAGAAAGGATGGACCAATTTTAGTATATGTACTGCCGAAGGATGGAGTGCCGCATCAGTAAAAGTGTGACAGTCCATTCTTTCTGCCTACCCTTTCGGGGAGACGGCGTGATGGTTAGTTAGTTAGTTTACTGCCGAAGCGAATACAGAGATGATGGACCGCCACACTGTTCTATCTTTACATACTCTATACATTTATACATCGTAACATGCACGCGCGTCGATTTATCGGACTTTGAATTTGGCCGCTATTTAGTGACCAAGTTAATCAAATGATTAACTTGGTTATGCCATGCTTTCCTTGGTCTTCCACGGCTTCTCTTTCCATTCATGCTGCTTGTATACAATATTTTAACCAATCTTCTCTCGTTCATTCGTTCCATATTCCATATCCACCGGTGTCACCAGAGGCAGGTTGGTTCTGGTGGCCGGTAGGTAAAACAATCGATGCTGTCGCTATCGGAGATATCTATCAGGGACAAAAAGCCGAACACCCTCCAGCACGGCTGAGCTCTCGAAATATCCCATGAGTAATCTAAAGAAATGGGTAATGAGATGCCCATATCTTCGAATTGTTGGTCCCAAGCATTCCTAAAAAAAATGCCGTGGGATATAGCCACGGATAGCTACCATATTCCCTCATGTAGAACCCTCTCCAGCATAACGGAAAATCTCGCATCGTGAGGACTCCATTTCACAGAACCACTTTCGATTCTGCTCCGAATCAATGCTGATTGATAGAATAATGTATACAAAAGCTAGCGTCCGATAAGGGTGAACATTGTTTAAGGTTGTAGAAATAATAACAAGGGAAAAAACACTTTAAAAAAATAACGAATGATTCAAGTGATCTCGAGATACGAGAGGTTAGTCAGAAATGTAACCGTGTCAAGAATCCATTTAACATTTAACAGAACAAGTTCTTTGTATTCCGCTGACATTGTCGGCTTTTCGAGGACTGATGTCTTAATTTTGATTTAATTAATTCATGGCAGATTTTAATCTCACGTCTTTATGGTTGACACGTTCACACTGGCACCAAAATCTGTATTACAGACTTGTTTCCTTGTAAACGAACTACGGTTATCGTAAAAAGGTTATTGGAAACATATCGATCGACTTTATTAATTAAAAGTAATTAAGAATTCAATTTTGGAGCTCAATTTATTTTATATTCACCATCACTCAGTGCATAGTGTTCTGATTATGAAAATTTGATTTGGCTCATGTGGTGCTCCCGTAAATGTTGAGATATTACGTGTATAAGTGAATAATTTTGATCACTTTGATTGTTGCCGCACTTTATAATAGTTAATTGTGACACTAATACGTTTGTACTGTTTTGAAGTTAAAAATATATAAGTTTTTTTCGTTTATACAAGCCCCAAAGAATTAAGACAGGTATTAAAATATTTTTTTCATTTGTTCCAATGACAATTTGAGTAATTTCTTTAGTAATATTTTTAAGTTCTTGGTGGTGTATGATTAAGTGCCTAATAACAGTGAATTTAAAAAAACTGGGTACGTGGAGTAATAAATTATAATAAATTAAATACAAAATTCAAAATTTGATAACATTTTGAAGTTCTTGCTGAAGTTGAATTGTTTTAAGTGCCTATTTACAATTATTTAAAAGAACAGTTGATACGTGGAATATAAGTTATTTGTTACACCTGACGATGCAAACATCGGTTAGCGAAACAGCTGTCGCGACAATTTCGAAAGAAATATAATCAATTGTGATATTCTATAACAGTGTTTTTATTTAAATAGTTAATAATGTTGAAATATCAAAGTGTTTCCGCCAAAACAATGGATTATCTGAAAAAAATTAATAAAAAATTAACAACAGGTGCCCAAGTTTGAAGTTGAAATAATCAATGATCGAGAATACAGGCGACCCTCGACTTTCGAACGTTCGACTTTCGCACGCATTTTCAGGATCAATTAAGTGCGAATGTCGAGGGCCGCCTGTGTAAAATATAAGAATCTAGAGATGTGTTTCAGATTTGAATAGTGATGCGGTCCATCTTCTCTACCTGCAAAGACAGCCATCACACGATGAAACTACAAAACAAACAATCCATCGCGCCGTTTCCCCGCAGAGGTAGGCAGAGAGAATGGACCGCCACACTACTCTATCCTGGCAAACCTCTCTAGCTTCCTCCACATTCATACAACGAGTCATACACGCACGTCGATTCCTCCGACTTCTGACATGACCAACCTTTAAAATTTGATTAATTTGGTCGTGCCATGTTTTCCTCGGTCTGCCTCGACTTCGTACCCCATTTACATCATTAACGTATACTTTATTAACCATTCTTTCTCCATCCATGCGTTCCATATGTCAGAACCAACGCAGCAATCCTTTCATAATTTTCTTCATAATACCTTCTTCCGCTCTACATTCCTTTCTTACATCAGCATTTGAGATTCTGTCGTATATCGTTCTACCACACATACGTCTTAGGGACCTCGTCTGTACCGCATTTATTCTGCTCTCATCCTGCTTCTGCAAGTTCCATACTTCGCTTCCATACATTAGGGTTGGGACCAGAACTCCATTGTGAACGGCCGTTTTCGCTTTAATTGATAAATTCTTGTTTCCAATAACTATTTTAAAAGCTCCATTCACTTTGTTACCTGCACCAACCCTTGTTTCGACGTCATTATCCGTTCGGCCATCTGCTGTGAAAATCATGAAACTACAAATATATCAAAAGCAGATGTTATCAACCTTCGTTTCGATTGACTCGTTTCAGAACTGTGCGCTGCGTGTTACCTCGCGGGCATCGGTTTTAACGTCTTAATAATTTGACATTTACGAGTTTTTTCTTCTGATTTAAAGACTCGAGATGATATTCTGTCCGCAGGTGTCTACTCAGACTTGCAAATGGCCCGGGAAAGGCGAACCCCCGTTGTCTGAAAGGGAGACATAAAAAGCCCTGCAAACATCGCACAGTGTAAAAATTCTGCAACAAATGCGAATATTATTATAATATCCATAACCATTTGGCAAAAGATAAAATAGTCCATTGTTCTAAACCAAAACACCATGATACTTCAACTGTAAAAATTATAACACAGTTTTGATATCACAATTTTTATTATTTACTTTTTGAGTGTCGCGACAGCTGTTTTGCCAACCGACGTTGGCATCATCGGGTATTATAAACAACTGTTGTTAGTTGATGTCATAAATTATTTGTCGGTTGGCGAAACAGCTATCATGACACTCATGACAATCAAAAAAATTATGTTAATACATTATAATAGTGTTGAATAATAAAATTTGTGATAACATAATTGTGATATTATAACAATTTAAAGCATTTAACAGAAGTACTATATATTTTAAAAATTTAAGAAGTTCCACTTATCCATGTATGCAAATAGGATAGTGCTATGTTTTTTAGTTATTTATAAAAAATAAAAAATAAAAAAACATATTTATTAAAAATAGGTAATTTGAACTTTGAGTTAGACCGATGAAAACGTGGCATGATTAAATCAATCAAATATAAAATTTGGGCCTCGTAGGGAATGTTGTGGAAAGGAGGTACTCGTATGACAGGAAAGAACAGTGTGACTGTCGATTCTTTCTGCCTATTCCTTCGAGGAGATGGCGTGATGGTTAGTTAGGAATTTATATTTAAAACATCTCACATTATTTATTGTTACTTGAAAAATGATGTAAAACTCCATATTAAATAATTAAAACAAATGAAAACGTGTGCTTTCTAGAAGTTTTATTATAGTTTATGAGAATGACATACCCGTATTTCGCCTTTCTAAGGTATTATCGAATGTCCTTAAAAAGGCGAAACATGTCATTCTCATAAAATATAATAAAACTTCTAGAAAACAGACGTTTTCATTTGTATATACCCCACATTATCTTAGTTAGAAATTTCCGGGTGATAGTCTAAATAACATAATGGTTGGTTTCTGATCCAGGGGACTTAGGTTCAAGCCTGAACATTACCATTCATTCCTGTTGACCATTATAATAATTTGTGCAGTGGTTTTATTTATTTATTTAATATTATGAAAAGCTTCCTAAACCTCGTCCTTTGTCCTACATGCCAAAAACTGTACTCTACGTTATCATTATTATTATTTTTTTTCCCATCCCGCATTTGTCTCCTCTGCCTCTCCTGTTCTTCCCGCTGTATATTCCTGTGGTGTATATTTTATCTTTTATATAATGTTCCTCAAATGTTCATGTATTATATATTACGATTATTTATTTATTCAATAAAGTACAGCGGAGCATAGAAGTGAGATTGAGTAGATTAAATGTGGTCTGGCACCCCTTGCCGTATTTAAATGTAAGTCCCGGATGGACCGGGGACAGGCCCAGGGAGTGTACGAGCGAGGCTGATAAAAGGGCGCCGCTACGCCCTATAACAGCCTCGGGTATGTGGCGGGAACTTCTATGTTCCTTTAACATTCCTTCATAATAATGAAGTATCGACTCAGTATATTCTGTTACCCTGACGAAGCTACGGCGGGAGCGAAACCGGTTGGTGTTAATAACGGATAAAGTGTTTTGTATATAAATTTTAACAAGTGTATTATTAGTATATTTAATAATTTCACACCACAAATTATATGCTTCATACGAAAGTTCTTTATTGATTTAAATCCGTAGATAGAAGACCAATTGGACGACCAAGGTTACGATGGTAGGATGAAGTTGGGAGTGATGCAGCGAAATTGTTACGAATTTCAAATTGGAGGGTTGAAGCAGAGGACAGGAGGAGTCAAATGCAAGGAAATATGTAGGCTAAGGCTCGATATGGGCTGTAGGACCATTGAAAAAGACCATAGATTTAAATCCTCAGTGTAAGCCTTTTTTCAACTGTTTAATTGAAACACGGTTATAATATAAGAATTGATTTAATTTCTATGAAATTGTCGCAACAGCTGTTTTGCTAACCAATGTAGCATCATCAAGTGTTACAATCAACTTTTTGGCATCGGATGCCAGCGAGCCTGGCGAAACCGGTCGCTGTCGAAATAAAGACAGAAGTGAAAGTAATAAAAAAACATAATTTAATTTCATTATCATTTAAAATTCAATTCCATCAAGAGATTTCATTACAATCATTTGATTTTCTTAAAATGTTCTCTACTGTGCACTTCCTTCAGAAAGTTCTTCGTTCCACACATACTGTAAAGACTTGCTAAAGGCCTCGCACGAGGAACATAAACATGCCGAGAGGGCATTAAAGCAGCTATAAAACATACTCGATTGATTAAAAAAAATCGTGATTTGCCGTGAGAACAATGGCCACGCACACGCTACAATAGACTCCGTTGAAATAACGAATAAACGCTAAAATAACCAATAGCCATAACATCACAAAGCCAGTACGCTGCAAATAGTAAAATAATAATAAATAAATAATAATAATAAATTAGATAATTTATAAAGCGCCATTTTTATGAATTGCTCATCTCAAGGGCGCTGTAGAAGATGCTCCGTTTTATCAATCTTAATGTTTTGGCACATTGGCAAAATGATTACACAATACAAACAATAATTAACCACCCTACGTATTTGAACGTACGTGATACGTTCACTTTAACTGTACCATTCTGCGCTATCCCGTATAACGTACGCACTTGAGAAAAAGTAATGTACCTAAAATGTACAAACTGTTAGGGATACGCGCGTGTGCCAACAACACTTGAGTACAAGTCTTCATAAATATGATAGTTTTGCAAGAGGCAGGCGAAGTGTGCGGCCGAGTATTTGACGTTTCGTAATTTAAAAAAATTTAATTAATATAAAATTAAATTTCATAAATAAAAAACCTGCATTTTTTCACGTTCCTCGGAAAATTACCTGAAGGTAGGGCGGTTAAAACACACATTCATCTAGTGCCGAAGTATGGAAATGAATCTTCGAGTTGGCCGAAAAATATGAAATCAGGATAATTGCCGAAGAAATGAGATCACTAAGAAAAATGTGCTGAAAACGACGAAAGAATATACGTAGGTACCTAATGAAGGAGTAAGAAAGGGATGTAAGGCGGGCTCTAAATATAATTAAATAAGGGTCATCACGAATGAGTGAAGAGAGAATGGTGAAGAAGGTATATGTAAACGACGTTAAAGAAACTAGAAATAGAGGAAGGCCGAGGAAAATAAAAAAATTTGAATGTCGATCACGTGAGGGGTCAGAGAAATCGACGTGCGTGCATGAAAAGATGTATGAATGTAGAGGAAGCTAGAGAAGTATGTCAGGACAGAACAGTGTGACTGTCCATTATTTCTGCCAACCCCTCCGAGGAGACGGCGTAATGGTTAGTTAGTTAGTAAGTTAGTTAGTTATTTATTGTTTCTTGAACAATGTTGTAAAACTCCATATTACAATGGAACCTGGATAATTGGCATTCCAAGGGACCAAGCCTATGATGGTCAAATAACCAGGTTTTCCAATTATCCAGGTCCAAACTGTCCTTTGTTTTTTAACCAGGTTTTGTAACCGCATAAAAGGAATAAAAACAATTCATGGATGAAACAATCAATAAAAAATTTAAGTAAATTGTAATTGTAGGGTGTTTTTTTAAGAGGTTTGATTTTTAAACTGGCAACATTGTTTCTACAGACTGTCAATTTGACAGTTGACATTTGATTTGTAGTCAGTACGTTTTGCCATTTTATCCAGTTGCTCAATAAAGGTGTCGAAAATTGTACTTCATGATTGCGCTTCATTCGAGCTAGCCGTGGGGCTCATATGTCTAAAATCATATTTAAACAATAATGGCATAAAATTATATATTAAATAAAGCCAATATCATAGACAATAACATTATTTTAAGGTGTTTTTATTAATTTTGAATTTGTATACCTCTAAAAAAAACGCCTTTATGTAACAATTTGTTTTTTAAGTGATATTTGATAATGTCGTATACGAAACGTCATTCCTAACGTAAAATATACTTGTAAATAAACTTGTGCAGCATAAAACAGACGTTTTTATTAGTATTAACTAATTAATATGGAGTTTTACACCATTGTTCAAGAAACAATAAATATATAATGACTTTCGTTCGTCAATGACTTCATGACTTTCGGTCTCATTTACCATAGAAAATGAAGTTGTTCCTCCCTTTCTTACACTGGGCATTAATGCATTCAATCCGGTTCGACCCGAGACCGATTCAGATAGTGTCACCTTTGAATGATTTGGCGGGAATGATCGTACAGGCAGACAGGCAGGTACCCGCCCGCCCAGCTCTATGCATTGTCTGCCGTGGTCCAAGTTTATGTCCTAACCGCCAGCAATGTTCGCTATTTGCTTTGAATAATTTAATGTTCTACTCACAGTTTATACCGGTTCGTTAAGATTGCAGATTGCCGACTTCTCAAACTGTGGATACTTCTAATTAGTTCATCAATTGATCCATTTTTTTCCTGTTTTAATCCTACGAATTGATTTGCAGCAAAGTCTATTTCTTCTTTGCTAGCCTTCTTCCCTCCACTGCTGGATATAGGCCTGTTCCAATTTCCTCCACTCGTCATAGATCGCCACAATGCTCTATCCTGGCATACCTCTCGAGCGTCCTCTACATTCATACATCGTACCATGCACGCACGTCGATTATTCCGACTTCGAATGTGGCCGCCTTTTAGTAATTGATTAATTTGGTCATGCCATGTTTTCCTCGGTCGTCCTCGGCTTCTTTTTTCAATCACTTCAATTCTCATCCACTCGTTCCATATGTCCAAACCATCTCAGGGATCCTTTTTTAATTGTATCCATGATGCAGTCATCTGCCTTACATTTCTTTCTTATTTCATCGTTCGATATTCTATCATACAACGTTTTCCCACACATTCTTCTTAGTGATCTCATTTCTACCGCGTTTATCCTGCTTTCATCCTTCTTTTGCCAGCTCCAAGCTTTACTTCAATACATATGGGTTGGCACTAGAACTCCATCTTTGCTTCTGTGGATATATTTCTATTTGCAGTAATGACTTTGAGTGCGCCATTTATTTTATTCCCAGCACCAACCATTCTTTCTATGTCTTTCTCCATTTTTCCGTCTCTTGTAAACATGCTTCCCAGATACGTAAATTCGGTAACTTGCTCCAATTTCTCGCCCATCGCACTTATATCACAAATCGTCATACATTCTTCTTTCTCGAAAACCATCAATTTAGATTTAGACACATTCATCACCAGCTCACTCTTTTTGCATGCCTCATACATCCTTGACACTAAGACTCCCAGTATTTCTTTCGACACCGGTTAACAAAGTAATGTAAAGTAATGTAGAGCCAGAGAGAAGAAGAATATTATACACATCTTCTCCTTCATCTATTTAATGTTTCATGTAGGTACGCAAAATTAATTTTCTAGCTACAAACTAAGCCATTATGAAAACAGAATATTTTACTTTGAAAACGGATTTAGAACGCGTCTAGACAAGTGCAGGATAAGCGAGTAGTACGGCTCCCTTGTGGGGTCCCCGTCCCACAGTTTGAGGGCGCGTTCTCCGCATTGCAGCGATTGGAATTAGGGCCATAATGCAGTCAGATGCAGACACGAAACGCCATTATTAACATGAGACTTATTTAGTGGCTACAATCATTGTTACCCCGGCCCAATTTTCCGGATTCTAAGAGCCGATCCAACCGGTTCATACGAATGTTATTTATTAGAAAAATACCCCAACTTTACGACAAATCGGCTTATCGGCGAAGGATTACGATATGAATTAGTATTACAGAAAACGCGATTTACGAATGTTTTGATAAAATGGTAGTGCACAATGGTGTTCTTGTACCAACCGTAAGTGACTTATGGTATAGAATCGAGGGGTGACATAATTTGTTTTATTTATTAAGGGTAGCATACAGCGATATCAATAACATATATGTAAAAAAACATTTAGAATAATTAAAATAAGGCCAATTACATGCTACCACAAATATAAAATAATAACAATTAACAATTAACAAATGATAGTGTGAAACAAGGTTGAAGTTAAACTAAGACAAAATAAGTTACACATAATATTTAAAAGTTAAAATACTTATATTACTGGAAATAAAAAATAAATTTAAGATAAATAAAAAAAGTAATAGCAAAAAGGAGATACTTGGAGTGGAGTTGCCAGTGTCGTGGATATAAAGGATGAAGAAAAGAGGTCCCAGATGGGAGCCCTGGGGAACCCCGGAAGGAATTCCCACGAAGTCTGATTTGAAGCCACCAGTCACCACGGCTTGCTTACGATTTTTTATATAGGAGATATTTTTTTATAATGACTTATGGTATAGAATCGAGGGCTGACACAAATAGAACCAAAGCACTATTACGAACCGCCGAAATGAAGACACTCCGCGCTATTCTGGGCAAAACCCTGAGGGACAGAATCAGAAACACAGTAATACGTGAGACCTGCGATACCGAAGATATTGTCAGATGGGGCAGGAAAAGAAGACGCTTCTGGCGCGACCACGTAGAACGAATGAGCGACGATAGACTCCCCCAAGCAGCCGCAAACAACGTGCCAATGGGAACTCGCCAACCCGGAAGATCTGCGAAGAGATGGCGAGACAGTTGGAGTTCTGTGTCCCAGGAAACCTCGACGCCATAAAAACAGATCCACAGATCTATTAAAAGAGGAAGAATAAGAAGAAGGTAGTGCACAATGGTGTTCTTGTACCAACCCTTATGTGTAAAAGCGAAACATGGAACAGCCAAAAGTAAAATAAATGCAGTAGAAATTAGATCTCTTAGTAAGAAAAATCAGTGTATGAGAGTGTGTCGAATGAAAATATAAGAAGTGAATTCAGTGCGAATTAAAGTGTTATGAACAAAATAATGAATGGAACATGGAAAGAATGACTGAAGAAAATATGGTAAAAAAAAGGAAGTGTTAACGATGTTAATGGAACAAGAAATAAAGGTAGATCGAGGAAAACTTGGCACGATCAAATAAATCAAATATTGAATGTCGGCCAAGTGAGGAGTCGGAGAAATCTAAGTGCGTACATGACACGATGTATGAATGTTGAGGAAACCAGAAAAATATGTCAGGAAAGAAAAGTATGGCAGTCCATTCTTTCTGCCTGCCCCTTCGGGGAGACGGCGTGATGGTTAGTTATAAAATCATGCTAATGGAATCCCTTAATTCTTTCTTCATTATTATTCAGAGTCGTTTATTTATTTATTTATACATATACTCGTACACAAATGAGACATAACAAACGAAAAACATTTAGGCGACTCACTTGGACACAAAACGGTGTTACAAAGACAAGATAAAACAACATGAAACTAAAAAAATCATACATATCAGAAGGAATCCAAATATGTCGACGTCAGTGAGGCAGTACTCTTTCCAGAATTTGTAATATTTTTTTATGAATGCTGCCTCACTGACACTGAAAATGTCCAAATCCGAGACGATTAGATTCAAGGTCCGAATTGCTTTTCCTACTTCGTTCTCGTCGTTCTCCAGAGCATCACTCTTGTGAGCTGATTTATGCTTATGTCGATTGTAAAATAAATTCTTATGACGTCAATTTAAATCCTTGATATAAGTATCTTTTTTTTTAATTAAAAAAATAACAGTACTAACCAAGATTTTATTTTATTTATTTATTTTAAACTTAAAAAAATATTCACTAAATGAAAAAATCTAACAAAAAATAATGTTACTGGCCCAAAACAAGGATTTTCGTATTCCTCTATTTAATTATACTGTTAATTAAAAAACATATTAAGTGTTCACAGTGTGATAAACGTAGATAAAATCTGTATAAGTAGTACAATGTAATACCCAGGTGGTAAGCAAAGATAAACAGGGAATTTAATTATTGAAACTTGCCAGACGCCATCTGTAAACGTCCAGACGAAACTATCGATCCCCTCTGTCCCACCCCCTCGCACGCACCCACCCCAGTCGCTGGGAAATTGAAAATGGGAAAGGCGGATTCCGTGCCAAGGGAAAAGCAAAGCCTTGATATCGTTGGCATCACTTTTTATACCACTTTCAATTTGGCACATTTTATGTATCTTTACGCTTTCATTTACGATTTCGTGATTATTTTTTTATTGAAGGTTAAGGCGTTAACCCTGTAGAAATCCGTTGTAATTTAAAATAAAAATAATTACACTGTTTAATCCACTTTTATTTATTTATTGTTTTTATAAATGGCGCACTCAAAGTCATTACTGCAAATAGAAATATATCCACAGAAGCAAAGATGGCAGTACACAATGGAGTTCTAGTGCCAACCCTCATGTATGGAAGTGAAGCTTGGAGCTGGCAAAAGAAGGATGAAATCAGGATAAACGCCGTAGAAATGAGATCACTGAGAAGAATGTGCGGGAAAACGTTGTAAGATAGAATACCGAACGATGAAATATGAAAGAAATGTAAGGCAGATGACCGCAATAAAATTAAAAAAGGATCCCTGAGATGGTTCGGACATATGGAACGAATGGATGAGAGTAGAATGGTTAAAAAGTTGTACGCAAGCAGCGTGAGTGGGAAAAGAAGCCGAGGACGACCGAGGAAAACATGGCATGACCAAATTAATCAATTACTAAAAGGCGGCCACATTCGAAGTCGGAACAATCGACGTGCGTGTATGGTAAGATGTATGGATGTAGAGGAAGCTCGAGAGGTATGCCAGGACAGGCCAGTGTGGCGATCCATCCTCTCTGCCTACCCCTACGGGGAAATGGCGTGATGGTTAGTTAGTTAGTTAGTTTGTTTTTTGAATAATGATATAAAAATTCATATTAAACAATTAATACGAATGAAAACGTATGTTTACTAGAAGTTTTATTATACTTAATGTGAATAGTATGTATCGTCTGGGCTAGATGGGCCGGTCACGTGCAGAGGATGCCGTCATCGCGAACGCCAAAAAGATTGCTGGAGTGGCACCCAGGTGGTAGAAGACCAATTGGACGACCAAGGCTGCATTGGGAGGATGAAGTTGGGAGAGATGGGGCAAGATTGTTACGAGTGTCAGAGTGGAGGGTCGAAGCGGAGGACAGGAGGAGATGTAGGCGAAGAATACTGGAGGCTAAGGCTCGATATGGTCTGTAGGGCCATCGAAGAAGATTTATCGCCTGTCTGTGACATTAACAAATAACTTTGTCAAACATTTGATAATGCCTTAGACAGGCATCATGTCATTCCCATAAAATAAAATAAATTATCTAGAAAACATACGTTTTCATTCGTATTATTTATTTAAAACATCATTGTTCAAGTATATGTCAACGATATATAAGGAACCAGAAAGAGAGGAAGACCGAGGAAAACGTGGCACTATCAAATAAATTAAATATTGTATATTGGCCACGTGTAGAGCCGTTGTTATTCCCATAAAGTATATTAAAATTTCTTGAAAAGAGACGTTTTTAATCCTATTATTTATTAAATGCATCATTGTTTAAGTATGTATATGTTAACGATATAAATGGTATTAGAACTAGAGGAATACCGAGGAAAACGGAAAACCATCAAATAAATCAAATATTGTATATCGGCCACGCGAGGAGCCGAAGAGATCGACATGCGTGCATGATACGATGTATGAATGTTGAAGAAGCGAGAGAAGTGTGTAAAAAAAAAATAACAATGTGGTGGTCCATTTTTTCTATATACCCCTTCGGAGAGACGGTGTAATGGTTAGTTAGTTTTGTTCAAGACACAATAAATAATCTCTTCCTTTGTTTCCAGAACCAAAGCAGATTTATTTAAGATGTTTTTCTTATGTTTTTCGTCTGTTGTAAAAATTGTATATGTAATTGATGAGAAAATTCTCTTTTGACTTCTCTGTTACTTTTAATCGTAAAGTACATACGAAATTGCGAAAGTCGATAAGTTGGTAAAATTATATTCCAAACTTATGTCAGTCGCAAGGGATGGGGTGGAAAACACGCCCCATTTATCCTTCCGAACTTGACAAATAGCTTTGTTGAGAGCTTTTGTATTCGGGCTTTTGTCACAGGCTTCGGTAGCAGAGGTCCGGCTCAGGAGCTTACAACTTTAGCGAACTTTCAAACTTATGACAGCAGCCTGAAAGCGTGGGTTTAATTCAAAGGAAACGAGTTTACTCGTAAATTATATGAATAAATAGGCTACGTTAAAGCTGTGTTATTCAATGGTAAAACGTTAACTTACAGGAAGACCGAAGAAAGCGTGACACAAATTAAATCAAATCGATCAATATTAAATGTCGGCCACGTGAGGAGTCGGAGAAATCATGTGCGTGCATGACAAGTTGTTTGAATTGAAGCACGCCACAACCCCCTTTCCATAGCACTCCACGCCACAACCCCCTTCTCATCCATCCACGTCCAGTAATCAATATAATACGTCGCGTCGGTCCAGCGGGCAGGGAGACGTCCAACTCTACGGAATCCTCCAAGAACCGTCTTCCCCATCGGCCGACAGTTGTGGATAGCCCACCTCTACTTCAGTCCGCCTATCCTCAGAGCCCCTTCAGTCACCTTGGTTTGTTATCAAATA
This sequence comes from Lepidostoma basale, assembly GCA_022606425.2. Taxonomy (NCBI): domain Eukaryota; kingdom Metazoa; phylum Arthropoda; class Insecta; order Trichoptera; family Lepidostomatidae; genus Lepidostoma; species Lepidostoma basale. Next base: position 1,292,282 of record JAHDVF020000363.1, on the reverse strand, counting down.
AATTCATTTCTGATTCTTTCCTTCAAGGTTATTCCAAGCATGGCTCTTTTCATAGCGCACTGGACAACCTGGAACTTGCACAAAAGCCCTAAGTCTCTACTCCATAAGTTATGACCGCGAAGACGCACTTATCTAAGTCTTGAAGCATTGGGGTATTTGAGAAGCGAAGTAATGACGCAATTTCTCAAACCCAACTTAAATCTAAATTCTATTTCGAATCGATTAAATCGAACAAATGGCGATATAAAATTTAACGTGTCTGAAATTCACAATCATTATTGACCTACCCTAATACAATTATAATAGCTAATAGCTAACACGAGACCCGCATCGATCCACGTAAAACATTACGCCCCGCAGTCGGTTGTCTGAGTCAGCGTTTCGGGGCTGTTTTTCCGAGATTGTTTCCAGGCAGTAGTCATAAGGGTGAATCACCCCATAGCGAAGGAAAATAGTCGTTATTTTATTTTATACCCATACTAGAGTGTGGCTTTTATCGACAACTTTGTGCAGTATTTTTACAATTTAAGCATTTCTTGCGTATGCTTTTGTCAATGTAAATATGCCGATACATCGTTCATTGAAATATGTTCGAGGTTAAAGTTATCCGTATCTATTTGGCAAATGCACGCATATCAGTTTCATCGACTTTCGAAATGTAAATACCAATATGTCATTATAAACTAACTACAGATTATGACAAAAGCTTTTATTTCTACAACTTAAAAGCTTATATTTCGTACAATACCCATTAGAAAAACATCGAACAGAGCATGGCAAAACTTAAATGATTTATGTCAAAAGTCTGCCAAAATGCTGTATTTCATTAAAAATTCAATAAATCAACAAATTATTATTTTATTTTATTTTTTTAATAAATGCGTTCAAAATGTTCGTATTTTTTTGATAAAAAAACAACTCTATCCTATTTCCATACACGGATTTGTGGAACTATTTTAAACCTTAAAAAGACACTCCTGTTAAATTCGAAAATAAATCTTTAAAAATTGTTTAAGAAGCAAAAACAGATGAGATTTCCTTTTCAAATATAGAATTTAGATTAATATTATGTGAAGGAAAGTGTCCTTACCGAATGAAACCGCCCTACGGACCGCGTTAAGGACATTATGGCAAGTTATGTGCGAAGGAAATGTCCTGGAAGAGACTGCTTTAAGAGAAAGGAGGAGGCGTTAGACGATAATAGAACAGGGTGGAGAAAACAGGGGAGGATTAAACCCTTTTAACAAGATGAGAACTGCGTCAAGAGAGCGTATTGGTTCCAGTTATAATAAAAATATATGATTTTCTTTTCACACATTTAATTATTCCTTTTCTCTTTCTCTTCTAAAAAATGGTCCATGAGTCACGGTGTCGAGTAATCACTACACAACAAAAATTAAATATTTAAAGGCAATTGTGGCAATTAGCTACAGTTTTCATTTTATAACTGTTATTTAAACTAACTAACTATCTAACCATCATGCCGTTTCTCGGGAGGTGTAGGCAGAGAAGATGGACCGCGATAATGCTTTGTCCTGACATACCTCTCGAGCTTTCTTTATATTTTTATAGTTTTTTTTAGAGTTTTGGTTTTTAAATTGGCAAAATTGTTTCAACAGACTGTCTATTTGACAGTTGATAGTTGATTTGTAGTCAATACGCTTTGCCATTTCACCCAGTTGCTCGATAAGTTGTCGAAAATTGGACTTCACGATTGCGCTTTATTCGAGCTAGCCGTGGCGCTCATATGCCCGAAATAAAATTTAAACAATAATGGCATAAACTTATCTATTAAATAAAGCCAATATCATAGACATTAACATTATTTTCATGTGTTTTTTTTCATTTTGAATTTGTATACCTCTAAAAAAACACCCTTTGTGTAACAATGTGTATAAAGGGATTTATTTAATAGACAATTTTATGCCATCATTGTTTCAATATGATTTCGGGCATATGAGCGCCACGGCTAGCTCGAATAAAGCGCAATCGTGAAATCCAATTTTTCGACAATTGTCGTCTCTGTGGATTTGTATTATACACTGGAGTGTACGTGGTGCGAAAATGATCCATCGTCTTCCGAATAACTTGCTCGGATGGACGATTATGTCGAGTAAAATGGACATAGTGCACGATAAGTTTGTCGAACCGAACCATGATTTTCAAAATAAATTTGCACAATTTGCAAGCGCTGTTCTGACGTCAGTCTATTCTTGGTAAAATGGCAAAACTTACTGAGTACTAATCAACTATCAACTGTCAAATTGACAGTCTGTAGAAACAATTTTACCAGTTTAAAAACCAAACCTCTAAAAAACACCCTATACATGAATAAGAGGCCAAGGCACGATATGAGCTCAAGAATTTAAGAAATGAATTTGATACGCACCAAGTTATAATGCACTTTTAAAATGCATATATATGAATCCCTAGTGTAACGGCTAAAATGTTCTTTCATAAATTTGAATAACCTGTGCCCAAATAATCATGTCCTGGATCCTGCATCACGACTCTGTGGGAGGAAGCAATAACACAATCTACTTATTAAACCATCCACATCCTTCCTGGAGGCATATCGCCCATCGATCCTGTGTCCCATTGTACATATCATATGAGACACGACGTCACGGCGTGACTCATGACCCGCGCGTGTGTCGGAACCGGACAGAGACGCAATCGCGACCTATTACGGAATATTTCAAAAGGACATTAGAGCATTTGATACATTTTGTACGAAAAACGCTGAAGCCAGTTTTTTACACATTTCAGTTAATTTTTCTGGACGCGTTTCGAAGATTTAACACCCTTCGTCGGGAGAACGATACAGAGTAACAAAAATATTGTAAACAAAATACAATGAATCTAAGTATATACGAGTATGTAACATTGGTAGATTGACTGTGCCAAAACACTGTCCTAGCACAAACTTTGGCGACCGAGCCTTCGCGATAGCCGGCCCTTCAGCCTGGAACAATCTTCCAGCAGACCTTAAGTGCATAGATAATCAGTCATAGTTTAGATCGAGACTCAAAACGCACCTTTTCAAATTATCATTTCGTGGCAGGAAGGGCTGATCGACTACGTCAGACGCAGCCCTCATACTAAATATGTTTATTTTTTTTTTATATTTAGTTCATAAAACGGAGCATTTTCAACAGCGCCCTTGAGATGAGTAATTTATAAATATGGCGCTCTATAAATTATCCATTTTATTATTATTATTATTATTATTATAACATGTGCTAGTTTAAAATAGAGTACCGGAGCACCAATAAACTCATAAGTGGAAAACAAAGTGTTTAAATTTAAAAAAATCTTGATTATGGAATTCCTGTGTCAACGCCTTAAGTTTATCAAAAATTAAAAACACATTGAAGAACTATAATGTAATCGAAGGTGAAAAGGGAAAATTTCAAGCCATTATTTATTATTTATCTTTTTCTTTTTTATAAACTTTGTTTATACAACATTTGTATTTAAAAAATATATTATTATATAGACATGTTTCGGACAAACAGTCCTTCTTCAGTAAAGATACATTTTTAAAAATATTATAAAAAATTTTACGTGATCTGACAGATGTCATAAAGATTTGATTTAGGCTAGGCGCTGACTGTGACTTTTTTGTTGCAGTAACTTTTTGTAACTGTCACGTTGTGTCACCGTGGATGCGCTCACTACTGGTGACAAAATGTTCATTTAAGCGATGGATTTCGAAGAGGTCGCAGTGATTTGCGCTCTTGAATTACGCAGAAAGAAAATTAAGCGAAAGAAACGCTACTGGGTACATCCCATATATAATGAACGATTATTAAAAGGAAAATTTTACACCCTGTATTCTGAATAACTTCAATATCCTCTTAAGTTTTTAAATTATTTTCGCATGTCAATGAACAGTTTCGACGACTTATTAAAGTTGTTGCTGGAAATAATTAAATAGAAATCTTCTCCCACAATTTCCTTTTTAAATGAATATCCGAAAATTCCTTTAATTTTTTTGTATACAATGCTGGCCTTTTCTCAATCTTTTCTATTAACAACTCATTGTCAATATCATCTTCTCGCAGAGAAGCCGCCATCTTATGGACTGAAAAATTCGCAACACACGTCCGTTCGGTAGGCGTCTCCCGGCAGAGTGACAAAAAGTTTCTAGTGAGCGCACTCCCATACCAATGTACAGGCCGTGTGATAGTCACGTCACGATAATGTCGCCGGCCGCTGGAACTTTTTGTTACCGTATTGTCACGTCGCCACAGTGAGCGCACTCTCATTGAACTCCATAGCACTTGACTCGGCGACAAAATGTTACTGTGACTTTTTGTCACAATCAGCGGGGGCTCTTATATTTTTATAATTTTATTTGTTTAATATAAGTGTTATACGAGTGTCGTATATACAAAGTGTATAAAAAAGAAAAAGAGAAATTAACTATCATAACAACACAAAGTATGGCGTATATAGAAGACCTTTTTTTATTATTTATTTATAGAGATATGAAAGTTATTAAAAGCTTTGTGTACTCACTACAAAACAGCGGTAATAGAATATTTATACTGTCTTTTCATATTTATGAATATTACAAATAATTCGAATGCCACTGCGATCATTTACTCGGCATTATATTTTCATGGTATAGCTCCTTCTAGACATTTCGTTTCCATTGTTTCTGAGTTATGACGAATATCTTTAATGTTGCGTGTATCCAAGGGTCAAAGTATCGATGGCAAATGGAGAAATATTGGCTGGTATTTTGGGTTACCGAGGCGTGCGGCCCGCCCGTTAGACTGATGGTTATTTGATAGGAGATTTGTGGGGATGTCAATGTTTTATGACGCTAATAATGTACAAACATTAATCTTGTATCTTACATCAATCACACATTCGTCAGAGAGATCTCATTTCTACAGTAATTATTATATTTTCATCTTTATTTTACCAGTTCCATGCTTCACTAAATAAATAAATTCATTCGACACTCTATTATACACAGATTTTCTACACAATAATCTAAGACATCTCATTATTATATCACTTTCGTCTTTCGTGTGCCAGTTCCATGCTTCACTAAATTAATTCATTCATTCGACACTCTATCATACACAGATTTTCCACATTTTCAATTGTCAAAGAGATCTCATTTCTGCTGCATTTATTCTACTTTCATACTTCTTTTGAAAGTTGCTGCACTAAATAAATAAATAAAATATTATTAAGAATTAATTGTATCTCAATAAAGACGAAGATGTAAATTATTTGGAAACAGAATGGTGGTCGAGGCGTTTACAGGACTTACGACCTGTCATTGGTTGGGTTAAGCGATCGCTTTATGCAATACAAAATTCTCCATTCCGCCCTTCTACGAACACCACGTCTGACAATTATTTGAAAGTTTTATCATTTCACATATTTAAGTTCAATCTACACTAGCGCCATCTATTGAGACTAGAGGTAAGCATTAAATAAGAATAAAATATTAATCATAAATAAATACTCGTACTTATTTTACATGAATTCCATCGTATTGTTATGTTTATCTTGTATTTCTTATCATTGTGTTATAGTGCGGAAGTCGTCATTATTTACATCCGATGTTTAGTTTATGCTTAATCTTTATAAAATGCCGCATCAAACATCACATCGGCGTCAGATGTGATGTGTGTATGTCGTGACCGGATCAATGTATCAGACACATTATACCTGCCGTTCATTTAGCTAAGCAGATTACAGTCTGTCTGTCAAAATGCTGACGTGATTAAAATTATAATATGCAAAAAGAAAATCCTTTAATAATAGACGAATTCCTACAATGGTAATGATATTATAACGATTTGTACAGCTTCTCAAATGTGCGTAGCCACTGTTGCCTTGCAACAATATTATCCTTCCTTCACCTATGCGGTGTAGCTAATACACAATGCTTATTACTTTAACATCTCTATTAATACGAATAAACAAGTCTGTTTTCTTCTAGAAGTTTTATTATATTTTATATGAATGACATGTTTTTTATATACAACATTTTGAATGTATATAAATACTTGTAGATGAATACTGGATTTTATTTACCCATTGCGGGTTATCAATTCAAGGATTAATTTTATCTCAATAGAGACGAAGATGCAAACTGGAAACTGAATATGGTGATCGAGGTGTTTACAGGACTTATGACCTGTCATTGATTGGGTTAAGCGCACGCTTTATGTTATTACAACATTCCCCATTCCACATTTCTTATGACCACCATATCTGACAATTTTTTGGAAGTTGTATATATGTTAATATCCAACACCACAATTCACATGTCAGTTTCAATGCGCCATCTGTGAAGATTAGATTATTCAGTTTCCAGTTTGCATCTTCGTCTCTATTGAGATAAAATGAATCCTTGACATGTTTTTATTTTTATTTTATTTTATTTTTATTTATACATAATACTGAGAAATATTAATGAGACATAACAAACGACAAACATTTAGGCGACTCATTTGGACACAAAACGATGTTACATGTCTAAGGCATTCACATAAAATATAATCTACACACAAAACATGTCAAAGGCATTATCAAACGTGATGACAATTGATAACGCCTTAGACAAGCGAAACATGTCATTCACATAAAATATAATAAAACTTCTAGTAAACAGATGTATTCATCCGTATGAATGATTTAATATGGAGTTTGAATTATTATTTGGAAGTTCTTGCTAGAGTTGGATTGTTTTAAGTGCCTGTTAACACACTTAGGAAATTGAAAATAATCTTGTTTAATCCACAAAATATTAAAAATAACGACATGTTTCGGAGGATGCCTCCATCTTCAACATGTCGTATTTTTTAATATTTTGCGGATTAAACGAAGTTATTTTCAATTTCCTAAGTGTAATAGTATGGAATTCCACAGCGTTAATGCCCTAGCGTTCAATAATATGCCTATTAATTTTTAATACCCTGTATGTACTAGATGTGCCGATACATATGGTATATATTGACACACGAGAAGAGACAAAATATACAAATATTGATATTTCTAGCTCTTGGGAGGTCTGAGATTTGCGTCGTCAATTAGCCGTCATTAGCGCACGCGCAGTCTAACCAGCGGCTTGCTCCAGGCTACTAGCCCAATGCTCATCGGAGCTAAATCTTCCCTTAATCTACGAGGAAATCACGAAGACATTTGCAACTTTGCAAAGATTTTCCGATAATTTCGTAATAAATAAACCGTAATGATTTTCCGACATTTCCGATTTTTGGACCAAGAAGACACTGAGGACAGTAAGAGTGAAAACTTGAAATAATCATAACATTGATACTGCATCCCTAGGCAACTCTAACTATCACGAAATTATTCGATCTCCGAGGCGACCCGATTAAGTAAAAAGATTGCTCTACCCACTTGCATAACCTTTGACAGGTTTGTTCTGCAACTTGGCAAATTAAACATTCTGTGGAGTCTTTGACGAAGGTTTGACATCAGGGACAAATAGACTAATATCATTCAGGTCATCCGAGTTACTTATCCGACTGCCAATCAATTAAAATAAGTGAACTCCCAAATGGATATTCCTGCTTCTCCCAAATGATTATTTTCATACAGATATTGTTGAAGCTGGGACAAAGAGAGGAATAGGAGAGAAAATGCTAAATGAGGGAAAATAATAACCAAGGAATAGAGAGAAAGCACTTGTCATGGAAACTTGGAGCAGGAACGTAGGGCTAAAAGCAAAGAAAAAACCCACCACACACCCGAAGCAATTATAAAACGCAACGGCCCCCTTTTGTCTACTTCGCTCATGCAAATTCCCAGGCCTGCCCCACGTCCATGCAAGGCTTAAAGCCGTGCCACACTGTTTTAAACAAGCTCTCCACATCGGTCTCCACCGGCGGTTTAAAACTGTGTAGGCACTTGTTTGAAACAAAAATTCGTTTGACCTTCAACAAACTTTGTGGACGGACGCGCATAGTAGCGTGTGGATCCCGCCGTTGTAAACACGCATTCCACATGTGGGCGCTCCACATTCCACTAGTCAAGGTCAGTTGCATAGCGGCATCGAGGATCGGTGGATTGCGGACGTATTGAACGAAAATGGTGTCAACTGTGGATACCACACCAACCGTGGGCTCCACAAAGGTGACCCCTGTGGAGAGCTTGTTTCAAACACTGTGGCACGGCCTTTAGCAACAGCAAACAGCTCATCTACCAAAACATTACAGAATTATTATTCAACATTTTGAATGTATACAAATTCTTGTAGACAAATACTGGATTTCACCCATTGCGGATAAATTATTTTTATTTTATAAGGATTAATTGTATCTCAATAGAGACGAAGATGTAAATTGTTTTCTGGGAACAGAATGTGGTGGCTGAGGCGCTTACAGGACTTATGACCTGTCATTGGTTGGGTTGAGCGATCGTTTTATGTTTAACAACATTCCCCATTCCGCATTTTTTTTCTTACGACCACCACGTCTGACAATTTTTGGGAACTTGTATATATGGTAGGATTCCACGCCAATATTTACATATTTAAGTTCACTCTGAACTAGCGTCATCTATTAAGAAGAATTATTATTATTTTTTAATCTTGATAAAACTATTTTTTCTCTCAATTAACAATCGGTAGCCTTCTGAATATAAAAGATTCAATTGAAAATATAATCCACATTTTAATTTTACTTTCGTGCCCGTAACAATGCAGGCAAGAGCGAATGGGCAAGCATTGTCCGCGATCGCCGGCGTTCCCCGGCTCGAACCTAGCTCGGGGCTAGTTTTCTATCCCGGCCTAACGAGCGATTGATGGCAGACTGTCACGTGGTGTGTCATGGCGGCTTGTTAGGAACAATGCAAAGGCGGGAAAAAACGTGAACGCTTTCGGCCGATTGAGACGTCGGGGCACCCTGACAGATCCGATGGAAAGTTATTAACGGAATTTATTTGTGGACACGATTTTAAATTACGATAATTATAATGTGACGGTTGTATTGTGCGAATGGAAATTGATGTGTATGCGAGAAACGGAATCTGCAATAATACAAATCACATTCCCGTATAACATCCCATCGCATCAACCGGTTCGCTCGAACCGGTTTAAATAATAACAAAACATCACTATTTTACAATTCAAATTACGAATCTGTCATATTTAAGTTAAATTAATAATATATGTATTGTATTTGGAGTGGTTGATGTTAAGATAGGTATATTCATAAAGGGTGATTAATTAAAACACTTTCAAAGCTTAAAAGAAACATTAACTTTAATCTTTCAAAAAAACAACTTAAAACATGAATTTTTATTCTTTGTGCACAATGGTGATCTTATACCTACCCTTATATGCAATAAAATAAAGCATGGTATTGGCAAAATGTGTAAAAAATTCAATAATAAAAAATACAATCTCACAGACATACATCAAAATATTATATGTATGATAGAATGCAGATTTTTTTTAATGCGATAAAAACATGTTTACACTAAATTTATCAAAGCGGTAAATTTATTAGCCGGAATAACACGTTAATGACACTAAATATTACGCCATTATCCACAATGGCGTTCTAGTGTCGACTTTGTGTATTGATATGAAGCATATAACTGGCAAAAGAAGGATTAAAGTAAAATAAATGCAGTAGAAATGAGATCTCTTAGACGAATCCGTGCATGTGAAATCTGTATATGTATAATATAATATAAAAAGTGAATACGAATGAATTTGTTATGAATAATTAATACGAATAAAAACGTATGTTTTCTAGAAGTTTAATAATATTTGATGTAAATAACATATTTAGCCTGTCTAAGGCATCATCAAATGTGAATGTGAATGTGTGAATATGTGAATGTGAATGAAATGCTAACGTGTATCACATTTAATAATGCCCTAGACATACAAAACATCTTAATCACATAATATAATTAAACAAAGTAATAAAATGGTCATTAAGATGGTTCGGACACATGGAAATAATGAATAAAGAAAGGAAGATCAATATATATATTATTCTCGTTTGAACTACGTAAACGGAACTAAAAATTACAGGAATACTGAGGAAAACGTGGCACAATCAAATCAAATAATTCCAGTCGGCGACGTGAAGAGTCTGAGAAATCAATGTGCGTGCATGACACAATATATGAATGTTGATAAAGCGAGAGAAGTATGTCAGGATAGAACAGTGTGGCGGTCCATTCTCTCTGCGTATACCTTTAGGGATAGTTCTGTTCTAATTTTTATACATATAATTATTCTGTGCGTGTGTAAGTCCTGCATGGATGGAAGGCGGGCCTAGAAATTGTTTGAGGGAAGCTGACGAAGGGGCGCCGCTGCGTCCTATAACAGCTTCGGGTAAGCGGCGGGTAACCTTCTATGTCTTTATTTAACTGTTAGTTTGTTCATTTGTATTATTATCACTGTATGTTACCCTACAATAAATAAATGTGCGTGTGTATGTCACTGAACTCGTCCAAAACGACTGGACCGATTTTGATGAAATTATTTGTGTGTGTTTGAGTGGGTCCCTGGATGGTTTTGATTCATAATTCGACCCTATAGGTGGCGCTGAGATCTGGTATTACTTATTATTAAAATACAGTGTTTTTCCACATTTCCTTCTTGTATTATATATTATAATACATAATTGATTTACTTTGGGAATTAATTAAACATTGTTTAGACCACTTTTTAAATAAAAAAATATTAAAATACACGACATGTTTTAGAGGATACCTCCATCTTCAGGTGTAAAAAATATTACAAAAACTAAACAAAGAAAGACTAATAAAAAACGCATATTTTTTTATTAAAAAAGTGGTCTAAACAATGTTTAATTAATTCCCAAAGTAGATTACTATGGAATTCCACAGATTTAATGCCTTAACTTTCAATAAGTTCATAATTGATTGGTATATTTTAAAACACGCTGTATAGATAATTTTTAAGCATGATAAGGTAACCCATCCATTTGAAAAGTATCAAATTTCGGAATACCTTGTATTAAAAATGTAATCTTTCGATTTGATTGATTCTATTAGAATGAACGTTACGCATCTCACAATACGGGTTGAAGCCGCTACATCAAGATAAGAATAGTGTTACTTCGGTCCAGTCCGCTGGACCGCTATTTAAATATGAGAACAAGCTCATCGATCACACATCCCAACGTGAAATTAAGTCTAATGATTTCACCGATACGAAAGATCTCAACTTGGCTTAAAGTCAAATTATGAAAAGTTTCCTATACTTGAGTCATACTTGAGCCCTTTAAAACTAAATTATTTTTAATATTTAAAGAAATGTTATAAAACGTGCACAATGGTGTTCTTCTACCGACCCTTATGTATGGAAGCGAAGCATGGAACTGGCAAAAGAAGGATGAAAGTAGAATAAATGCAGTTGAAATGAGATCTCTTAGACGAATGTGTAGATACTCTGTGTATGATAGAGTGTCGAATAAAAATATAAGAAGTGAATGCGGTGCGAATGATGGTGTAATGAACAAAATAATGAAAGGATCATTAAGATGGTTTGGACATGTGGAAAACATGAATAAAGTATTAAAAAATGGTTAACAAAATTATATGTTAACGATGTAAATGGAACCAGAAATAGAGGAAGACCGAGGAAAACGTGGCACGATCAAATAAATCAAATATTGAATGTCGGCCATATGAGGAGTCAGAGAATTCGACGGGCGTGTATGACACGATGTATGACTGTTGAGGAAGCGAGAGAAATATGTAAGGAAAGAAAAGTGTGGCAGTCCATTCCTTCTGCCTACCCCTTCGGGGAGACGGCGTGATGGTTAGTTAGTTGGTAATGTTATAAAACGACTCATATGTATGAAAGTGAAGCTTAGATTTGACAGAATAAGGATGAAAGAAGGATAAATACTGTAGAAATGAGATCAGTAAGTAGAATGTGCAGAAAAACAATGTATTATAGAATATCGAAATAAGAAAATAAGAAAGTAATGTAAGGCGGCAGAATGCATCCTAAATAAAATTAAGAGAGATGATACACATTTATAATATTACAATTTATAAACTCCCGATTAAATTAATTCATTAAATTTATGTTTATGAATTAAAACACTCGTTTTTTTCCACTTTTGGTTTTTTTTTCTCGACATGTTTCGAAGGTTTACACCATTATCATCGGGAGAACGATAAAAAGTTTATATCGTTCTCCCGATGATGAAGGTGTCAACCTTCGAAACACGTCGAGAAAAGTTAACTCAAAAGTGGAAAAAACAGTGTTTTAATTCATAAAAATTCGTCATTATGTAATTCCACAGTGTTAATGCCTTAAGTTTATCTAAAATTAATTTATGTTTATTTAATAATAATAAAATAAAAACAGATTTATTGTTTTTCTCGAAAAATAACCAAATAAAGTGATTTTTTATAATTTTAATAATGTTGTGTGCGTAATTCTGCAATCTGCGTATGAAGAAGTCAAATAATACTTAATTGCGAAAAAAATAATAATGTAACAATGATTTTTTACACTGTTTTTGACAATTCGATTGACTACCTTCATGGCTGAGTGGCAAGTGTTATGACTGTCACACCAAAGGTCTCGGGTTCGATTACCGGCGATGGCAATCTGATTGTCACACTGTCATTGATTTTAAATAAAATTCACGTGACAATAAAATCGAGATAGATTAACTACCTATAAACTATCATGGGAATCAATAAGATGGCTCTTTTACATCGATTTTGTTCGCACTGTTATGATATAAACAGCGATTTTACCAAATAATAAAAATAATTGCTAAATTATGAGTATTATCCTATAAACAAATGCTCGAGAAAAACATGCACCATAGTAACATTTTATAATTTCACCCCAAGTACTATATCATTGATTTAGTGTGTATATTAGTTATTATAATTATTTAAATAGATTGTTTGAAATTAGAATGTAGAAATTCTCTATTATTTATAACGCATTGTTATCGAAAATTTGGTTTAAAAGAAAGCAGTTATTAGCGATTTCTCGTCAATAAGGAAAGCTGCATAGCATAGTCCTCGAATTAACCCAGAAGTTTTAAGAGGAATTAATGCTGTAGAAAAAACATCTTTCAGAAGTATGATCGATTAGATATTGCATGATAATATTAATTTAACTAACTTACTAATCATCACCCTATCTCCCCGAATGAATAGCCAGAACGAATGGACTGCCATACCGATCTTTACTGGCAGACTTCTCCCGCATCCTCCTTATTCGTACATCGTGTGATCCACGTTCGTCCATCCCTCCGACTCTTTACGTGTCTGACATTTAATAATGGTATAATTTTCCACAATATGCCTCTATTACTTGTTCCATTTACATTGTTCATATAAATATGCTTTCTTCGCCGTTCTTTCTTTATTACTTCTTTCCACGTGTCCAAACCATATAACTGAAAATGTTCTTTATTTTGTTCACAACCCTTTCATCCTCACTTCTTTCTATTTGACACTCTTACAGATTTACCAGAAATTCTTTTAAGATATGTTTTTTCTACTGCATTTGTTTATTATTATTATTATTATTTTGTTGAATCGCTCTTTACATCTTAACAGCATGAGCCAAATCGCTGTAATGGGTTATTATAGGTATCATAGTGATTCGCGTGACATGCGATAGGTAGCTAATCTATCGCCATTTTACTGTCACGAATTCTACACCAGACCAAAGACAGTGTGACAATCACAATGCCCTCCCCGGGAATCGAACCCGGAACCTTCGGGGTGGCAGTCAATGCACTTACCACTAGGCCACGAAGGTCGTCATTTAATTATAATATAATATTTTATTTTGAAAAAAACATGTTTTAATTCATAGGAAAATCGTTACTAAACTAACGCTACGCCGTCTCCCCGAAGAAGTAGGCAGAAAAAATGGACCGCCACACTGTTCTTTCCGGACAAACTTCTCTTGATTACTTAACATTTATACATCATGTCATACACGCAGGTCGATTTCTCCGACTCCTTACGTGACCAATATTAAATATTTGATTGATTAAAAATAATTGTAATTATAATTTATTCTATGTTCGCCATTCTGTGTGTTGTAGATGCTTTATTTCTATTTTTCTATTTTATATACTTTGTATATACAACACTAACATTAAAAAAAAATTAATTACGACATGTTTCGGACCACCAGTCCTTCTTCAGTGATACATATTATAAAGATACATATTTAAAATATTATAAAATTTTGAATGTATACAAATTCTTGTAGACAAATACTGGATTTTACCCATTGCGGATACATTATTATTTTTTATTTTTTATGACAGGTCATAAGTCCTGTAAGCGCCTCGGCACCATATTCTGTTCCCAGAAAACAATTTACATCTTCGTCTCTATTGATTACAATTAATCCTTATATTATAAAATTGTTTACATGATCTGACAGATGTTATTAAGATCTATTTTTAGTTTATTTATTTTTATTTATTTATTTTTACCCATACTATTTTACCCCTAAATATTTATTAAAAATCATTCTTAGTCATGCGATCAGGTGGTGGTCTAGAGGACAGAACGCTTACGCGTATGATGTTGTCAGAATACACGATACGTTGTATGAATATGGAGAGGTTAAGGAATTTTGTAACGATAGAAAGGTTTAAGTGTCCATCATCTCTGCTTGCGCCGTCGGGCATACGGCTTGATGTTAAGTTAGTTAGTACTGGTAGTAAGTAAAGAGAGTTGAGTTTAATAGATAATGTAAATAAGCAAGTAAATAATGAATTAGATGTGTCAGAAGCGGTTATGTAGACCAGCGTGACCTCTGTCCCGAGCATCAATCAACTCGTGTGCCTGAGGGCGCCGCTTTCTCTGCGGCCGGCCGTACGGCTCTGGCGCACAAAATACTTTTAACCCTTTTCACCCAGGGGCGCCGCATTCGCGACATGGAAACAATTACAATTACTTTGAAAGCGCAAGAACGGCGACGCAAACAAATGAATGATTAGACGCAGAAATAATAAATAAAAAATATATGGAGAGAAATCTAATTTTTATGGTGTAAATAGATCACAATTTTAAATTATACAGCCTGGTTGCTCGAAACCGTAGTTAATAAAATATCGTTTTCTTTAATTACTCTCCAATTTTAATAATAATTATTATGAAAATGTTTTTTTATATTATTTATAGAAGTTTAATTATGGTGTTCTTCTACCGACCCTTATGTATGGAAGCGAAGCATGGAACTGGCAAAAAAGGATGAAAGTAGAATAAATGCAGCAGCAATGAGATCTCTTAGACAAATGTGTAGATACCCTGTGTAGGATAGAGTGTTGAATGAAAATATAAGAAGGGAATCCGGTACGAATGATGGTGTTATGAACAAAATAATGAAAGAACCATTTAATATTAATTATTTAATATAGAGTATTACATCATTACAACATTTTGAATGTATACAAATACTTGTAGAGTATATTTGTATACATTCAAAATGTTGTAAAAACAAAAACTGGTCAAAATTATAGCATATAGATTGGAGTGACATCTCCGGGCAGTTTCTAGCAATGCGCTAATGGTGCCTTTATATTGCCTTTCACATTGCGTTTAAAGGATCTTCTGCTTAATGCTTAAAATACAATATTCATAGATGGTGTTAGTGTGTAGATTGAAAAAACTACCATGCAAAGGGTGGTGTTGCAGATAAACATATATACAACTTCCAAAAATTTGTCAGACATGGTGGTCATAAGAAAAAAAAAGTGGAATGGAGAATGTTGTATTATATAAAGCGTGCGCTTAACCCAACCAATGACAGGTCATAAGTCCTGTAAACACCTAGATTAACCATATTCTGTTTCTAATTTGCATCTTCGTCTCTATTGAGATACAATTGATTCTTGAATTGATAGCCCGCAATGGGTGAAATCCAGTTTTCGTCTTCAAGTATTTGTATACATTCAAAATGTTATAAAAATAAATTATTTTGAACATAACATTATTTTGTTCGATATTCTTTCATACATTGCGGTAATGCTTGTCAAAGGTGACAAGCATCCCACATTTTGGAAACCACTGACCAGTCGCGCTACGGTACACCACTGTTGCGAGGAATGAGGATTGGAATCGGAAGCACTCAGCAGCTCAAGATGGTAACAGCAACAATGAAAGAGCGCGTAACTCATTTTTTATGAACTGGGTTAGGTACTGCTGCCGAGGTCATGCCGAAAGTGAGAGCGATCAGAATAACTGGCGAATTTTTTCGGATGAAGAGGGCTCCATTATGCTGTCAGATCTTTGTTATATTTCATATTATACAAATATGACACGTTAAGATGGATGAGAGAAAATTTTCAATTCCGCAAACAGAACAATTTTATAAAAAAAATATTAACTAACTAACTAACCATCACGCCGTCTCCCCGAAGGGGTAGACACAAATAATGGAATGCCACACTTTTCTTTCCTGACATATTTCTCTCACTTCCTCAACATTTATACATCGTGTCATGCACGCGCGTCGCTTTCTCTGACTCCTCACATGGCCGACATTCAATATTTGGTTTATTTGATCGTGCCACGTTTTCCTCGGTCTTCCTCTATTACTGGTTCCATTTACATCGTAAACATATAATTTTTTAACCATTCTTTCTTCATTCATTCCTTCCATATGTCCAAACCATCTAAACGATCCTTTCATTATTTTGTTCATAACACCATCATTATCACCGCATTCACTTCTTATATTTTCATTCGACACTCTATCACACAGAGTATCTACACATTCGTCTACTCATTTCTTCTGCATTTATTCTACTTTCATCCTTCTCACAAACTCTCGATTCCTCAACATTCATAGATTGTGTCATGCACGCACGTCGACTTCTTCGACTCCTCACGTAGCCGACATTCAATACTTGATTTATTTAATACATCAACAAATATTATATAAAAATTAAATAATTCATCCTGTCACTATCTCCTGAAACCCGATCTAACAAATAGCGGAACATCCAATGTCTATTATCGTCCTTGCTCCAATATATCATAAGACTACTAATAATAAAGAATTTCCTAAGTTCTATCGATGACACGTCGTTATTAACTTACTTTACTTTGTGATATATTTCTACCATTACCTATTATAGTTAGTAGTCATTTTTTTAAAATTATTATTTATAAAATGAATCTATTATTATATACATACTTATTATTTTCGAAAGAATGGACTCGACAAAACATACTACTGTTTTTTCCGCATTTGAGTTTATATTTCTCGACACGTTTCGAAGGCTTACATCTTCATCATCGGGAGAATGATATAAACTGAAACATGTCGAGAAACATTAACTCAACTAACTAACTAACCATCACGCCATTTCCCCGGAGGGGTAGGCAGAGAGGATGGATCGCCACAATGCTCTGTCCTGGCATACCTCTCGGGCTTTCTCTACATTCATACATCGTACCATGCATGCACTTCGATTATTCCGACTTCGAATGTGGCCGCCTTTTAGTAATTGATTTAATTTGTTTGTTATGCCATCTTTTCCTCGGTCGTCCTCGACTTCTTTTTCCATTCACGCTGCTTGTGTACAACTTTTTAACCATTCTACTCTCATCCATTCGTTCCATATGTCCAAACCATCTCATCCCTTTTTAATTTTATCCGTGATGCAGTCATCTGCCTTACATTTCTCTCTTATTCCATCGTTCGTTATTCTATCATACAACGTTCCTGCACATTCTTCTTTGTGATCTCATTTCTACGATGTTTATCTTCATAAAATCAAAAATGGAAAAAACAGTATTTTAATTACTTATTGAAAGTAATACGTAGTTATAATTACGTAGTTATAATTTATTTATTGAAAGTTAAGGCATTCACACTGTGGAATTCCATAGTACCTAGTCTACTTTCGGAATTAAAAAAACATTGTTTGAACCACTTTTTTTTTGTGTTTAAACAACGTTTTTTTTAATTCCCAAAGTAGATTATATTTAACTACTAATTACCTCAAGATAGACATACAATTGTTGTAGAATTGAAGGATAATTATATGGAATTACTTTTGATTAAGAATTTTTTGATAAAATTAATGTCCTGCGTATGTTTCCCACCGACTGTTCAAAGTTACAACCATGCAGAAGTCCTTGTAGGATCTGATATCCTTCAGATGTATTGATTGATAGTATTAACCGACTTATTAAATGGGTGTAAGACAAAGTTGATCGCAAAGTAATTGTTCTTTAAAAAAAATCAACACTCGTATGACTTGACGACTTTCGATCGATGCAATACAAAATGCAAAATTCATAGCCGTAAGAAAATTAATGGGGTCTTTTAATGTTTTTATTAATATTATTATTGCAAATGAATAGGAATCTCTTCTATATTCGGCATACTTTGTGTTGTAATTGTTTTATTTCTCTTTTTCTATTTTTATACACTTACATCAATAAAAAAAATTACATAGACACGTTTCGGACAACCAGTCCTTCCTCAGTGAAACATATTATGAAGATACATATTTAAATATTATAAAATTTTATAATATAATATAATATATTATTTTAAATATGTATCTTTATAATATGTATCACTGAAGAAGGACTGGTTGTCTGAAACATGTCTATGTTATTATTTTTTTTTAATGTAAGTGTTGTATAAACAAAATGTATTAAAAAGAAAAAGAGCGATAGGAATCTCTTTGAAAAATACATTATGCAATCTTTATTTTAATTATAAGAAGTTATATTATAAAAAAAATTATAAATATAATATCTCCGTCACCAAAACTATGCTTTCAGCCCTTATGTGTGATGTCATAATGTTCCATTTTTTTTATACTTCCCGTCTGTCGTGTTTTTATTTTGATATAAACAATCGAACTAATGACGCCACAAACGGGTTAACAATGAGAAGCGTTTAAAATTAGAGAAGGGTAACGGGAAACCACTTCAGTAACACTTCACAGGAAATCACTGTGGCGAATGCTTTCATCGCCAACATCGGGGGGACCTGACACGGCACAATAAGAAGATGAAGAAGAAGATTCAAAGAAGAGAACCATTTGGCTCACAATTTGATTCGACTACGCACCTGACTTAAAATATAATAAAACTTAAGTGAAATTCAATAAAATTAAAATATATTATAATAAAACTAGAAAATGGACGTTTTCATTCGTATTATAGTACAAGAAGTGAAGCTTGGAGCTGGCAAAATGATAAAAGTAGGATAAATGGCGCAGAAATGAGATCACTGAGAAGAATGTGCGATAAAACGATATATGATAGAATACCGAACGACGAAATAAGGAAAAAAAATGTAAGTCAGACGATTGCATCATAAGTAAAATTATTAAAGGATCCCTGAGATGGTTAGGACATATGGAACGAATGGACGAGAGAAGAATTGCTAAAATTTTGTATACCAATAGTGTGAGTGGAAAGAGAAACCGTGGAAGACCAAGGAAAGAATGGCATGACGTGCATGTTACGATGTATGAATGTAGAGGAAGCTAGAGCGGTATGGCGATCCATCCTCTCTGTCTACCAGCGCGATGGTTAGTTAGTAAGTTAGTAATTGAATAAACAATAAAGGTTTGAAACTGTTTTAGGGTTAAACATTAAAACCGCTCCCGGAATTTCTCGCGAATCTCAAAAAGGCAAATAATTGCCTACTTCGCGGTCCACAGTGGTTATTGTAGGAGAAAAAAAGTATTCAAAGCGAAAAAAGACGCTGGCAGGAGAAAATAGAGCAGCCGCGTAAACCTTGTAACACTATAGACTGTAATTTGGCTAATTATAACGAAATGTTATTTCTTAATGGTATAGAAATATGCCATAGCATTACACAATTAAAGTTTTTTTGGTTATCTTAAAAATAAACTTAACTAACCATCACGCCGTCTCGCCGAAGGGGTAGGCAGGAAGAATGGACTGCCACACTTTTCTTTCCTGACATATTTTTCTCGCTTCCTCGACATTCACACATCGTGTCATGCACGCGCGTTGATTTCTCCGACTCCTCACATGGCCGACATTCAATAATTGATTTATTTGATCGTGCCACGTTTTCTTCGGTCTTCCTCTATTCCTGGTTCCATTTACATCATCAACATATAATTTTTTTACCTTTCTTTCTTCATTCATTCTTTCCATATGTCCAAACCATCTTAATGATCCTTTCATTATTTTGTTCATGACACCATCATTCGCACCGCATTCACTTCTTGCAAATTGCATCGCACTTTTACATACAAAAATAAACTTATTAAAGAAATTTCAGATAAACTCAA
This sequence comes from Lepidostoma basale, assembly GCA_022606425.2. Taxonomy (NCBI): domain Eukaryota; kingdom Metazoa; phylum Arthropoda; class Insecta; order Trichoptera; family Lepidostomatidae; genus Lepidostoma; species Lepidostoma basale. The sequence goes on along the minus strand of JAHDVF020000363.1, from coordinate 1,272,000 downwards.
GGCGGAAACACTGTGGAATTCCATAAAGACGATTTTCTTTATGAATTAAAACACTGTTTTTCCATAGTTTTCGCCGAAACACTATGATACTCGTGCTTCAACAGTATTACTGTTAAAATTTAAAACACTGTTATAATATCACAATTTATTTTTTTATTCACTGAGAGTGTCGCGACAGCTGTTTCGCCAACCGATGTTGGCATCATCACGTGTTACAAAAAACTCAGTTTATTGTAACACCTGATGATGCCAACATCGGTTGGCGAAACAACTGTCGCGACACTCTCAATGAATAAAAATAAACAGTAATACTGTTTTTCCAACTTTTGAGTTTATTTTTCTCGTATGTTTCGAAGGCTTTTACACCATTTCATCGGGAGAACGATATAAACTAACCAAAATTATTACAAATTGATTGCAAAAACCTAGAAACATATATAACATGTGGGAGATAAAAATAGACGTGTTAAATTTTGAGAGGGTTTTTAGATGGAAGTATTGAGTTGAGGGTGTATATTGCTCTAATTGATTAAGAAAGGAGACAGTTTATATTTTAAGACAAAACAAATATTATTATTAAAGAAACTTTATGTCAGATTGAAGCTACGAACCATAATAGTTGGGACCAATGGGAATTAATTAGTCGGATAATTGATCAGTTGAAGTAAAATGTACGGAAGCGAAGCATGGAACTGGCAAAAAAATAATAAACGTAATAGAAATGAAATCTCTTAGACGAATGTGTGAAAAATCTGTGTATGATAGAATGTCGAATCAAAATATAAGAAGTTAATGCAGTGCGAATGAAAGTGTTATGAACAAAATAATGAAAATAACATCAAGATTGTTTGGACACATGGAAATAATTAATGAAGAAAGAATGGTAAAAAAGTTCATATTAACAATGTAAATGGAATTAGAAATAGAGGAAGACCGAGGAAAACGTAGCACTATCAAATAAATAACAATAGAATGTCGGCCACTCGAGGAATCGAAGAAATCGACGTGCGCACATGACACGGTTTATGAATGTTGAGGAAGCGAGAAAAGTATGTCAGGAAAATGTGGCAGTCTATTCATTCTGCCTACCCCTTCGGAGAGACGGCGTGATGGTTAGTTAGTAAGTTATTATATTTTATGTGAATGATCTTTCAATTTCATTCAATTGTCATACAACAATAATCAAAACAAAATTAAAAATAATTCAGCAACGTTCTCGGGTATGCGCATCTTGCGCATTTCGAATTACTTTCGGAGACAATCGAAGTACTCCTTTCTCGTTTTCTTGTATTCAAAATATTATCGTACTCTTGACATCCTAATTTTCAAATAATGAAAAAATAAATTATAAAAAATGTCTTTATTATTATGTTTTTATTTTACTTCCACTTGTGTTTATGTTCGACCGGTTTCGGCAGCTTGCTGCCATCTTCTGGTGGCAGCATCTTCTAGTGGCAGCAAGCTGCCGAAACCGGTCGAACATAAACACATGTGGAAGCACACTCAATACATAATAATAAAGAAATTTTGTATCAAAATGTTTTTTTTTTTCATTATTTAAAATGAACTTCTACTAAGTGATTTCAAATAAAAACCTTAATTATCCGAATGTTTGCAAAGTTGATACACAAAAAATGTTTTAGGTAGGCAAAACTTTTTGGCTTTATAGAGTGTTGTCTCGTTCCTCCAAATCAGAGATCGCGAATTTGAATCAAGAAAAAAAGAATGCATGAAAAGATTCACTTAAACCGCGCTTGAGTACGTATTTTTTAATTATTTTTGGCAAAAAGGCAGCAAAATGATTAGATGCAAAGAAACTCAAGGACAGAACTGATGCTTTGTTAATTGTTCCACGAAGTTTTCACGTATTCCTTTAGAGTTGTGTGGGTATAGCTTGTTTCACAAAATACAACGGATATTCTTCACCAGGATTGCCAAACAATCAGCCATTTTGTGACAAAACTGTGGGCTTGAGACGCATGCGCATGATAATTTATATTATTCTCACACCTAATTCAATCGCTTGCGCAATCATTTAGCAAACACCAACTTCGATCATTTTCTTCTTGCGTGTATTTGACATTTTACTAATGTAACGGCGAATATCATGACAACTCGGTGCTCCCATAGTGATATTTTTTCATTTCATTTCATTTATTTTGATAAAATCACAAACATTACAGACATACAATTCCATATCGTTTGCAATTACATTATGAAAAGAGAAGCATTAAAAAAAATAAGATTAAGAATAAGAAAAAATCATAACATTGATATTGCATCCCTGAGGCAACTCACACTATCACGAAATATGTCGACCTCCGAGGCGATCCGATTAAGCAATAAGATTGCCCAACCCACAGGCATAACCATTGGCAGGTTGGTTCTGCAGCGCGGCAAATAAAACAATCTGTGTTGTCTTTGACGAAGGTATCAGGGACAGTAGACCTACATCACTCAGGACATCCGAGTTCTGTATACGGCCGCCAATCAGCTGAAAGAAGTGAACTCCCAAGTGAATATTCCTCCTTCTCTCCAATGATGATATTATAGAGATATTGTATGCAAGTGAAGCTTGGAGCTGGCAAAAGAAGGATGAAAGCAGGATAAACGCCGTAGACATGAGATCACTAAGAAGAATGTGCGGGAAAACGTTGTATGATAGAATACCGAACGATGAAATAAGAGAGAAATGTAAGGCAGATGACTGCATCATGGATAAAATTAAAAAAGGATCCTTGAAATGGTTTGGACATATGGAACGAATGGATTAGAGAAGAATGGTTAAAAAGATGTACACAAGCAGCGTGAGTGGAAAAAGAAGCCGGGGAAGACCGAGGAAAACATGGCATGACCAAATTAATCAATTACTGAAAGGCGGACACATTCGAAGTCGGAATAATCGACGTGCGTGCATGGTACGATGTATGAATGTGGAGGAATCCCGAGAGGTATGCCAGGACAGAGCATTGTGGCAATCCATCCTCTCTGCCTACCCCTCCAGGGAAATGGCGTGATGGTTAGTTAGTTTTAAAATATTATAAAATTGTTTACAAATATGATCAGTTTTGACATGTCAAAACTGTCATATACGAGTATGTCCGAAACATGTCTGATATTTAATTTGTTTTTAAAGTGTTGTATTCAAAATATATTTTTTTTAAATATCTACAACACAAAGTATGGCAAACATAGAAGAAATAATGTTTAATTAGTTATAGTGTCTATTTTCAACTCACCTTGCATTAATTTGCTTCTATTAACCGTCTTTTTATCTATATTTTTTCGTATTCTTTCTTCTCCAAAATCAAACACCCTCCGTTTATTCATCATTGGGACATTTTTTATTTAAAATCTGAAGACTTGTAGAAGATACCCATAATGTAGACTCTGTTCTGGATCCTTCAATCGTTCCGTTCCGGAGCTGACGTTCATTGGTTTGATCTGTTTTAGATAGATACACTTGTCTGTTTAACTATATAACATAATAATAAATTGATAGGACGTCATTTTTATGAATTAATCATCTAAAGGGCGCTGCATGTGTGCAATATATACATCAAATAACCATGTGGAGGATGAGGATTGTTACCTGTTTTAAAAACATCTTTATTGGCGTGAAATCTTGCCACAAGATCCCAATTTTCTCTAAAAGATATGATAGAAACACAAAGTGCATCATTCAAAGGGATTCGAAACTCACTTTCGTAACTCACTTTAAGTTACAATAGATGTTTGAAAAGTTATTCCAATCACTCGAGGGACGGCCGCCAATCCAAAGACAATTGAATGTCACGTTGGGCGCCATTTGCATTTCAAAGGCATAGACAGTCAAAGAGAACAAAACGTCGGGGTGGTATTAATTCTTGTTCGCGTGGCGAAGTGTGAAATTCAAATTTGGAACGGGGAATAGCTTAAATGCAACAGAATAAAGATTTCAGGTACCTACCACAGTAGTGTTTTTATTGTTTCATGAACAATAATGTAAAACTATTATCTTTTTTTTAAATTAAGATATTTGATTGTATCTTGAAAAATGATGCAAAACTCCATATTAAATAATTAGTACGAAAGAAAACGACAGTTTTCTAGAAGTTTTATTATATTTTATGGAAATGACATGTTTCGCCCTTCTAAGGCATTATCAAATGTCTACATTATACATTTGATAATGCCTTAGAAGGGCGAAACATGTCATTCCGATGAAATATAATAAAACTTCTATAAAACTGTCGTTTTCATTGGTATTTATTAAGATATTTGATTTTGAACAATTTTAACGTTGTTTTTTTTAAATATTAATGAAGAAGTCTGTTTTTTGAAGTTTTATTTTATTTTATAGGAATGACACATTTCGCCTTGCTAAGACAATATCAACATTTGATAATGTTTAGGCATGGTGAAATGTGTCATCACATAAAATACGATACAACTTCTTGAACACAGACGTATTCATTCGCTCTAATTATTTAATAAGGAGTTTTATACACAATAATTGTTTTGAAATATTCACGGAAAAAAAATTTCTACCCTTTAAAAACTTAGGTCATTGTAAAATCAATAATAATTTTAACTTTTTTTTTAAATACGTTTTTTGACACACAATTAACAACACAATCAGAACAAATTTCAAAATAATCCAGAATTCTTTTCAGACATGCGCATTGTGTGCATTTCAAATAACTTTTGGAGAGAACCTAAGTATAATATTACTCTCTCGCTCTTTTGTATTCAAAATATTACCGTACTCTTTTTTGACGACCTATTAATATTATCATATCATTTTTTGTCTATTTACATTATCATAAAGATGCCTATTGGTGGCGATGAAGTTCGCAACCCATCACGCCGCGTCTTCCGCGGGGGCGAAATGAGAAGGATGGAGTGCCGCATCGGTTAAAGTGTGGCAGTCCATGCCTTCTGCTCATGTTAGTTAGTTAGTTAAATATTAAATATGGAATAATGTAATATTGATAAATTTATTTATTTATTTATTGACCATTTACCAAGTACACGGTTTTAATACCTCCCAACTGGGGAAACCCGTTCTAGGGAGGTATTCCTAGCACTCTATATAATTTCAATATGTACATTAATATATACATACCCAATTTAAACATTTATACTTTTTTCTACTATACTTTTTAACCGATCGCTTTTTAAGCGGTCACATTTAGATTTAAAACACGTCTTAATGCGCCCTTGAGGTGATTACATCACAAAAACGGCGCTTTAGAAGTTAGCATATTATTATTTTTATTTTTATTATTACAAATTTAGGGAGCAATTAATGAACAAGGGGATCAACACATATCCTAAAGTGTATAGCTTAAAATTAATTGTCTTATATAATATATTGTAACACTATTTAAACTCTTTACTTGTTTTTAAACATTACACTACATTCAAGCTACATTTTTTTAATGTCTCCGTAGTTAGGTACATGTTTTTTTGTAATTGTGCATTGTCATTTTTTGTGGGTCGTTTATAGTTTTGTTTATTATGTTATAAACTTTGAGTCCAAGATAGTAGAAATGTCTTTGCGCATAAGAAGTTTTAGTTTTTGGTACAGAATGGTTATGTTTGTTAATAAAAAGCAACGAATATAATTTCCGTATCGAAAGGGTTAAGTGTGAGTATGTGCATGCGTCACTTGAGCAGATCTCAATCTATTCAGCATCACGTGTGACACACGAGGGGCGCCTGGACCAAAATAAGAAGGCCGAGAAGGGAAAGGTCTTTACCACGAGACTTATTTCTGGAGCGAATGACATTTCTGTGAGACGTGCGAGTACGTACTAATACACACATGTGTGCGTTGCCAGCGCACAGTGGACCGTTTCTAACTATTGACATTTCAATCAAAAACTTCGACTGCTTTTAAATAAAATTCTGTATATTTAACAGTATTCTATTACTACATTAAAACAAAATTTAAAATGACATTAATATCATTATTAATAATTAGTATAATTTACGTAGATTGTTTTATTAGCCGCAATGTAGAACTAACCTGCCGTTATGCCTGTGGGTAGGGCAATCTTATTGCTGAATCGGGTCGCCTCGGAGGTCGACATATGTTGTGATAGTGTGAGTTGCCTCAGGGATGCAATATCAAACTAAACTAACTAACCATCACGCCGTCTCCCCGAAAGGGTAGGCAGATAGAATGGACTGCCACACTTTAATCAATGCCGCACTCCATCCTTCTCTTTTCATCCCCGCGAGAGACGCGGTGTGATGGGTTGCGAACCTCATCGCCACCAATAGGCATCTACCGCGCACGTTTCAATCGTTCAATGTCTACGTAATAAATCTAAAATAAATCAAATAATCAATATCAATATCAAATATCAAATAATATCTTTTTTCTGCTTCTATTATAAATTCTTATAATGTAATTGCAAACAATCTGGAATTATATGTCTGTAATGTTTGTGATTTTTATTCAAATAAATAAAATAAATTTTTCAATATTTTTTGTAAAGAATCTTGTTTACTGATCTGTATGTACACAAAAAAGTACACACTTTTACACACATTCGTCTTAGAGATCTTATTTCTACTGCATTCTAATTCTCCAAAATCTAACTTAGTACATATTTTAGTTAAAGTAAAAAAACCTTGATTCCTGTTTTAAAAAATATATTAAATACTCATACATAAGCGTGCGTCAATATTGTATTAAAATCATTGCGCAAGAGAATAATATTATATTACCAAATTAATAAAAAATTTAATGTTCGTCATGTAAGAAATATGGAGGAAGCTAGAGAGCACAATCGACGAGCGTGCATGTTACGATGTGTGAATGTAGAAGAGGCGCGAGAGGTATGTCAGGATAGAGTAGTGTGGCAGTTCATTCTCTCTGCCTACCCCTGCGAGAAACGGTGTGATGGTTTGTTGTTGTAAAAATATTTTAGGTATTTTTTGTACGATTAGTTTCACTGTGTAGCGTTAGTCACTCGAGTTATGCAGGAGGTCTGGTATTTTAAGTCAGCGCCCCTTGAGAGTTTAAATAACAAAAAAAACACGGTTTTCTTATGACATTGAAATTTAAAATTAACTAACTAATCCGATAAGAAACTAAGAATCGGGACGAAACAATTGACAAACCTAAATGAAAAATAATTAATTCAAATGAAAACATCTGTTTTTTAGAAGTTTTTGACTTATGAACATACTCGTATATTAATTTAAGGTTGAGATGTGGTCCCTAAGATGTATGTGTGGTAGAATGATATACGACAGAATCTCAAATGCTGATATAAGAAAGGAATGTAGAGCGGAAGAAGGTATTATGAACAAAATTATGAAAGGATCGCTGCGTTGGTTCGGACATATGGAGCGCAAAGATGGAGAAATAATGGTTAAGACTGTACAAGTTAACGATGTAAATAGAGTACGGTGTCGAGGTAGATCGAGGAAAACATGGAATGACCAAATTAATCAAAATTTAAAGGGTTGGTCATGTTAGAAGTCGGAAGAATCGTCGTGCGTGTATGACTCGTTGTATGAACGTGGAGGAAGCTAGAGAGGTGTGTCAGGATAGTGTAGTATGGTGATCCATTATCTCTTGTATTTTATGGTAATGACTTGTTTCGCTTTGCTAAAGTATTATCAATTGTCTCCTCACGTGGCCGACATTCAATATTTGATTTATTTGATCATGCTAATTTTTCCTCAATCATCCTCTAATTCTAATTCCGTTTACATCGTTAACATATACTTTTTTACCATTCTTTCTTCATTCATTCTTTCCACGTGTCCTAACCATATAATATATCATCTTTATTACAAAATCTTTGTGAGTATATCCATATCGCATTAAATTAGTTATAATTTCATTTTTTAGCCTGATTCATGATTTTGGTATATGCAAGAACTCTCTGAAGGAGATGAATAAATATAATATTATGATATATAACTAACTAACTAACTAAACTGTGTCTACTTGTTCACAAGGCCTTACATGGACGAGCGACCCCTACCTCACAGAACTTTGCAAGCTGATAGATTTGAACCCTCGGCAGTCAACTCTACGATCCTTGAAGGAAGAAGCAACACACAAACTTCTCGTCCCGCGGCGCCAAGGAGCTTCAAACTTCGCAGATCGCGCTTTTGGCATCGCGGGACCGACGGCGTGGAACAAGCTGCCCTACAATATCCGCAATCAAGACGACGAAGGAGTGTTCAGAAGCTCTCTTAAAACTTTTATTTTTAAGAGTAGCTTACCGGACGATGAGCGCCCTTTAAGTGAATCTCTCACAAAAATGGCGCTATATAAATCATCATCCTCATCATCATAACCATCACCCCGGTTTCCCCGAAGGGGTAGGCAGAAAGGATGGATCGCCACATGTTTCTATCCTGACATAATTCTCGCACCTCTTCTAAATTTACACATCGTGACATGCACGCACGATTGTTCTTACTTCGAACATGGCTGCCTTTCAGTAATTGATTAATTTGGTCATGCCATGGCTTCCTTTGCCTTCCTCGACTTATTTTTCCATTCACACTACATGTATATATCTTTTTAACCATTGTGATATATATACGAGTATAAAATCGGGTGGTGGTCTAGGGGATAGAACGCTTGGCTCCTGATCCAGGGGACATGGGTTCAAGCCTGGACACGACCAGATTCCTTCTTCATAATAATGAGCTATTTCCTGCTCACATTGAAGATTGTAAAATAAAATTCTAATATCATTGATTAAAATCCTTGGTATTAGTCTTTATTAAAAAAAAAAAAAAAGCTATTATAGAGCGAAAAAAAGGTCGCTTGATCGAATTTCAAATATTCTATATTTAAGTTATACGTAAGTACTTCAGTACTTTTATAACTTACATTTGTACCACACATGTGCTATGTTCATTGAACTATAACAGTTTTGTTCAATATTAGAAATAACCACAAACCTATACCCCCGGGGGACCAAAGAGTGACTCATCTACGTAGGTATCCATAGACAACCTACGGCTATTTGGGTACCTACCACGAGTAGCTGTTTTACTGTTAACTTAAACTAATCTACGAACGTTGTCATATCCATCTTGTTCCGAGTTTAATTATGACAGTTTAACAGCCGTTGTATTTTTAAACTTAAAAATAATACTAGTGTAAAGATGCGTTAATTCGAATTTTGAATGCATCGGATAATGCTCATACAGTGGAACCTGGATAATTGGCATTCCAAGGAACCAGACCTATGATGGTCAATTAACCAGGTTTAACAATTATTAAGTTTTTCATGTATCCAGGTCCAGATTGTGCTTTCGTTTTTAACCCGGTTTTGTTACCACATAAACAGATGAGCAATACAAATAGTGAGGCTACCCTCAGAAAGCATCTATCTCTTATGTATTCAATTGCTATTTGCTTCTCTTCTTGTTGTACAATTACAACAATGTTTTTTTTTTTACTAAATTGTTCTCGAATAGTTTTTTTTTATTGTTTTTCTTTCTTACTTACTCTCATTTGTTTTCTTATTATATTATTTGTAATTTTTTTTAAATTGTTATTATTATTTTTCTATTCATTTATTTTAATAAAAATCACAAACATTATAGACATATAATTCCAGATCATTTGCAATTACATTATAAGAATTTAAAAGAGAAGCATAAAATAAATAAAAATTAAGCTTAAGAATTATAAATAATCATAACATTGATATTGCATCCCTGAGGCAACTCACACTATCACGAAATTTGTCGACCTCCGAGGAGACCCAATTAAGCAATAAGATTGCCCTACCCACAGGCATAACCATTGGCAGGTCGGTTCTGTTGCGTGGCAAATAAAACAATCTGTGCTGTTTGAGTTGAAACAATTTTGTATATTGAGATTATAAACGATTTGGATTTGATATTATTCTGTAATATTTATATATATTTTTTAATAAATTGAAATTGAAATTGAACGGCCGTTTTCACTTCAATCGAAAACGGCCGTTCATAATGGAGTTCTGATCCCATCACTAATGTATGGAAGCGAAGCATGGAACTGGCAGAAGAAGGATGAAAGCAGAATAAATGCGGTAGAGATGAGGTCCCTAAGACGTATGTGTGGTAGAACGATATACGACAGAATCTCAAATGCTGATATAAGAAAGGAATGTAGAGCGGAAGAAGGTATTATGAACAAAATTATGAAAGGATCGCTGCGTTGGTTCGGACGTATGGAACGCATGGATGGAGAAAGATTGGTTAAGAAAGTATACGTTAATGATGTAAATGGGGTACGAAGTCGAGGCAGACCGAGGAAAACATGGCATGACCAAATTAATCAAATTTTAAAGGTTGGTCATGTTAGAAGTCGGAGGAATCGACGTGCGTGTATGACTGTTTGTATGAATATGGAGGAAGCTAGAGAGGTTTGCCAGGATAGAGTAGTGTGGCGGTCCATTCTCTCTGCCTACCCCTGTGGGGAAACGGCGTGATGGTTTGTTTGTTTGTTTGTTTTGGATTTGATATTATTCTGTAATGTTTATAAATTTTTTTAATAAATTGAAATTGAAATTGAAATAAAAGCAGATGGATCAGGCCTAATGATGATGATGATGAATGTTTTGAATGATTGTCGTCCTTCATCAGTGTAAAAATCCACTGGAATTTGTAGTTGGCCACTCACATTTGGCAGTGACTTTGAAAACCGTGGCTAATGTAAACTAAACGTGATACGGTTTGATACGTTACGCGTTAGATAATTGTAGGATAAATACTGTAAATCAAAAACTGTAGGCAGTTACCTGCACGGAACACGCGGACACAGACGCCAATCCATTACAACTGGTTTAATGACGCAATAAAAGATACGCTTGTAAGGACCATAATATCAAAAATTGCAACTGCAGAATTCTATATCGTGTAAGCCCACGTGCTATATAAATTCATGAATAGGGTCAAAGCACCAGTATTTGACCGCCCCCCAGTAAATGACCGTTGGTTAATAAAACAAAATATAATAAGAATTGCTCTATGTGTCCAGTCAAAAAACTTTAATCCCAAGAAACTATGACAAAAGAGGTAGGCAGAGACAACTGTTGGTAAGAAACAAAACTATCAGTTTTGAACTGTGCCTTGTCAAACGGTAAAAGTGCGTCTTCCCGTTGTTGTTCTGAGATTGTTAGTATTATAGTTTTTTATAAGGAAAAGTGTCGTAAGTGTTTTTTTTAATGTTATTTCTTATGCAATTCTTTGAATATTTACATATTTTTATATGTTAGGGTGTTTCATAATGTGACAATGTAACAAAATCTATGTATTGTATCAATATAACCTGAAGTGGTCATTTACTAGTGATTGTGCTATTTTTTTAGAGAAATATTAATTTTAATAGTAATACTCATATTTCAATAAAAAAAGTTAGAGAATTTAGAGAAGCCAATGTGTTTTTTATTGTTTTCTTTTATTTTGTACACTGAAATAATGAAATTAATGCCTTTAATGTGGATTTCAGTACAAGCAGAACCTTAAACGGTCATTCATTGGTGCTTTGACCCATAATACACAAGAGAAACTGACGAAAAACAAATAAATAGATAAAAACTTTCAATTGGGATAAATATATCTTCACGGAATGGCACCAGCCAATACATAGGTTGCCTTTTATGTTTTTACAATCGAACGATAGATGGCGTTAGTGAGTTATGGCATCACTGTATTTGTGAACATTGACGTTTGTTATTGCGAAGCCAGTGGCAACATAGTAATTGACCAATTAGGTTGTTGATAGTGAACGTTTAAAATAAGCAAGTTTGTGCGAAAATGGAAATCACTCGTGAAGGTTTTCGTTGGATGATTTTTTATGATTTTAAAAAAGGCCTCGTATATCTGAACTTTGTGTTGCTGATAGCCCTAACTTGCGGCAATCTACGCTTCGATCAGCAAACTCCTCGGCAATAGGCAGATTAGTTGAGCCAAAGCGCAACCCCCGGACAAATTTCGGAGATCGGGGTTTCGCAGTGGCAGGCCCGTCCGCCTGGAATATGCTTCCTGCACGCCTCAGATGCATTGACAATCCGACAGATTTTAAATCTCACCTAAATACCCACCTTTTCAAAATATCACATATAATGTAAACAACGGTTATCTGATTGCTGGTGTCACATGCAGCTCTCGTGACTAAAAACATTGTCAAAGCCCCCTTGAGGTGAGCTATTCATGAAAACGGCACTATACAAATTAGCCTAATTATTATTATTATTATTGATATTACAACTCTTTAATTCTCTTAACACAGACATGCTTCGGATACATGTAACCTTTATCAATGTACACCATGTTAACAATAAAATAAAATAGAATATTAACTTATATATTAAAGGGTGGAATTATGTATAAAGGCGCAGGGGGTATAATTAGGATTCAGGAGAAGAATGACATAACGGGAATATTTTGAATGTGGGAATAGAATTTAAATTTAATTGGTTGTTATGACTTTTTTAATTTCTGAAATTTAAAATTATTTAATTTAGATTTTTATTATAAATAAACAAAATGTCAATACCGTTTTCTTTATAAAATGTATAATACTCGTAGGTATATCTCAATTAATTGGGCAGCTTACTCCGATTTTTTTTTTATTAGAAAAGCATCTAATGTTCTTTCATTCTTATGTTAAAAAAGGTTACTTGTAACCAAAATATGTCTATGTTAAGTGAATTAAAGTGTTGTAATACCAAGTATTTATATATTTATTCAAATATGAATCCACAACACAAAGTGAAGGCGAATATATAAGAAAAGTTAAATCTTATTATTTATTCTTAAACAATGATTTAAAACTCTTCTTCTCCTTTTAATATGTAAATCTGATGATCTGTGGCACAAAAATCGTGTCTCCTGTAATAATGAGGTCCAGCTGTCCCTCCAACTCTTAGTTGTTTATTTTTAAATATCAAGGATTTACATCAATGATATTAGAATTTATTTTACAATCTTCAAAATAGCTCATTATTATGAAGAAGGAATCTGGTCGTTTCCAGGCTTGAACCCATGTCCCCTGGATCTGGAGTCAAGCGTTCTGTCCCCAAGACCACCACCCGGTTCTTCCTGGTCCGCGAACCACTGGTGAAACGATACCATAGAACCTAGGTTCTCAAAGTGGGCTATAACGCCCCCTTGTGGGCGTTTGAGACTTTCAGAGGGGCAGTAGAAGACCCAGAAAAAATAGAGAGCGTGGGCAAATAAAAAAAATATAGTCTAAAAAGACAAAAAAAAACACGCTATTCACGTAGGTACTAATAAAGCAAATTAAACTTAAATATTGGTTTATTTTGTTATTGTATGTATTGTAATCATTTTCCCATATTTCGAATAACTTTTATCGGAGGGGGGCGTTGAACGTTTATTTTTCTTGTAAAGGGGGCGTTGGCCCAGAAAAGATTGGAAACCTATGCCATAGAACATCACCTGATTACGCTGTTATAAACTTATCATCTTAAAAATATTTTTAAAATACACTATATTTTTGCAAAAAAAGGGTACCCGGGCACCCCTAAGTATACACTACGGTTAATAGTATAAAAATAAAATTATTCATTCGTTAACCCGAGAGTCAGGTAACATATTCGAGCGGCTCGTGTAGCATCACATTTCTTCTTCAGTCGTTTCGGTTAACCGTTGCGGTTTCAGCCTAGCGGATATTCGAATCTAATCAATTCTCTAATAGCTCGAATTATTCGCCTTATAAACAGTAAAAAACCCAAGTGCGGAAGCTTCCAGATGTAAATCATGAAATGCTGTGGTATTGAGCCACGTAAGCTAGCATCCCTCGTGTAGAGATACCTCAGAATTTGTTTCTACACCCTCGCCAGCATAACGGAATATCCCGCCTAGTAAAGACTCCATATCACAGAAACACATTGGAGTCTGCTTCAAACCAATGAGTTGTATCTATGATACACAGTTCCAATGCCTGATTAAGCCAGCGCGAAGTCTGTAACAAATGTTACCAAGAGGCCCTGGATAATAAAATAACATAATCATCAACTTTGAATAACTAACTAAATAACACAAAAAATTGGACCGCCACACTGTTCTTCAATGCACGCACCCGATTTCTCCGACTTTTTATGTGGTCGAGATTTAATATTTGATTAATTTGATCGTGCCACATTTTCCCGAGTCTTTATATATTTCTTGTACATTTTACTTCCTTAAGAGAAGATACTAGTATGCACACGTGAGGAGAATGGATCCATCCAGACTCCCCTTCATTGTGTTACACGGCCAGCCCCATGGTAGACGACCCCCGGGCATACCACCAAAGAGATGGATCGACAGCTGGGAGGAGGAGGCCAATTCCTCTTAAGAAACAGGCCACTAAGCCTACACTAAGAATAAGAAGAAGGAGACCAAATACAGTGTGACAATCACACTGCAATCGCGGGGAATCGAACCCGAGACCTTCGGTGTGGGAGTTATAGCACTTATGGCCGGTCGTTCAGTTCAGAAGTTCTCACCAATTGTCGGGCTTGCATGATATGACGTAAAAATGTACAGGAAATATTCTAAAAAATAATCTAATTGTGTATTACATCTAGCACCTCTATAATAACGGCATATTGATTAATAAATTAATTAATTTTTCAAATTCCATGTTCCATTTTTTGTTCCAGTGTCCGTTGTCAGGGAAACCCCTGTATACGCGTTCAGTGTTGCACGCCATTACCGCATAGCAGGTATCTATTTTGTATTAATATTTTGAATGCCGCAATCCGGTACCTACCGATCTATAATAATAACACAATGAGTCATCAAACCATAAACAACATCAAAAGTCTACCATCGCCTACGTAGAGTATTGAAAAAAAAATAGAAAAAAATTATTTGCGACAGCGATTACTTTAAAATACGAGCCAAGTCAAAAATCGATTTTTTTTATTATTTACTTGTGAAGCACTCACTCTGTGGTTAGACATTTTAAAACTATAGATATAAAATAATAAAACACTTTGTATTTAACCACGGTATGGTTATTACAATTGATGTCAACTAGTTTCGCTTCGACCTGAAACGAAAAGTCTATGAAGCCTGTGTTCTGCCAGTTGGTACTTATGGTCTTGAAACTGTTACATTGTCCAAACAAAGTGCCGAGAAACTAAAAGGGACTCAAAGAGCCATGTTAGGAATAAGCCTAAGAGACAGAGTCAGAAACGATACGGTGAGAGAAAAAACAAAGGTCACTGACATCATCCAACTCTAAAATGACAATGGGCATGTCACGTAGCCAGAAGCTCAGATGAAAAGTGGACAAGAAGACTTGGAGACCGTGAACGGCAAAGAGAAGTGCAGGGCGACCGCAACTACGGTGGAAGGATGATCTGAACAAACACGTCGGAATAACCTGGATGCAGTCTTCACAGGACAGAGTGACATGGAAGCGAATGGAGGAGGTCTTTGTCCTAGAGTGCACTGGAATAGGCTGAGGAAGAAAAAGGAGAAAACGTTTCGCTCGCGACGATATCCGGAAGAGAGAGGGAAGTGCCTGGATGCAGATCCTTTAGGACAGAAGGGAGTGGAAAATACGAGAGGAAGCCTACGTCCAGGTGTGGACTGTCACAATAGGCTGAAGAAGAAAAAGAAGAAGAAGTTTCGCTTGAACTCAAGCTTCATCAGAGCAGTATAATAACTAATTATTGGGTCCAAGCGAAACTAGTTGGCATCAATTAAAATAACAATACCGTGGTTAAATACCAAGGGTTTTTATTATTTTATGTCTGTATAAAGTTTTTTTTTAGTATAAAAGAAAAATAAATAACATTATTTATAAAATATTTAAAACCAAAATAAAATGTTGAGTTTATAGGGCTAACAATATGTTAGGCAAAACAACAAATAAGAAAAACATATGCTCTTGGAATTTGGAGCAAAAAAACATCCATGTGTAGAATCCGAAACATCGATGATATGACACGCTATAAGAATGTAAAGTATCCTAGAAGAATATGTCAGACTGTCCATTCTCTCTGATTCAGTCAACTTTTTATATATTTTATTTATATCTTAATAAACGTTTACTGTAACACCTGATGATGCCAATATCGGTGTGCGAAACAGCTGTCGCGACACTAGGAGTGAATGAAAAGATATTGTGATATTACAACAGTATTTTTAATTTTAACGGTAAATTTAAATATATGTTTTCTAATATGTTTTCTTTACTATTAACCGGTTTCGCTACAACCGGAGCTTCGACTTCGACAGCAAAAAATACTGAATTATCTTGACTAACGCCAGTTGGAGTGAAACCGGTTAGTCGATTAAAACAAAAAAACAAAAAAATGGATTTCGTAAATGAAAAAAAAATGACAACAAATAAAGTACTTTTTTCGAAAGTAACTAAAAAGTATTTATATTCCAGATGTTACGTATTGTAATAAGTGGACGCTCTTAAAATAATTTCAATTCATAGATAAAAAAAAATATATGCATTCAACGAGGTAGTGTATTTTTGACGTGGAACCTTTTGAAATGTGTACGAAGCCATTCGATTTGAATTTAGAATAGACAATAAAACGAATTAGCTTATCGCAATCGCGGATATGTGGAGTAAATTAAAAGGTATTAGCATCCCGAACGAGCGGTACCCGGGTACCGGTGTCCGCCAGACACCACGTGATGGGCTGAATGAAAAGGTTAATAACAATTGAATCGAATTTCACAAACCGCAAGGGGTATTGAGATAAACGGAAGAAATTAGAAATTAATGACGGACAGTGGCGGCGCGTAACATTTTTGACGATAATTAATTAATTAAATTTTTCATTTGTTCCAATGACAATTTGAATAATTTCTTCAATATTATTTTTAAGTTCTTGCTGGTTAAGTGCCTAATCACAACTAATTTAAAAAACGGTGGATACGTGTAACATAAATTAAATAAACACAAAAGTCCGGATTGTCCATGTCAACATGTGCAACATCGAAAAAAAAAATTGTGTTATTACATTATGTGCTAACTTAAAAAAACGGTGGATACATGGAACATAAAATAAATTGACAATATGTGCACCATCTAAAAAGAATATTTCGTGTTAAATTATTATTATTTTGTTATTTTATTTTATATCATTATATTTTATATTAATTGTTTTAGATTTATTTTGTGGTTGTTGGACGATCGAAGTGTGCGCGGGAGATGCCTATTGGTGGCGATGAGGTTCGCATCCCATCACACCGCGTCTCCCGCGGGGCGAAAAGAGAAGGATGGAGTGCCGCATCAGTAAAAGTGTGACAGTCCATTCTTTCTGCCTACCCTTTCGGGGAGACGGCGTGATGGTTAGTTAGTTAGTTTAATTAATTAAAAATCTCAATATTTGAAAAAAATACAACTACAATCTCTGGTGCACTTAAACCCACAATATGGAAAAACAAAGACATCGCACGCTTAATAGAACACTGGCTTAACTCAAAAAAGCCAGTTTTGCTCAATCTGACATGAGTCGGCGTTTTAACAAAAACAGTCGAAAAACACGTACGAATGGATAGCGTTAACATTGTGAACGATTATCGTACGTACGAATGGATAGCGTTAACATTGTGAAAAATAGATGGATAGCGTTAACACAAGCCTCTGTCTAATGTTAACTCAATTATGACCTAAACCATAATCGGTCAGTTTACTATTAAGCGTGCGACATGGTCAATAAGAGTAAGATGATAATCTATAAAGCATGCGTAAGACCAATAATATCATATGGCGTTGAAGTAAGGGCAGACACTGTCAAGACCAAACCATACAAGATAAGTGAGGTTGAGGATATTATAAAATGGAGTAGACAGCAAAAAAAGGACTGGTACGGTCATATCCAAAGAATGGACACCACCAGACTACCTTATATTGCACTACATAATCAGCCTCACGGGACTCGTCCTCGTGGAAGACCTTCTAAAAGATGGAAGGACAGCTGGGAATCTACCTCACAGGAGGAGCAACACTCTGGAGAAAAGACCACATAGGTCTGCAACAAGGAAGAAGAGGAAGAAGAATATTAAAATGATCGATCTAAATTTATCTTTATTCAAACATCATGACGGTCTTCGTGGCAGAATAGCAAGAGCTGTGATTGCCACACCGAACGTCCCAGGTACGATATCCAGCGATGGCAGTGTGATTGTCACACTATCTTTGGTCTGGTATAAAATTCACGTAGCAATGAAATGGCGATAGATTAGCTACCTATTAAATGTCAAGGGAGTCATTTTAATAGTTGAAAAAACCTAAATGTATACAGGAATTGGGTTGAAACAATTTGTTTTAAGACCTGGAATTAAGTTAAATTCATTTAATTCCAGGATAAATTGTCCTGTATTCTGGGGTTTATCTCTTTATTTATTTTCATCCATGTATTGAGCCACGTTATTAACATTAATTATCGTATTTTGCTCCTTTTACTCGTGTACTCGTATATAAACAGCAGTGCGTTTGAAACATGTCATTCACATAAGTTATAAAAAAAAACTTCTAGAAAACAGACGATTTCATTCGTTTCTTCTATATTCGCCTTCATTTTGTGTTGTGGATTCATATTTGAATAAATATAATTATACTTTGTATTACAATACTTTTTATTTTCACTGAACTCCGACATGTTTCGGTTACAAGAAACCTTTATCAATGTATACAATTTTAACAATCAAATAAAACAGAGCGGTCACTTATATACTAAATGGAGATCGAGTTTTGCATAAAAGTGGAAGGGGTATAATTAGGATTGAGGAGAGGGGAGATGTAAGGGAATGTAACGTCTGAGTTCAGTGAAAAAGAAAAGTGTTGTAATACAAAGTATTATTATATTTATTCAAATCAGAATGAATGGAAGCTAAGCATGGAACTGGCAAAAGAGGGATGAAAGTAGAATAAATGCAGTAGAAATGAGATCTCTTAGACGAATGTGTGGATACTCTGTGTATGATAGAGTGTCGAATGAAAATATAAGAAGTGAATGCGGTGCGAATGATGGTGTCATGAACAAAATAATGAAAGGATCATTAAGATGGTTTGGACATATGGAAAGAATGAATGAAGAAAGAATGGTAAAAAAAATATATGTTAATGATGTAAATGGAACCAGAAATAGAGGAAGACCGAGGAACACGTGGCACGATCAAATAAATCAAATATTGAATGTCGGCCATGTGATGAGTCAGAGAAATCGACGCGCGTGCATGACAAGATGTATGAATGTTGAGGAAGCGAGAGAAATATGTCAGGAAAGAAAAGTGTGGCAGTCCATTCTTTCTGCCTACCCCTTCGGGGAGACGGCACGATGGTTAGTTAGTTTTTTTTTTTTTTTTCAAATCAGATGTCATTCGTATTTATTATTTAATATGGAGTTTTATTGCATTGTTCCAGAAACAATAAATAAATTGAATTGACAACAATAACTATGATATTTTATTTAAAATATACTTTAAGATGAAAGCATAGTGCGACAATTGCGTATACTCGTACAAGTTTGGTAGAAACTATTAAATTAAACATACGGATATAAAAAAGTATGTGGTGGTGGTGATCCATCATTTTACAGTTTGAGAAGCGCTGCAGAAACCCCATTCATGATTAATAACAATTAATCAGATGAACTGCTGGGATTGTATATGGTGTAAGGCATAAAAAAACTTTCATTATTGCGAACGGAAGGTTCCATTCAATTGAGCTTACATATCTAACTTAATAACAAATTTGCAATTATTATTATAGACATCTCAACACGTGATCGTTACAAACGGTTTGCGAAAGCGGAATAGCGGTGAATCAGTAATTAAATCTGGACAATCTTTTGCTAAACGGTTTATATATTTTTTTGATATTTAAATTAATATAAGTTTATTCAAACTAAACGGATATTTTCTTTTATTTTTTAAATACTTTGTATAAATAATAATAAATAAATAAAATCAGACATGTTTCGGACAATCCGGTCCTTCCTCAGTGAATATTATAAAATTGTTTACAAATATGATCAGTTTTGACAGATGTTATAAAAATTTATTTTGGAACGTTTATGCTTTTGTTATAACAAATATTATGAATAAATTTAAAATTTAAAATTATTATTGGGGTTCAGGTAATTACTTACAACAAAGCAAATAAATCAAATATTTGAATTTATTTGATTATTTATAATATTTTCTTGATTTTTAATTTCTTAAATTTCGAGATTGCTCAAAGTTATATTTCTATTATTAACATGCAAAATTTCAATGGATATTAGCTCATATTATTACGATGAAAACGGAGCTAGAAATAGAGGAAGCCCGAGGAAAACGTTGCACGATCAAATACTCGTAAATCAAATATTGAATTTCGGCCACTTGAGGAGTCGGAAAAATCGATGTGCGTGCATGACACGAATTATGAATGTTGAAGAATCGACAGGAGTATGTCAGGAAAGAACAGTGTGGCGGTCCATTCTTTCATCCAATCCCTTCGTGGAAACGGCATGATGGGTAGTTGGTTAGTTTGCTATTTATTTGTTGATGGTTATGATTTTTATTTTATAAAACTAAAGCAATAGTAGCAGACAGCGAAAAAAGGACATGTTCAAAGAATGGACACTACCAGATTCCCCTATATTGCATTGCATAATCGGCCTCATGGGACTCGTCCTCGTGGAAAACCTCCTAAAAAATGGAAGGACAGCTGGGAATCTATCTCACAGGAGGAGCAACACTCTGGAGAACAGACCACATAAGAAGAAGAAGAAGTAAGAAGTATTTATATCTTTATATAAATAAAAAAATATTTGTAAAACCGACAAAACTATCGCTTATACGAGTACAATATAATTTTTAATGGTTATTTACCTTTTTTATATCAAATTAAAGATTTGTTATGTATACAACAGGTCGTTTCAACTCAATTACTGTATGTATACAATTTGTATTTAGCTATCGAATCGATTCTCATGACATGTGATAGGTAGCTAATCTATCGACGTTTTGCTGTCACGTGAATTCTACACCAGACCAATGACAGTGTGATAAACACTTGCCATCACCGAACAACATTGAGCAACATTAGCAAACCGAAAAAACAATGACGTACGCAGCCCAGTTGCGCTCCATGCAGTCTGAAAAAAGAGCGCTATCGCGCTTGTTAGCATTTTTGAGGTGAAACTATTTTTTTTATTTTTATATTTCATTAGAAGAAAAATTCTAGTCAGAGGAAAAGTGGAGTTACAATTTTATCTCAAAATAAAAATATTAAATGATAAATAATGATGAAAGTGAAAGAATTTTAAATCAGGGACTCACCATTTCATCCAAGCTTTTGAGGTCGTTTGTCACGATCTGAGGCATGGGCCCGTAAACCATTGGTGGAGCTGGGACGCCCCCTCCTACTCCTTCATCCTCCTCGTCTTCTTCTTCTTCTGATCCGCCAGCGCCACCAGCCCGGCGTGCGTCAAGGAGTATCTCGCGATCAATCTGTCTTTCCATCTGTACCAGCATCGGGGCCAACATTCCTGAAAAATTAATTAGAATTGTTATAATTTTTGACACATATATCACCTGTGAATTTAATGTAAATCTTTAGCTTATACACATTGCTTTGCATCAAATTACTGTAATACTTTTTTTTACTTGGTGGGTCTTTACCTCCTCCAAGAAACGTCTCCATCGCAGTCTCGGCCTGCCAAAATAGACAGCGCCTCCCTCAGGTCAACTTCACTATCACTAAATACGTCGACCTCCGAGGTGACACGATTTAACAAAGATATTGCTCTACTACCGGCATAACCATTGACAGGTTGGTTCTGCATCGTGGGAGATAAAACAATCTATGGCCTCTTTATCGAAGATAATTATCAGGGACGAACAGACCTACATCTCTCAGGATTTTTTAGTTGTGTATACAACCGACTATCAGTCGAAAGAAGTGACCACCCAAGTGAATGTCTCGTCTCCTCTCGAAATGATATTAACATCAAAACACACACTTAATTATTGATATTAACATCAAAACACACACTTAATTATTCATATTAAAAATAGGTTAATTTCGAAACTGCAAAACAATGACGTAAGAAATAATTTCGTAAGAAAAGTGAAAGATAGATTGAGTGAGCGGGATGTAAGTGAGTTGAGTATTGACGAGACCTGGAAATACTTGAAGGAGAGTTTGTGTGAATCAGCGAAAGAATCGTGTGGTGTGTGTGTACAAGGAAGAAAGAAAGGGGATGCATGGTGGAATGATGACGTAAAGATTGCTGTTAAAGAGAAGAAAGATGCTTGGTTGAATATGTTGTCGATAAATAAGAATGACAGAGTTAAGTATGAAAGAGCAAAAGATTTGTATAAGGTATGCAAGAAGAGAGTGAAGTCGGTAGTGAAAGCGCGGAAAGAAAAGCTGAAGGAGGAAGAAGGGCTCAAAATGACAAACAACTTCCAAGCAAATTTAAAAATGTTTTGGAAAGAAGTTAAAAAAGCCCGAAATCCTCCTGATAGTGGATGGGTGAAAGCAATTTTAGACAACGAGGGAAGAATGTTAACGGAGAGTAAGATCATACAAGAAAGATGGATGGAATATTTTAAGGAGATGTATGGTGGTGATACAAGCGTGATCGAAAATATGACAGCTAGTGCGAGTGCGGGACCTATGAATGATAATATTGAAAAAATAAGTACGAATGAGATGAAAAGATCCGTGAGTGCAATGAAAAGTGGAAAAGCTGTTGGGTTTGATTGTATTGCCATAGACTTTATTAAAAGCGGTGGCGAAGTGGTTTCTACATGGTTATGTAAGTTATTTAACCAGTGCTTGGAGGAGGGATATACGCCGCTAGACTGGAGGAGAGCAGTAATTATGCCCCTGTACAAAGGAAAAGGATCGCGTATGGAATGTGGAAACCACAGAGCTATTAGTCTTTTGAGTGTCGTTGGTAAAGTCTATGGCAGAATTTTAATAGAAAGAGTAAGAAAATTGACGAGTGACAAAGTTTGGGATGTGCAAGGTGCCTTTATGAATGGCAGAGGATGTATGGATCAAATTTTTGGACTTCGTACATTGACAGAGAAGTTTCTGGCCAAAAATCGCAAACTTTTCTGTGCATTTGTCGACTTACAAAAAGCATATGATTACGTTAATAGAGAAAAGTTGTGGAAAATATTGTCTGAATATGGAATAAGTACAAAACTGATCACGGCCATTAAGTCGCTATACACGGAAAGCACTGCTAGTGTCAGAGTAAATGGAGATCTTACAGCCTGGTTTGATATCAATAAAGGTGTCAAACAAGGTTGCGTAATGTCCCCGTGGTTATTTAATCTGTATATGGACAATTGTATGAGAGAGCTGAAAGGGTTGGATGTAGGT
The DNA here is from genome assembly GCA_022606425.2 of Lepidostoma basale. Classification (NCBI taxonomy): domain Eukaryota; kingdom Metazoa; phylum Arthropoda; class Insecta; order Trichoptera; family Lepidostomatidae; genus Lepidostoma; species Lepidostoma basale. Next base: position 1,248,668 of record JAHDVF020000363.1, on the reverse strand, counting down.
GCCAAAATGAGCGGAGTGTCAGTAAGCTGTCTCTTGTATGCGGATGACGCTGTCCTACTTGCTGACAACGAGCATGAACTACAAGTCCTGGTGAATTGTATGTATGAGGTATGCATGCGAAATGATCTGATGATGAATGTTAATAAGTCCAAGGTAATGATTTTTGAAAAGGAAGAAACCATGACAGTCTGCAACATTAGCGTGAATGGTGAAAACTTGGAGCAAGTAGTTGAGTTTGTGTATTTAGGTAGTATGTTTACAAGAGATGGGAGAGTGGAGAGGGATATTGAAAGAAGGGTTGGGGCAGGCAACAAAGTGAATGGTGCACTTAAAGTTGTCATCGCAAACAAAAACCTATCCAAAAAAGCTAGAATGGCAGTGCACAATGGTGTTCTTCTACCGACCCTCATGTATGGAAGCGAAGCATGGAACTGGCAAAGGAAGGATGAAAGTAGAATAAATGCAGTAGAAATGAGATCTCTTAGACGAATGTGTGGATATTCTGTGTATGATAGAGTGTCGAATGAAAATATAAGAAGTGAATGCGGTGCGAATGATGGTGTCATGAACAAAATAATGAAAGGATCATTAAGATGGTTTGGACATATGGAAAGAATGAATGAAGAAAGAATGGTAAAAAAATTATATGTTAATGATGTAAATGGAACCAGAAATAGAGGAAGACCGAGGAAAACGTGGCACGATCAAATAAATCAAATATTGAATGTCGGCCATGTGAGGAGTCAGAGAAATCGACGCGCGTGCATGACACGATGTATGAATGTTGAGGAAGCGAGAGAAATATGTCAGGAAAGAAAGGTGTGGCAGTCCATTCTTTCTGCCTACCCCTTCGGGGAGACGGCGTGATGGTTAGTTAGTTAGTTAGTCGACACATCACGTGGAAAATGCATGTAGGAAAATCCATTACTTCAATGATTATTTTATGTAATTAATTACATGAAAGGCGGTGTTACTTCAGAGTAATGTGGCTTAAATCAGTGTGCGTGTTTGTTTGCTTTAATAACTCTCATTTAATCCACATTCGAGCGTCTAAGCTGGAGCGAAGATTACAGATCTCCGGAGATTAGCTCCATTTTCACACGCAATCCTCGTATTGCCAAAGCGCATACGAAAAACTGGGCCAAGCGCCGTACAAGAGTTTAGTAATCTGGTTGCTTTGTTTCATTCCAAATTCGAAATAAACTATCGTACCGTTTAGGTGAAACGCGATAAGCCTGGTTTTATTAACATTGCACGCAGTTGGGGTAAAATAACTGTATAAAGAAGAAATCAAATATTTTTTCACATAAAACGTATTTTTATCATGCTGCATTACATTAAAATATGTAATGGTTTATTTTATACGAATGATATTACCAAGAACCAGGATATATACCAGGACAACCGAAATGAAAACACTCCGCGCTATAGCTGGCAAAACCCTACGAGATCGAGTTAGGAATACAGCAATCCGAGAAATCTGCGAGGTCGAAGATGTGGTCAGATGGGGACGTCAAAGACGGCGATACTAGCATCAACATCAGAAAGAATGAGCTCAAATATATATATATGGCTCTCCATGTAGTGCCAAACGGACAGCGCCGACCAGGAAGACCCCCGAAATGGTGGAGAGAAAGCTGGAGTTCAGTGACTCAAGAGGACCCGCCTGAAATGACAGACTTGTGAATCTACCAAAAGTGAAGAAAAAGAATAAAATATATACCAATTGATAGGAAGCCATTTTATTGTCACGAGAATTCTACTCCAGACCAAAGAGAGTGTGACAATCGCTCTGTCATCGCCGGGAATCAAACCCGGGACCTACATAACTCTAGCCACTCTGCCACGAAGGTCGTTTTCTGGAAGTTTTATTATAGTTAATGGGTGTGACATGTTTCGCCTTTCTAAGGCATGTCTGTTGGCATCACCAGGTGTTAAAAACAGCTGAGAAAAATTTGTTTGTAACTCCTGATGAAGCCATATTTGGCATGTCGATTCTTCCGACTTCTAACATGACCAACCTTTAAAATTGGATCAATTTGGTCATGCCATGTTTTTCTCGGTCTGCCTCGACTCCGTACTCCATTTACATCATTAACGTATACTTTCTTAAAAAAAAATTCTCCATCCATGCACTCCATATGTCCGAACCAATGCAGCGATCCTTTCATAATTTTGTTCATAATACGTTCTTCCGCCCTACATTCCTTTCTTATATCAGCATTTGAAATTCTGTCCTATATCGTTCTATCACACATACGTCTTAGGGAACTCATTTCTACCGCATTTATTCTGCTGTCATTTTTCTTCTATCAATTCCATGCTTCGCTTCTATACATTAGGGTTGGGACCAGAACTCCATTGGGAACGGCCGTTTTCGCTTTCATTGATAAATTCTTGTTTCCAATAACTATTTTTAAAGCTTCAATCACTTTGTTAGCCGCACCGACCCTTCTTTATATTATGGTGAATATATTTAAAAATATATATAAAAATTATAACGTAAGACCAATTCAAAATATTCTCGTTCTCTTTATTGACGACGTTCGGGTTTTTCCCTATTTATATTATGATAGGAGTTAACGTCGTTTCCCTCGGAGATGAAGGCATGATATTCCCGAACAATTTTCACGGTAGGTGCCGTCAGAAAATTCGCAAGGTCTCTAGCCTCTAGCCTTTGTTGTCGCTGCCGATTTCCTCGCGTCTGTCTGATTGGTTTCGCTTGGGAGGCGGTGTCTCCGTGCACGGTCCGCTGCCCTGGTGACTGTTTTATGGGAAGTTGGGAAAAAAGTGAAACTCTCGCCGGAAGACCAGTTGGTGCCGGGTCGATCATGCAGGTAGAACTACACCCCATATCTGTTAGCCAATACCCATATATTCTTCTTCTCTAAGTGTCGACTCCTCTGTGATGTTTGGCCATCATTACAGCTATTTCTATCTTGTAACAGCGAAGTGATGCTTTTAAATATTTTGCTTATTTATTGAATAAAGTACAGCGGAACATATAAGTAAAATAAGGTAGATTAAATGTGGTCTGACACCCCCTTGCTGTTACTGTATTTAAATGTAAGTCCCGGGTGGACCGAGGCCAGGCCCTGGGAATGTACGAACGAGGCTGACAAAAGGGCGCCGCTACGCCCTATAACAGCCTCGGGTATATGGCGGGAACTTCTATGTTCCTTTAAAAAAAACACTCTTTTGGGGAGCTCCAGATCTAAGTAATCGCCCTAGCCAGCGTAGTCTGTTAATGTTTTAAACTTGACCACGCTGACGTCCTGATATAGATCGTAGAGTTCTGTGTTGTATCTCCTTCTCCACATCTGACTATCCTAAATGGGTCCGAGGCTTCTGCGTAGAATCTTCATTTCGAAGCAGTTTAACTTTACTTACTTAACTTAACTTAAACAGCCGTTATTGTCCACTGCTGGAAATAGGCCTCCCCCATACTTCTCCATGTATTACTTTCTTGTGCCTTTCGCATCCAATCGCCAGCAATTCTTCGAATGTCATCGGACCATCGTGTGGGGGGTCTCCCTCTGTTTCTTTTATATTCGCTGGGTCCACTCCATCACCCTTCTGGTTCATCTATCGTCAACTAATCTGGCAACATGTCAACGACATGGCTTTCGACGACATCTGTTACTCCTGACCTTCTACGTATTTCAGTATTTCTTATCCGGTCTAAGAGTCTTACTTGTATCATGGTTCTTTCGTGTTTCCTCTGTGCTACGCGTAGTCTCCTTATGGTCAAATTGGTGAGGGTTAGCGTTTCTGCTCCATATGTCAGTACTTGATCATACATTTTGCATTTCAAACATTGGGGAATGTTACTATCAAAGAACTTCTTCAGATTGCCATATGCCGCCCATCCCAGACCGATTCTCCTCTGAAGCTCAGCAGTGTAATTATCTCTGGAAAGTACGATGTTGTGTATTCGTTGACTTCTTCTAATAGCTGATTGTCAATCTCTACAGCACCGCCGAGGATCAGATTCGTCATTATATTGGTCTTGGTTGTGTTCAACTTTACTTCATCAAAAATATTAGTGCCTTTACAATAAATTTAATACCGTTTTATTGGGACATTATCATGTGTGATGAGAATCAAAGGAGTATCGCTTACAAACTATAGGCCAGGGATACTTAACGTGGGCAATATCGCCCACTAGTGGACGATTGAAATCGCTTGGCGGCGATCATTAACCAAATATTACAGCTTTATTTTTGTTTCATCAAAAGAGTATAATTACAATTATGTCATTAATTGAAAAACATGTACGTCATATCCCTTCGATAATTATTGTGGGTGTTTGAAATATACAACATCTCAAAGGGGGCAAAGGGCCTTAAAATGTTGGGAATCTGTGCTGGTAATGAACCGATAAATACGTAATGATTACGATTTTTAATGTATTTATTGATTCTTGAACGTCTTCTTCTTCTTCATCCTCAGTCAATTCCCGTCCACTCCTGGACAAAGGCCTCCTCCATTCGCTTCCATGTCACTTTGTCCTGCGCAGACTGCATCCAGGTTATTCCGACGTGTCTGTTCAGATCATCCTTCCACCGTAGTTGCGATCGCCCTGCACTTCTCTTCGCTATCCACGATCTCCTAGTCAGCAGTCTTTTTGTCCATTTTTCATCTGAGCTTCTGGCTACGTAACCTGCCCATTGCCATTTTAGAGTGGCAACCCGATGGATGATGTCAGTGACCTTTGTTTTTTTCTCTCACCGTATCGTTTCTGACTCTGTTTCTTAGGCTTATTCCTATAGCATAGCTCTTTGGGTCACTCGTAGTTTCTCGGCACTTTGTTTGGAGAATGTTATGTTGAAACTGTCAAGATCATAGGTACCAACTGGCAGAACGCAGGCTTCATAGACTTTTCGTTTCGGGTTCATCGGTATTTTCCAGTTTTTAAGGGGATGGCGTGATGGTTAGATAGTTAGTTAGTTAGTTACATTTTGAATAATATTTCCTCTTTTGGATCTCTTTGTCCAGCTTCAAACAATCGTTGATGTTAGTTACAAAGTTAAAACCGAAACAATCAATAAAAGATTCCTAAATGCCCACACGAGTCGAATTGAAATTCTGCCTTTATTTTTTGTTTATTTACGTTGTATTCGTCGTTAATTTAAATTAAAAACCAATCAAAGATAAGTCATTAATCACAATAACGATTTAGTTTTGCGGGTACAAAAAATCTTTGGCGTTCCGACAGGTCGACAATTAGCACAGCCCAGTGGGCCAAATAATTGTTTAATCTATTGATTAGTCAACTTGCACAATAGAATATTACGCAGTTCGATTTGCCTTTGTATAATACTTTATATACACGGCCAACATTCCTAGTTATATAACACGTATATCCTTTTATTTCTGCATTGTCACTACCAAGTTATTTACACATTATTCGTTTGAATTTGCAATCAATTTGTATTAAAAGTTTATCATTATACAAATTGTCAAAATCCCGGATGTCATCAAGAAAGATTACGAGAATATTTTGAAAACAAGAGAGCGAGAGAGGAATAATTCGATTTTCTCCGAAAATAATTCGAAATGCACACTTTGCGCATGCCCGAGATCGTTTCTGAATTATTTCGAATTTTGTTATGATTATTGTTATTTGATAATGTAGAAAACAATAGGAGTATCTTTTTTGTATACAACAGGTCGTTTGAACCCAATTACTGTATATAATAATAATTAAATAAAACGATGTTTTTTAACTACTTCCACTTTTGTCTTTATTTAGACTGCGACCGGTTTCGCCAGGCTCGCTGGTATCGACAGACTGGACTGGACCAGTCTGTCGATGCCAGCGAGCCTGGCGAAACCGGTCGCTGTCTAAATAAAGACAAAAGTGGAAGTAGTTAAAAAACATCGTTTTATTTAATTATTATTTAAAATGAACTTCCATCAAGAGATTTCAGTAAAATCATTTGATTACTGTATATAATTTATTTAAGCTATTATTGATTCTCACGCATGCATCAGATTCTGATGCAAAGGAGTCCCACGGAAAATTGTGAATGTATGACGGTTGTTCTTGTCGTGTAGTGCACCAGGGCAAACTCTCCGAGGTCATCAAACTGAGTGCGGGAGTGCGACAGGGATGTCTACTATCACCCCTGCTCTTCATAGTGGTTCTGGAGGATGTGTTGCGCCGTTCTTTCGACGGTCCTCGTAGCATTCCATGGATGCGTGATACCCTGTGATCTGGATTATGCTGATGACCTCTGCTTGCTTTCGGTAAACCGGGTGGATGCGGAGCGAAAGCTTTGTAGACTTCACGAGGAAGCGGCAAAAGTAGGTCTCTAGATTAACATGTCCAAGACAGTAGACCTACGAGTGTCCACAAATGACTCCACCCCAATCTTGCTCCACGGTGTCCCCCTTGTGACCACGACCAGCTTCTGCTACCTCGATAGTATGATAGCAGGCTCAGGAGGTACGGAGGAGTATGTAGCCAGCAGACTTAACAAGGCAAGGGAAGCTTTCGCTATGCTTCGCCCTGTATGGCGCTCCGGTATCATTTCGAGAAAGCTCAAGCTCCAAGTATTCAGCTGTAGCGTTAAAAGCGTACTGCTGTACGGATGTGAGACTTGGAAGTCTACCGCAGACGTTATTAGTAAACTCCAGGTGTTTATAAATAGGTGCCTTCGCTCAATATTTAAAATCTATTGGCCCCAAACAGTGTCAAATGCCGTTCTCTGGACCATGGCAGGCGAAAAGCCAATTAGAGAACAAGTCGCTAGGCGCAAATGGCAGTGGATCGGTCACACTCTGAGACGGAACCCAGCCTGCATCGCTCAGGGCGCACTAGACTGGTCCCCTATGGGGGGAAAGAGAAAGCGAGGCAGACCAAGAGCCACCTGCAGAAGAGCCCTGTAGGACGAGGTAAAGGCAGCAGGCCTCACTTGGGATGATGTTAAGCATCAGGCATGCGATAGAGTCGGGTGGAGAAGATTCCTTGAGGCCCTATGCACCACGGAGGTGTGACAGGACAAAAAGAAGAAGAAGAAGATTATTGATTCTCATGACATGTGATAGGTAGTCAATCTATCGCCATTATTTTGATAGATAACGTTGCTTTAGTAGAGCGAATTATGTCATTCCCATAAAATAGAATAAAACTTCTAGAACACGGACGTCAATGTTTAGGATTGTTTTTAACATGGAGTTTTACGCCAATGTCCAAGAAACAATATAGAGTAAATTGAATACTTTTATCTTGAGTTTTTCTACCTGGTACAGCATTTATAAAGGTTTATACTATTAGATAATGTTTGTGTTTTGAGATCTGTAAAAAATTCGCAGTCACCAGCGGGTCAAACGCAGTATGAAACGAGTTACGAAAGCGTTTGTCATATTCCGGCGTGGCAAATTGCAATTAAATTGTATGAGAGAAAAGTTATGCCTTGCGTATCTATTGTTCAACGAGTTATTACGCATTCTGTGTCCAATGTTGGACAATTATTACCTGCACAATACAAGCCGGAGACGCTTGCATAACGGTCGCTACTACATCTAATAGAAAATTAATATTTTGTGATATCCAACGAGCTCTTCAAATTGTCTATTGTTTTAAGAAACATCCGTTGCCTTAACTACGTTATTTTATGGTAGAATTGTGTTTGACAAAACAAGTAATAAAACAAACAACCAACCATATGGAAGTCCCACAATAAACTCGTAAAATTGATTTTATTCACAGTAATTGTTTTTTATCATTTCGGTATCCTTTCGGTATTACCGGTATCATTTTGAGAAAGCTCAAGCTCCAAGTATTCAGCAGTAGCGTTAAAAGCATACTGCTGTATGGATATGAGACTTGGAAGTCTACCGCGGAAGTTATTGGTAAACTCCACGTGTTTATAAATAGGTGCCTTCGCTCAATATTCAAAATCTATTGGCCCCAAACAGTGTCAAATGCCGTTCTCTGGACCATGGCAGGCGAAAAGCCAATTAGAGAACAATTCGCTAGACGCAAATGGCAGTGGATCGGTCACACTCTGAGACGGAACCCAGCCTGCATCGCTCAGGGTGCACTAGACTGGTCCCCTATGGTGGGAAAGTGAAAGCGAGACAGACCTAGAGCCACCTGGAGAAGAACCCTGCAGGACGAGATTAAGGCAGCAGGCCTCACTTGGGATGATGTTAGGCATCAGGCATGCGATAGAGTGGGGTGGAGAAGGTTCCTTGAGGCCCTATGCACCACGGAGGTGTGACAGGACAAAAAGAAGAAGAAGAAGAACATAGATAGTTTTGAATGGTTCTAACCCATAGATTCCCAGAGTTTATTTCTTCTTGTTCTTCAAGTACCTTGTCGAGTCCCCCCAACGTTGGCGACCACCTCGGCGAACCTGTCCCTGTCTTGCGCGGCTCGGAACAGCTCCTCCACATTTCGCAGTTATGCTTCTTTATGTCGTGGAGTCAAGTGATTCTGTCTCCTGCCAACGTTGTGCGTACTCACGCCATTCCGCATTTGTCTCCTCTGTTCGTCCTTTTATTTCCCGCTGTCATGTGTCCATGAGTCCGCTTCCCATTTAACCCCGTGTCTTTTTTCCTTTTATACTCGTATATTATATTTTGTTTAGAAATATTTTAAGTGTTTTTAGTGTTATCTGCATGTTAGGCGGGACGGAAAATAGCAGTAGATTAAATGTGGCCTGGTCCCTTTTAATTTCTTTTATACTTTTTTTTTGTAACGTAAGTCCTGCATGGACGAGGGACGGGCCTAGGGATATGGAGAATGGGGGACGTCACCTACCTGATTTGATATTCAAAAACTAAGTAAAATAAAACTTTATATATGTGCCTACATTATAAAAAAAAAACAAAAAAAAAATTCGGATTCATACAATGGGTTTTATTAAGTTTTGAAAAAATGAAGTTATGCTGCCACATTTGGCAGCCATTATTTGGCTTCAATTGAATCGGGATGCCTTTGCAGAGTGCGAACAATAAATCAAATTTTACGGCTTATTTCTACGGACGCTGAGAGCAAATTATGTTATTACAGTCTATTACGTATCATTTTATAAAGTCGAAGATGTTTTAAGTACGTCTAAACGCACAAATAACAAGTGCCCGCAAAAGATCAATCAATTTAACGGAAAATTTTTAGTTATTAATGGTGTACCAATAGCGAGATAACAAAAAATTCTTAAGTAACAAGATCTGAAATACTTGAGCAACGCAAATCTATAATACACTATTTCACGTATACTCGTATATAATCTTTTGATAAACTTAAGGATGTAGAATTCCATAATGACGATTTTGGCATACTTTTTCCAAATTTAAAATTTCGAATTCAAGATCACAACAGAACCGTCCCACAAGATATTCCTCTCATCTTAATTTTACAGTTCCTCGCTGTCGCTCAGCTCTAGCCCAAAAACAATTTCCATTCCGCGCGCCCTATATTTTCAATCGTCTTCCTGAGAGTCTCAAATCAATTAGTGACATAAAGAAATTTAAACGGGCTCTAACCAAATATATTAAGGGCAACCATAAATGTATAAAATGTTTATTTCTATTAGATTTACAAGTAGAAGAGATTTCCTATCCTAGTATGTAAGTATTATTACAACTTTCCTAGCATTCAATTTTTAATTATATCATTATGTTACGATAAGTCACTTACCAATGTTAGCATAAGATTACTAACAAATACTAACAAACCGCCATGTTACTACCAATTCCTCTAACATGCTATTTTATGTAGTTGTCACGATACAGGCCATGCCTAGTGTGGCAAGTACAACCCCTTGAAAATAGGAGGGATAGAAATATCTCCTTCAAAGAGTTAAAAGTTTCTAGATGTTCATTTAGATGGCAGTCTATCTTACGATACGCATATATTAGGGCTTGTTAAGTTTGGTTTCTTCCAACTAAGACAGCTAAAGCATATAAGGAGATATTTACTTATTGGTGAAGCTAGGACCCTCGTAAATTCTTTTGTAAAGGCAACGTTCACTCCGATCAGTAGAAACAAGTGCAAACAACATAACAATTCCAGTCAGAGCCAATAAAGCAAGTTTCTATGATCGTGCTTTCAGCGTTGCGGGTCCGTTGGCGTGGAATAGCCTCCATGTTAGTATTAAGTATGAGGATAATGACGTTAAATTTAAGAAACTTCTAAAGACTTCACTGTTCGTTCATTTCCTAGTGCGCCCTTGGAGTAATTGATTTTTCAAAACGGAGCACTTAAAATACAAGTCATCAAAATAATAATAATAATATTACTGGACCATATCGGTCCAGGGTATACACAGCATTCTGCGGTATATGATCTTTCTAGGAAAGCATTTTTTTTTTACTAAATATTATCCGGAGGTATTTACAATTCAAAAATACTGAGAGAACTAAATCTATACGTTCCCCATAATTATAGCAGAGCAAGGGGGCATATATTATTTTATGCCCCAAATTGCCGCACAGAGGCCCTTCGAAGTTCTCCTGTATTAAAAGCGATTCGTCTTTTAAATGAGGTTGCAAAAGAGATATACCCCTTTGGATACAATTATGGCGAATTCATGAATACCCTTACAATAAAGACAGCAAGTAAATAACTGGCATATTCCTATTCATAAGGTTCTATGTATATTTCTTTTATATTCTTTTTTCACCCTTTACATCGATTTGGCTCGCGCTGTAATGATGTAAGGAGTTTTTCAACAAAATAATAATAATACTATCCACAGCTCAAACGCCGGTACTGCTACATTTGATAAATGATTTAAACTCCTCCCTCATACACCATATTCTTCCTGTTTTAAAATTTAGTTTGTTATATATTTGTCCTATTGTGTATTGTGAATTAATGTGTGTTTTATATAATTTTAATGTGTTTTTTTTTTTACTGATTTTAGGTGTGCTTTATATAATATTTACTTCTGATTTTATTTCATAATAAAGAGATGTGAGGCCGCGCGGGAGATATATAAGGTTAAAAGAATAGATTAAATGTGGTCTGTCACCCTTTTGATTGATGACAAGAAAAGGCTAAATTAAATTAACGTAAGTCCCGGATGGACAAGGAACAGGCCTAGATAGTGCAGCGAGACAGATAACAGTCTCGGGTGGTGGGAACCTTATATATAAATGATTTAAAAATAATAATATGAATATATTGTCTCACCAAACTTCGATCCTTTCCGAGCCACTTCCAGTAGACAAAGGATCACGTGTTTCTCGTTCTTCCTCATGATGAGGTCGTCTGTCTCGAAGAGGAGGCACTCGAAGATGCCCAGAGCCCTGCGGCACCAGGCTATGAAGTTGGAGACGTTGTCGCGGGCGAAGAAGGTGGCCGGGCGGGCGGTGGAGAGGAAGTGGACGGCCGGGGGCGCAGGCCCGCGAGCGGCTAGTCCGCGGGCAGCCCGCCTACTGCCGTGGTCTAGGGCGGAAGCTCTGACGTTGTTGGCGTGCTAAAAAAATAATTTAATAATCAGCATATTTATTATTCCTGTAGTTAATGTGAATGAAATGTTTCACATTTTTAAGGCATTATCAAATATCAATTTAACAATTGTCTGGTAGTTTAATTAAAATTTGGTTAAAACTAACTAACTAACTAACTAACCATCACGCCGTCTCCCCGAAGGGGTAGGCAGAAAGAATGGACTGCCACACCTTTCTTTCTTGACATATTTCTCTCGCTTCCTCAACATTCATACATCGTGTCATGCACGCGCGTCGATTTCTCTGACTCCTCACATGGCCGACATTCAATATTTGATTTATTTGATCGTGCCACGTTTTCCTCGGTCTTCCTCTATTTCTGGTACCATTTACATCATTAATATACAACTTTTTTACCATTCTTTCTTCATTCATTCTTTCCATATGTCCAAACCATCTTAATGATCCTTTCATTATTTTGTTCATGACACCATCATTCGCACCGCATTCACTTCTTATATTTTCATTCGACACTCTATCATATACAGAATATCCACACATTCGTCTAAGAGATCTCATTTCTACTGCATTTATTCTACTTTCATCCTTCCTTTGCCAGTTCCATGCTTCGCTTCCATACATATGGGTCGGTAGAAGAACACCATTGTGCACTGCCATTCTAGCTTTTTTGGATAGGTTTTTGTTTGCGATGACAACTTTAAGTGCACCATTCACCTTGTTGCCTGCCCCAACCCTTCTTTCAATATCCCTCTCCACTCTCCCATCTCATGTAAACATACTACCTAAATACACAAACTCAACTACTTGCTCCAAGTTTTCACCATTCACGCTAATATTGCAGACTGTCGTGGTTTCTTCCTTTTCAAAAATCATTACCTTGGACTTATTAACATTCATCATCAGATCATTTCGCATGCATACTTCATACATACAATTCACCAGGACTTGTAGTTCATGCACGTTGTCAGCAAGTAGGACAGCGTCATCCGCATACAAGAGACAGCTTACTGACACTCCGCTCATTTTGGCACCTACATCCAACCCTTTCAGCTCTTTCATACAATTGTCCATATACAGATTAAATAACCACTGGGACATTACGCAACCCTGTATGACACCTTTATTGATATCAAACCAGGCTGTAAGATCTTTATTTACTCTGACACTAGCAGTGCTTTCCGTGTATAGCGACTTAATGGCCGTGATCAGTTTTGTACTTATTCCATATTCAGACAATATTTTCCACAACTTTTTTCTATTAACGTAATCATATGCTTTTTGTAAGTCGACAAACGCACAGAAAAGTTTCTATTGTTTAGTTTCTTCTATATACGCCGTACTTTGTGTTGTTATGATGCTTTATTTCTCTTTTTCTTTTTTATATACTTTGTTTATACAATACTTATATTTTAAAAAATAATCTACTTTGGGAATTAAAAAAACATTGTGTAACCTACTTTTTAATAAAAAAATATCAAAATACACGACATGTTTCGGAGGATACCTCCATCTTCAGGTGTAAAAATATAATAAAAACTAAACAAAGAAAGACTAATAAAAAACGCATTTAAAATTCGATACAATTTTTTTTAATTCCCAAAGTAGATTACTATGGAATTCCACAGTGTTAATGCCTTAACTTTCAATAAGTTTAAAAAAATTAAATTACGACATGTTTCGGACAACCAGTCCTTCTTCGGTGTCACGTATTATAAAGATAACATTTTAACAATATTACAAAATTGTTTACATGATCTGACAGATGTTATAAAGATGTTTATTGTTTAGTATTTTTACTTGGATTTAATTTAGATAAATTATACAAATTTGTCACAATTTATTATAATTTATATAAATTAATAATTCAGTTTTGCAAAATTAATATCTCTACCATCAATACATTTTATAATGCTTCAGAATGGCACAACATGTCTATTGTTTCTTACTCCATATTAATACGAATGTGAATAAAGTGTTTCGCCTGTCTAAACATGACATTCACGTAAATTATTCAATAATAAAACTTCCACGAAAAAGACATTTTCATTCGTATTAATTATTTATTAACATATAGCCCATGAACCTCAGAGCTAGATTGATTAATTTAATATTAATATAAGTAGATTTTATAATAAAACATCAGCAAGGATGATATTATATAATAGAAAATAATAAAGAAATAAATATATAATAATGTACGTATTCATGTACGAGTATACTTTCATTTTTAATAAAAGGTCGAAAATAATAGAATCGAATAATATAGACCTAAAACTAAGAATACTCCTCATCAAGACCTATGCATGGAGTATCTTGATGTACGGCTGCGAGACATGGTGCCTATCCGAAAGAGATAAATGGAGACTAGAGGCTTTTGAGTTGTGGTCCTATAGAATACTATTAGGAACTTCCTGGAGAGACCACATCAGAAATGAGGATTTTCTTCAAAGAATCGAAGGAGGAAGGCACCTGCTCAGGACCATGTCCGAAAGGCGTGCAAGATGGATCGGCCATGTAATACGACAAGAAGGCCTCTTGCATGCCATAATGAAGGGTATGAGGAGACAAACTCTAGGGGACGCCCACGCCGAGAGTACCTGGAGGACCTGTTGGTGGACGTGCGCTGCTCATCATATGCAGATTTCAAAAGAGCCGCACAAGACAGGGAAGAATGGAAGAGAAGAATAGAGGAAATTGCTGCAAACCAATCCCAGGATTGAAACTAAAATTATATAAATAAAACAACTTTGTATTTAACCACGGTAGGGTTATTATATTGGTGCCAACTAGTTTCGCTTGGACCCAAGCTTCATCAGGGCAGTATAATAACTTCATAGAACTTGGGTCCAAGCGAAACTATATAAGGGCAGGCATAATAGGCATAAATATAATAACCCCACCGTGGTTAAATACAAAATTGTTTTATTTATATAATTATTTAAAATTTCTATCCACAACAAACAAACAAACCATCACTCCGTTTCCCCGCAGGGGTAGGCAGAGAGAATGGACCGCCACACTTCTCTATCCTGGTACAACTCTCTAGATTCCTCCACATTCATACATCGAGTCATACACGCACGTCGATTCTTCCGCATAAATTATATGAAGAAACTAAAATTATTATTACATGAATTTGACCTTTAACATTTATCAACATATATTATAAATTATAGCGTGTTGAATTTAAGACAATTGTAAAATTTCTTCCTTGATTCAAAATCCTTGTGCAAGCATGATTACAATTGCAGTCAATTTATCAATTTGGTGGATCCTTTTCACTCTCGCACAAGGAAGTGCGGAGGAAATGTTCTATTCTCCTATGTACGTGTATTAATGAATTGTCCAACAAACAAAACTAATTGGCTCGAAGGCTGCACAGTGAACATTATACAGTGTTTGCACACAAAGATAAACAATTCTTCAGACGCAGACAATCGCCGTTGATGGACTCGAATATTCCACTGCTAATAATAAATCAACAATCGAGTGCCTGAACCAAAACAAAAAAAAACGACTACACACATGGTGAAACAAAATTTAATTTATTCCAAAGATAAGTTAGCAGTTGACAATCGATTGGATCTTCAGGATCTCTAATGGCTGTTTCTCTTACGTCTGATTGAAAGATAACATATTTTAGAATTTTTTATGCTTTATTTTAATATTATTTATACTTTCGTATGAACCACTTCATTTGTGGTTTATTCATTTACGATATTTTGCGGATAGTGCGGACGAATTACAAGTCTTGGTGTCGAGAATGTATGAGGTATGCAAGTCGAACGATTTAATGATGAATGTCGGAAAGTCAAAGGTGTTAGTTTTTGAAAGGAAAGAGCAAATGACAGTTTGTAATATAAGTGTAAATGAAGAGAACTTGGAACAGGTGAGGGAATTTGTGTATTTAGGTAGCATGTTCACAGCGAATGGTCGAACGGTCATGTTGAAAGAAGGGTTGGTGCGGTTAACAAAGTGAATGGAGCTTTAAAAATAGTTATTGGCTACAAAAATTTATCGATGAAAAGCGAAAATGGCCGTTTACAATGGAGTTCTGGTCCCAACCCTTATGTATGGAAGCGAAGCATGGAACTGGCAGAAGAAAAATGAGAGCAAAATAAATGCGGTAGAGATGAGGAAGAGACGGAATTCTCATAAGCCATTTCTTTAGATTAATTGGGGGATAATTTGAAAACTCAGCCGTGCTGGAGGGTGTAGGTCTTTTTGTTCCCGACAGATATCTCCGACAGCGCCAGCATAGATTGTTCTTTCTTCCGGCCGCAAGAGCCAACTTGCCTCTTATAGTGCCGGTGGGAAGAGAAATCAGTCTGCTGAACAAGATTACCTCGCGATCACATTCACTAATGTGAAAGACGTCGCGACGTCTTTCATATTAGTGAATGTACGTTCAGAAGAAAAATACTCTTAACTTTAGAGAATATCTTGCCTTCCTAAAGTTGAACCATCTCTCATGCGTTCCTGATTCTTTACCCTTTCTCAATGATATAAAAACTAATAAAAGCGTATTATTAATACTAACAATAATACCACACCACAAATTAGGAGTATATTTATTATCCGATTAGGTCAAAGGAAATCGGGCATTTTTCCAGTATGGAACACCGTCTATATAAAATCCAACGCATTCCTCGTTCGAATTCAAATACAATATTTTGCCGTTATACTAATTTTTCGCTATAGACGATTCAGGAATTTGTTGAAAAACACACACGACCTTATGATAATATTTGAGTTTCAAAATAAACACGACCTCACATAGGTTAGTGCAAAGTGTCGCCATGAATGCAGAAAAAGATAATGACTAATGATTACAAAAAAGCAAATTGAAATTAAAATGTTTTTTTTAACAAGATATGACTTCTCTGAAAAGATTAAATCATTCTCCCAATGAGATAAATAACCTTAAAAGAGGAAAATACCGTGTTTAACCCCTAATTGATAGGCTGGCTACATTTGCAGTCCAAAAACTACATTTGCAGCTTATATCTTATATATAAACCTTTTAAACTGTTTTAATAAAAACACTGTTATAGAATATCACAATTGATTATATTTCTTTCGAAAGCGTATACAATACATATTCAAAATAAATAAAAACACATTAAAATAATGTTAATGTCTTGGCTTTATTTAATAGATAATTTAATGCCTTTATTGTTTAAATATGATTAAGGGCACATGAGCGCCACGGCTAGCTCGAATGAAGCGCAATCGTGAAATTCAATTTTCGACAATTGTCGTGTTTATGGATGCGTTTTATCCACTAGAGTGTACGTGGTGCGAAAACGATCCAGGGTTTTCCGAATAACTTGCTCGGGTGGACGATTATGTCGACCGTAAAATGAACGTAGTGCACGATAAGTTTGATACTATAATTTTCAAAACAAATTTGCACAATTTATAAGCGCTGTTCTGAAATCAGTCTATTCATGGTAAAATGGCAATACGTACTGACTAGAAATCAACTGTCAAATTGACAGTCTGTAGAAACAATATTGCCAGTTTAAAAACCAAACCTCTAAAAATAACCCTATATATTGTATAAGAAATTTTAAATGAAACATGTCACACATATTATTTAATATTTGATTTAATAACTATTTCTGAGGTCTTCGAACTTCTGACGCAATTTGAAGATGAATCTTTTCTCAAGCGTGTTTGTCCATTCAGTAGTTGCCATACATATTCATGCTCTTCCATTATTCTCGTTGTAAGATATTCTCCAAGTAGACCCGGAAATATCAACATCCTTAGAAATATGAGATCTCAAACACAGAGACGAACGCGAGATAGAATTATTCGGGATTTAATGAAGTTGTGTGGCTAAATCTTAGAGATGGACGGGAACAGATCGATAACTTCATTTATTTATTACTAAACTAAATAAATCTGTAGGTTTGAATATGAACCTGGCAAAGACCAAGGTGATGGGCACGGAAAGGCTTGAAATGAACGTGGATGGCAACAGAAATGAGAATGACACAATATTCGATTGGGCCGAGATAACCAAACCGCAGAGCTAAAAAGAAGAATTAGACTAAGCCGGGCAGCTTTCGGAAACATGGGTTACATCCTTAAAAACCGGAAAATACCGATCAACCTGAAACGAAAAGTCTATGAAGCCTGCGTTCTGCCAGTTGGTCCTTATGGTCTTGAAACTGTTACATTGTCCAAACAAAGTGCCGAGAAACTACGAGTGACCCAAAGAGCCATGGAAAGAGCCATGTTAGGAATAAGCCTAAGGGACAGAGTCAGAAACGATACGATGACAGAAAAAACAAAGGTCACTGACATCATCCACTAGGTAGAGACTCTAAAGTGGCAATGGGTAGGTCACATAGCCAGAAGCTTGGACAAAAAATGGACAAGAAGACTGCTGACTTGGAGACCGTGGACGGCGAAGAGAAGTGCAGGGCGACCGCAACTACGGTGGAAGGATGATCTGAACAGACACGTCGGAATAACCTGGATGCAGTCTCCACAGGACAGAGTGACATGGAAGCGAATGGAGGAGGTCTTTGTCCTAGAGTGCACTGGAATAGGCTGAGAAAGAAGAAGAATAAGAAATAAATCTAACTAACTAATCATCACGTTCACTTCGGAGTAGATTTTTCGGGCATCAAATATGACCGGGATTTGCTGATTAATGAATTTAGCTATTTGGTCAAGCTTGGTAGAGACAACCAAGAAGGCGAGATCGAACGTAAGCAGGGCCTTGCATGGACTGCTTTGGGTAAAGCTCATGTCCAAAAGATTAGCGAACCACCTGAAGAAAAAGATATTCGACATGTGCAACCTCCCAGTATTGACATACGGAATGCAATATCAATGTTATGATTATTTCTAATTCTTGTGCTTATTTATTATTTTTTTTATACTTCTTTTTGAATTATCATAATGTAATTGCCAAAGATCTGGAAATATGTCTGTAATGTTTGTAATTTTTATTAAAATAAATTAAATGAAACATCAGTTGGCGAAACAGCTGTCGCGACAATCTCAATGAATAAAAATAAATTTTCGTATGAAGCATTCACTTTGTGGTAAGACATTAAAATTTTTATTATTATTTATATTTAAAATAAAATAGGAATACAAACACTGCACTTTGTTTTTCACCACCATGCGGTTATTTTAATTGCCGACTAGTTTCGATTGTACCCAAGTTTCCTCAGGGCTTTGTAATAACTGAGAAAAAAAATTGATATTATAACAGTGTTATAAATTTTAACAATAATAATGTTGAAGTATAATATCATAGTGTTTCGGCCAAAACAATGGACTATTTGATTATAAATATCACCTGCCACTGTGTAGAACCAATGTACCTAAGGTAATGCCCGTGGGCAGGGCAATAATACTATTAAACCGCATCTCTTCGGATGTGGACATCTTTCACGATAGTGAGGCTACCCTCAGAAAGCATCTATCTCTTATTAATAAATTGCTATTTGCTTCTCTTTTTATTGTACAACATTGTTTATTTTTACTAAATTGTTCTCGAATATTTTTTAATTGTCTTCTGTTTGTTTTCTTATTTTATAATTTGTATTTCTTTTTTTAAAAAATGTTGTTTTTATTTTGTATATTGTAATTATAAACGATTTGGAATTGATTATGTATGTTTATATATATACATATTTTTAATAAATTGAATTTAAATTGAATAATGTAACGCGCGTATATGCGTAATAGGCACCCAGCCCACTTCCGCCATCGCGCACATACGAGTGATCGGCAGTCAACCTGTTAAAACGTTATATAAATAAATAAAATATATATTTTATGCGAATAGCGCATTTGTTTTCCAACACTACGTATATCTAGTACACATGAATGACGAACCATTATTTGTACATCTAAAGTAATTGCGTAACCCAATATTCCGTTCTGTGTTCATCCTACGTGGGATTATGTAAGAAGCGATCCGACATTTTATCTCATTTTTGTTTGTTATTCGTGTAAAGTGGAATAGGCATGTCGGACGAGGTCATTGTGTGGATGCAAAATAGGTACTTTCTTCCTAGTGTGGTGCCTAAATGGCTATTGCAAGATGGAAACATGTTTTGAAATCTAAGAGATGTATTCAAATAGAGAAACTAAACAAACATTATGCAAAAATAGATGCATTAATGTCGGTAAAAGGGCGCCATGCCTTTTGGCTGTCCTGGGGTAATATTCCTTTGGTTTAAAGGAAGAAATCACTATTCAAAAACTTTTTGATTTTTAATTTTTGATATGCTGGCTTAAACAGTGTGGAATTCGTACGAATGAAAACATATTTTTCTAGAAATAATATTACATTTTATGGGAATGACATGTTTCGCCTCTCTTAGGCATTACCAAATCTAAAACCATTGATAATGTATCACATTTATAAATATAAATTATTTAATTTATTATATAAATATAAATTATTTAATAAATGATCTAATTCATAAATATTTATTATTTGATAAATATTAATCATATAATATGAACTCCGTTATCTTGGAGGCTATCCATCTTTATGATCCAGATGGTTATCTTCGACAGCGTCAACACAGACTGTTTTATCTCCCAGCATGCAGAACCAACCTGCCTCTGGTGATGCCGGTGGGGAGAGCAATCAAACTGCTGAACATGATCGCTTCGGAGATCGACGTCTTTCATATTCGTGAAAGTACGTTCAGAAGACAAATACTCTTGACTTTGGAGATTATCTTGTATTCCAAATGTCGAACCATCTCTCACGCATTCCTGGTATTATATGTTTTTTATCTGTTCTCAATAGATGCCTTAAACTATACTTGTTGTTTGTAATATCTTTTGAGAAAATAAACTATTTTGATTTGATTTGAATAAAGAATTTTACATCATTGTAAAAGGAACAATCTCCGAGAAGATCGTGTTCAGCAGACTGATTGCTCTTCCCATCGGTATCACCAGAACCAGGTCCGTTCTGGCGGCCGGTAGATAAAACTATATATGCTGGTGACGTCGGAGATATCTACCAAGAACAAAAATACCAATACCCTCTAGCATGGCCGAGTTCTTGAAATGTTCCGTTAACCCATCTATTCAAAGCTGCAGAGAGTTGGTCTCTAATATTCTAAAAAGAAATAGCGTTGGAATAGAGTCAGGGATATCATACTCCATCGTGTAGAGCTGAAGATTTCCATGATATCTGTCACAGATCGTTAGATCTATGAAAAGGAAAAGAAGAATAAAAATATATCTTGATGAAGACATACTTTCAAGCCTACGTAAAATTTGGCAGGTATTGAAATAAAATAAATACGGTAACAAATGGCACACGCCTACCAGTATTTGGCATTTGATATTAATGGTATCGTATGTGTAACTCAATTGAGGAAACCTTCATTGTTTGAGGAGTGCGAGAGTCACTGCCTAGATGTCGAGTGTGGAGGGAACAGGCGCTTCTGACCTTAACATTATCGCTCACCGCTTTGGAAAGGAGGCCCGAAAACGTGACAACCGCGGGCGGGCTGTCTACAGCGTGTTCTATAATTGGAATCAAAAGATAATCATTTAATACGCATGTGTTATCGGAGAGAATCTGGAAAACCACACATTACGACAGACACCACTAAAACGGCGGATCAACCAAAATGGCTTACGCGTATCTTCTGCCTGAGCCATATCTCGCTTCTCCGGCTAGCCTGGGTAGTTTAAATGTGGCCTGGGTCCCTCTTGTTTTTTTTTTATCACAAAACCCCAGTAACTAGATTCCCGCATGGAGGAGGGATGGGCCTAGGGATTGATAGAGCGAAGCTGACGAAAGGCGACGTCCGTCTATAACAGCTTCGGGAAAGCGGTGGGACTCCTCTAAGTCCCTATGACTTTTTTAAAATAAACTTCTCGGTCTATACTCTCTGCCTACCCCTCCGGCAGGGAAACGGCGAGATGGTTACTTAGTTAGTTCTTTCTTTCTCTGGTTTCAATCCTGGGATTGGTTTGCAGCAATTTCCTCCATTATTCTCTTCCATTTTTCCCTGTCTTGTGCGGCTCTTTTGAGATCTGCATATGATGAGCAGCGTACGTCCACCAACAGGTCCTCCAGGTACTCTCGGCGTGGGCGTCCCCTAGAGTTTGTCCCCTCGATCATACCCTCCATTATGGCATGCAAGAGACCTTCTTGACGTATTACATGGCCGATCCATCTTGCACGCCTTTCGGACAAGGTCCTGAGCAGGTGCCTTCCTCCTTCGATTCCTTGAAGAACTTCCTCATTCGTGATGTGGTCTCTCCAGGAAATTCCAAAGAGTCTTCTATAGGACCACATCTCAAAAGCCTCTAGTCTCCGCTTATCCCTTTCGGATAGGCACCATGTCTCGCAGCCGTACATCAAGACACTCCATACATAGGTCTTGATGAGGAGTATTCTCAGTTTTAGGTCTATATTTATATGATATCTTCTTCTTCTTCTTCTTATTCCTTGTTGTAGATCTATTATTATCTTTATTATTATTATTATTACTATTTTGTTGAATCGATCTTTACATCATGACAGCATGAGCCAAATCGTTGTAAAGTGTATTATAGCTATCATAGTGATTCTCGCGACATGTGATAGGTAGCTAATCTATCGCCATGTTATTGTCACGTGACCTACACCAGTCTACACCAGACCAAAGACAGTGTGACAATCACACTGCCCTCGCCGGGAATCGAACCCGGAACCTTAGGGGTGGCAGTCAATGCACTTACCACTCGGCCACGAAGGTCGTCAATGTGGTATGTTCTCCAGAGTATTGCTGCTCCTGTGAGGTACACTCCCAGCTGTCCTTCCATTTTTTAGGAGGTCTTCAACGAGGACGAGTCCCATGAGGCTGATTATGTAGTGCAATATAGGGGAGTCTGGTGGTGTCCATTCTTTGGACATGACCGTACTAGTCCCTTTTTCGCTGTCTGTTCTATCTTATAATATCCTCAGCCTCACATATCTCTCTTATTCTGGTGTTCCTCGCGCGATCTCTCAGTGTCTTGCCTGCTATATGCTATATATCATATATGATATATGATATCAAAACGATTCGAAGTCAGAATAATCGACGTGCGTGCATGGTACGATGTATGAATGTAGAGCATTCCCGAGAGGTATGCCAGGACAGAGCATTGTGGCGATCCATCTTCTCTGCCTACTCCCGCGGGGAAATAGCGTGATGGTTAGTTAGTTAGTTAGTTTTTTAACCATTTAATATGTAGTTCTATCACTTCAAAATCGGTATCAATAAAACAATATTCAAATGGCGAATGTCTTCAGTTTTATACGTTGTTGCGAAAAAACAATTAAAATTTTAAATTTAGAACGTCATGTATTTCTCCCGCTTAGGAAGTTAACTATTGGCCGATAGTAAACTAATAATGGACATCGTTCTAGGCGAGGACGTGATTTTTCTTCTGTTTATTGTTTGCGATTTGATTCCATATCAGTGTTTTGTTATTAATGGCGCCGGGTAAGCGCGCACCGCGCTCCACAAACCATAGAAATTGGCCCGCCGAAACGTCTGTCATCTATGGCGGGAGAAATCTGTGCCAAACGTAACGACAAAATGGAAGAATGAAAAAAATTAGAACGGGGACTGAATAGTGCCATCTTCGCAACATCATTCCGCGTTTATTATTTGGTTTTAAAATTCTAGAGCATAGCTAAGTGTATAAATAATCCACTTTGAAATTATTGTGACATATCTAAAGAAGCAGCTCGTTTGACAAAATAACAACATGGCGCTCCAAACTTAGACGGAATTAATCGAAAATGTTAAGGTAAGAATACTTGCAGACTAAAATTTTAATATCCAGTAGCAATATACAGGTCTACAAGTCATATTTTGTTTTAAAAGTTTGTTTTTGAGAGAAACTAACACCAAGGATTCAAAATCATTGGTATTACAAATTATTATGCAATCTACAATATGAGCATGAATGAGATATCTTAGACGAATGTATTACACTATGTGTATGATATAGTGTCGAATGAAAATAAAATAAGTGAATGCGGTGCGAATGATGATGTTATGAACAAAATAATGAAAGGATCATTAAGATGGTTGGGACACATGGAAAGAATGATTGAAGAAATAATGGTAAAAAAAATATATGTTTACGATGTGAATGGAACTAGAAATATAGGAAGACCGAGGAAAACGTGGCACTATCAAATAAATCAAATATTGAATGTCGGCCACGTGAGAAGTCACACGCGTGCATGTCCCGATGTAATGTTAAGGAAGCGAGAGAAAAATGTCGGGAAAGAAAAGTGTGGCAGTCCATTATTTCTGCCTACCTCTTCGGGGAGACGGCGTGATGGTTAGTTAGTTAGTTAGTTTTAAGAAACAATATGGAAAAATGTAGTTATAATTTTTCTAGTAATATGGAACTGGAAAAACGAGGATTAAAGTAGAATAAATGTGTTGGAACAAACAAACAAACAAACAAACCATCACGCCGTTTTTCCGCAGGGGTAGGCAGAGAGAATGGACCGCCCCACTACTCTATCCTGGCAAACCTCTCTAGTTTCCTGCACATTCATACAACGAGTCATACACGCACGTCGATTCCTCCGACTTCTAACATGACCAACCTTTAAATTTTAATTAATTTGATCATGCCATGTTTTCCTCGGTCTGCCTCGACTTCGTACCCCCATTTACATCATTAATGTATACTTTCTTAACCATTCTTTCTCCATCCATGCGTTCCATATGTCCGAACCAACGCAGCGATCCTTTCATAATTTTGTTCATAATACCTTATTCCGCTCTACATTCCTTTCTTATATCAGCATTTGAGATTCTGTCGTATATCGTTCTACCACACATACGTCTTAGGGACCTCATCTCTGCCGCATTTATTCTACTCTCATCCTTCTTCTGCCAGTTCCATGCTTCGCTTCCATACATTAGGGTTGGGACAGAGATGTTATTGACGATTTCCGTTATCTATTGTATAAATGAATGAACAAAATAATGGATATATAAAAAAAATTCACATAAATCATACGTATAAACGTAGCAATCAAAACATATTTCAGGCATTCATTCAACATTGTCCGGCAGCTATAAATTATTTAATTAACAGATTTATCAAGTTTTTGTGGTACGAAAAATAAAATTATGCCTGCATATTTTATTTTCGGAAAAGGAACTTATTTGTTTGTTTGGGTGATTAATTATTCGATATTAAAGCTTAACGATCCCATATTAAAAACTTTGATATTTACGAGTTTTATATAACTTTTTCTAATACCACATTTTAAACAAATCCTTTTAAAATGTCACGGCTAAATTTCCACAACCGTAAATCTTGTATGGATTCTGAATAAAGTTATGATACTAATTAAAGAATTGTTTTGTTTGATACTTAATCGGTGAATTGTTTATTTTTTCTTGCGGCGTTCAGCTAACCATACTACACGGAGGGTAGTGGAAGAGGACCAGCGACCCAGGAGCGGTGGTAGACCCATGCCGACATGGATGGGACTAATTCAAAGCACTCTGATCGGATCCCATCAGATGCCACCCAGGATAGACAGCCCTGGAGACGCCTTACAAAAAGAACCGACCCCAAGTTAATGGGACAAGGCAAGGAAGAAGAAGAATAAAAAGTTTATACTTTCGTAAAAAGCACTTTGTGGTGAGTCATTCTGTAAACAATTTTACTAGTCTTACACCACTTTATTCTTTATTAACCGTCGCGTTGCCATGTGGTCAATTGAGTTTCCACTGCCAATTTAAAGTTGATTTTCTTAAAACCTATGGACCCTAATATTATAAAAAAAATTGTAATCCTCCATTGAAGTGTTCTCAATGTTTCGTAATAAAAAAAAAGCAAAAATTACTTCCTTCATCCCAAAAAAAAAATTTTTTAAGACTGCCCTCACCTTCATTCGTGTTAAGGTAGAATTTGTTTTGCTAATATTTACAACTTTATCAAAAGTGACAAATACTTACTCGCTATTTTGAACGTATTATAAATTATATCTTTGGCCTTTTCAATAGGTACGTAATAATACCGACTGTGGATGGAAACGCAGCACGCAACTTAATAATATCAGAACTGTGAAAATATTAACACTTTACCAAAAAGGACAAATATTAATACGTACTCGTTGTCTTGAACGTACTATACATTTTGCCTAGGTGCCTTTATCATACGTAAAATCTCGTAAAGTCTCGCCCGCCGGCCGCGGCGCGGAGACATGTTTATACTTGTAGTCCAGTTGCTCGTATGCTGTGACGCATTCCATATCAGAAATCGCATGGTTCCAGAAAAAAATTAATAATGATATGTTTTTCAAATAATTCATGTACTCGTATATTATAGATATCGATCTATTCCTAATGAAATTCCCTACAAGATGACATAAATTAAATTTTGAGTCATCGAGTCATATGCTTGATATTTAGATAAAGTTAGCGGTAAACTGAATTTACCACATGGGAGCGAGCGTTTTGTTTTGAACACGGTACGTTAAGGGTTAAAACCAACCAGTTTCGCTCCCACCGGAGCTTTACCGCCAGAACCAACCTGCCTCTGGTGACACCAGTGGGAAGAGCAATTAATCTGCTGAACGCGGTCTCCTCGGACATCGACGTCTTTCATATTAGTGAAAGTACGTTCAGAAGGCAAATACTCTTAATTCTGGAGAGTATCCTGTTTTCCTAATGTTGAACCATCTCTCATGCTTTTCTTGTTATATATACTATACACAGTATATTATTTTACCTGCTCTCAATAGATGTCTTAAAAATTAATTGATGAAATAAACTGATTTGATTAGATTTGATTTATCAGGAATATAGAATAAACTGCATAAAAATCTTACATATGTAACGCATGGATGAAGGAATAATGGTTATGAAAGTATACTTTAGAGGTGTGAACGGAGTACTGAGTCGTGGGAGACCGAGGAAAACTTGGCATGACCAAATCAATCCAATTTTAAAGGTTGACCATGTTAGAAAGTCGGAAGAATCGACGTGCGTGTATGACACGCTGTTGGAATGTGGAGAAAGAAAGACGTGAGACAGGATCGAGTAGTGTGGCGGTCCATTTTAAGTGCCTACACCTTCGGTGAAACGGCGTGATGGTTTGTTGTTATTATATGCCGTCTAAACATAAATATATTCGTCTAATGCATTGTAAGAGATATGATGTTGATTGTAACACCTGATGATCTAAAATTGGTTACCGAAATAGCTATCGCGCTAATTTCAATCAATTGTCATATTATAACAGTGTTTTAATTAAACAGTTATTAAGATACAAAACAACTTGGGAAATTCAAAGTGTTTGTTAATAGATGTCTTCGCTTAATACTATTGTATACTCGTATATGTTTTGGCTAAAAAAAATCAAAAGATTCAAAGATCTACACATAGATGATCCCGAGATCTCTCATCGTATAGATACATGTGCTAGTTGCTGGTTGTTCATGGTGTATCTATGATACACAGTCTCAATGCTCTAGTAAAAGATAGCATAACGCATTTAGAGACATTGAATTGCATTTGATTACTGTGACTCCAGTTAACAATATTATTTATGTCCGATTGGAGGCGAAGACAGTCGTCAGGATTGTTAATCTAGGAATAATTTCAGATCAAATAAAAGAAATCGTGAGAAGTTCATCACCTTCGTAATATCATTTATGAAGATGGTGAAAAGGAGTGGCCCTAGTTTTGAACCTTGGGGCACTCCTGAATTTACAAGAAAAGTTTCCGATTGAAAAATTCCGAGTCGTGTATCGAGTATTATGGCGTCCATTCCCCTTCGGAGAAACGGCGTGATGGTTTGTTGTTTGTTGTTGTTGTTGTTGTTGTTTAAAGAGGACGATGGTCTAGAAATGTTTAAGAACCTGTGACATGTATAGTTAATAGAAAAATTCTAAACTAATCTGTAGTGTTTGTAAACAACGAAATGTGCCGGTGAATTATTTACAGCATAGGAACAACAAAAGGTGTTTGATGTGGTCATAAAAAAATCTCGCGAAAGTTGACCTTACACCTTCGACTAATTGGATTCGTTTGATTACGATGCTCGCATGTATCGAGGTGTTAAGTTCTATAAAAAACGTATTACATATGCAGTAAGATCCAAAAGTTTCTAGCTAAATAATTTTGATAATTGAATAAAAATGCCTTCTTCTATGCTCGCCATACTTTGTGTTGTAGATGTTTTATATTTTTCTTCTGACAGGTGTTATAACATCTGTCAAAACTGACCATATTTGTAAACAATTTTATAATATTTTAAATATCTATATAATATCACTGAGGAAGGGCTGGGTAGTCCGAAACATGTTTGATATTTAATTTTAATTTGTTTTAAATGTGAGTGTTGTATACAAAGTATATAAAAAGAGAAAAATGTAAAATGCCGTCTTCTTCTTCTTCTTCTTCTTCAGCCGTCTCTCCACTGCTGGATGTAGGCCTCTTCTAATTTCTTCCATTTTTCTCTTCTTTGGGCTTCTCTTATCCACCTGCTACCCGCGACAGGGACAATATCATCGGCCCAACGTTTCTGAGGCCGGCCTATTCCTCTTTTCATGTCCCATGGTCTCCATCCTAGGACTCTGGGTGCCCATCTGTCTGTTCCCTGTCTGGCAACATGACCTGCCCATTGCCACTTTAGCCTGGCAATACGATCCACCACGTCGACAACCTTTGTCCGGCGTCTGATTTCTTCATTTCTGATTCTATCTCTCAGACTTATGCCTAACATTTGTCTCTCCATAGATCGCTGTGTACATTTTAATTTATATATGGTCCTCGCAGTTAAGGTGATAGTTTCCAGACCATATGTAAGCACAGGGAGGATACATGTTTCAAACACTTTTCTTTTTAAATTCATGGGAATATCCTTGTTTTTAAGGATATGATTGAGTTTCCCAAAGGCTGCCCAACCTAGTCCAATTCTTCTGGGTACTTCCGCTGTCTGATTTTCCTTCCCTAATTTGATCTTATGTCCAAGATAAATATACTCTTCAACAGCCGTCTAGATGCCGTCTAGCTAAATAATATTGATAATTGAATAAAATGCCACGCGAGTAGTCGGAGAAACGACGTGCGTGCATGACACCGTGTTTGAATGTTGAGGAAGCGAGATAAGTATGAAGGAAAGAAAAGTGTGCAGTCCATTCTTTGGAGAAACGGCGTGATGGTTAGTTAGTTTTAATATTTGAAAAAGTCATTGTTTAAATATTAAACACTGCTATTGCTAACAATTTATTTATATGTAGTTGTCGCGACAGCTGTTTCGCCAACCTATGTAGTTTGCAACACCTGATGATGTCAAAATAGGTTTTGGAAACAGTTGTCTAGAGATAACTACCATATTTCTATTCACATAGTTCTATGTATGGTATATTTCCTTGATGTTATTTTTTTTCCACCCTTTACATAGATTTGGCTTGCGCTGTAATGGTGTAAAGAGCTTTTCAACGAAATAATAATAATAATAATTGTATATTAAACTTACGAGTACTACCATAGAAAGCCTTTATTATGGCATTCCTATATAATAAAGACTCATAATGTATACAAGTTTATATATTTTTAAATTACGTATAATGATACATATTATATGTGGACCGAAAATTTATAGACCTCCCTATGAATAAACACTTTTACTGACAGTCAGCGGAAAGTTTGTTTAGATTTTTTTTTAATATGATAAAAGTCATGATTTTTAATATGTAATTTCGCAGAGGCGTTACTGAAAAAAAACGTTATCGTTGATGTGTTTTAAGACCACAGAAGTCAAACGAAATAAACCGATAATCCATCGTATTCCTTGCTTTAAGCGGATACGATAATTTCTTTTTAGATGTATACCATAAAAATATTTTGCGTTATATTTAAACAATGGTACAAGAGTTAAGTTATGTAAGAAACTTTGTAGATTTACTTGCAGCTATACACAGGCATTTGATGATTTAGACTTGGACTTGGATCTTCTGGCTTACAGAGGTTCAGATCTAATGGCTATTCCTCTTACATCTGTAGGAAACATTGTTGGAATGTGATTTGGTAGTTGTTTTATGATGGTGCTAAATGTATGGCGCGGAGTGTCTCTCCGAAAGAGGGCGAGAGGGGATTTAAGGTTTATGATAAAGTCTTACATTATTATCAAGGAATGGAAGACCAGTTAGGGTTGGGATTGTATTTATAAAAAAAACTCTGTTCCCGAGGGAAAGATAAGAAGAGCAGTGCCTGAATGCAGTTGTGGTAGGAGATAGCATCCTGCGTGAGACCATTTTGTTTGGCGGAGTACGTAGTGGGCTATCGGGGAGGATTTTTTTATCCACATTGATTGCGGGAGGGGTAAAGGAATGGATGATGTTATAACAAAGCATGTATTTAAAAAAATCATAGTTATTAAATTTGATAAAAAATAAAGTTTTTAAAATTTAAACCGTTAAATTAAAAAACTTTGTCTTATGTATCACAATTGTATTTTTATTTTTCGCGACAGCTGCTTAGGTCAACATATGTTTACATAATCAGGATTTACAATAATATATCAACAACAAAAAAACATTTTTTCGGGCAAAACAATGGACTATTATAAAATTTAACTAACTAACCATCACGCCGTTTCCCCGGAGAGGTAGGCAGAGAGTAAGGACCGCGATACCGTTCTGTCCTGACATACTTCTCACGATTCTTTCATTCGTACATCGTGTCATGTACGCACATCAATTTTAATAAAGTTTAATATTTGATAGATTTAATCGTGCCACGTATTTCTCGGTATATCTATATCTCTTCTTCCGTTAACATCGTTAACACATACTTTATTTACCGTTAATTACTCCATCCATTCTTAAATACGAGTATATAATTATTTATATAACCATTCTAAAGTTTTCATTACTGAACGATAATGGTAGCCTCAATGATTACCTTTTTTATGTTAAAAGAAATTGTCATAGGGAAAAAATACATCATTTTAATATGATATTTAATTTTTGGATCTAGTTTTCAATGACGTATACAAAAAATGTTCGTTGTTTTTATTTCAAAAATTCATTTTAATCACAAATGTCATGATATTATAGTACAATATTATTTAAGATGAAATAATGACTACTTCTGTGTTAAGTCTTCACTCTTAAAAACGATTTAAAACAAATTAAATATGAAAAGCTAAGTGTGCAGTATGAT
Organism: Lepidostoma basale; assembly: GCA_022606425.2. Taxonomy (NCBI): domain Eukaryota; kingdom Metazoa; phylum Arthropoda; class Insecta; order Trichoptera; family Lepidostomatidae; genus Lepidostoma; species Lepidostoma basale. The sequence continues at coordinate 1,218,045 of JAHDVF020000363.1, read as the reverse complement.
TGATATAATACTTTCTTTTATGTGTGTAATATTTTGTTATTTTTATTTTCTAAATCAGACAATCATTAACCCTATAACCCCGTGCGTGACGTTTTCGTAATCTTTCTCACATGTACAAAAAACACTTATTTCTTGTTTCTCGAACAATGTTATAAAACTCCATATTAAATAACTAATACGAATGAAAGCGTCTGTTTCCTAGATGTTCTATTTTACCTTATGGAAATGACATGTTTCGTCTTGCTAAGGTGTTATAAAATGTTTGACATTTCATAATACCTTAACAAGCAAAACATGTCTTGTTATTTCAATTGTTTTTTTTTTTTTAAAAAGACTAACACCAAAGATTTATATCAATGATATTAGAATTTATTTTACAATCTTCAATGTGAGCAGAAAATAGCTCATTATTATGAAGAAGAAATCTGGTCGTATCTGGGCTCGAACCCAAGTCCTCTTGATCAGAAGCCAAGCGTTCTATCCCCTAGACCTTATTATTAATATTCCAAAAGATGGTGTTCTTCTTCCGACCCTTATGTATGGAAGCGAAGAATGGAACTGGCAAAAGAAGGATGAAAGCAGAATAAATGCAGTAGAAATGAGATCTCTTAGACGAATGTGTAGATACTCCTTGTATGATAGAGTGTCGAATCAAAATATAAGAAGTGAATGCGGTGCGTATGATGGTGTTATGAACAAAATAATGAAAGGATCATTAAGATGGTTTGGACATATGGAAAGAATGAATGGATAAAGAATGGTAAAAAATATATGTTAACGATGTAAATGGAACCAGTAATAGAGGAAGACCGAGGAAAACGTGGCACGATCAAATAAATCAAATATTGAATGTCGGCCATGTGAGGAGTCAGATAAATCGACGCGAGTGTATGACACGATGTATGAATGTTGAGGAATCGAGAGAAATATGTCAGGAAAGAAAAGTGTGGCCGTCCATTATTTCTGCCTACCCCTTCGGGTAGACGGCGTGATGGTTAGTTAGTTAGTTTGTTGTTAGTTACTTTATAATCTTATTGACATTTACTTTAGAAGTCGGAGGAATCGACGTGCGTGTATGACTCGTTGTATGAATGTGGAGGAAACTAGAGAGGTTTGCCAGGATAGAGTAGTGTGGCGTGATGGTTTGTTTGTTTGTTTGACATTTACTTTTAGTTGAAATCTTATTATTGACACACTGTTCAATTCAATTGATGGCTCCCGTCAATTTTTTTACGCTGTTGTACTAAGTGCCTACATCCTGCTGTCATCTGACGACTGTTTCCCAAACTAATCCTCAGTTCGGCTCTCACCTCACGTCCGTTATACATCGGCCCATCAAGAGCGATGTGTGTTTGGACACATGACAGCCGATCTTCCGTGTTATCTTTATATGACACGAGATGATTTGTTGTTATTTTTTTCCTTGAAATGGTTGTTTGTGTTAGACAGCACACAAAATATCTAAAACAAACTATCTAACTTACCAATTATTATTATTATTATTATTATTTTGAGTTTGATAACTAACTTACTAACTAATTAACCATCACGCCGTCTCCCCGAAGGGGTAGGCAGAAAGAATGGACTGCCACACTTTTCTTTCCTAACATATTTCTCTCGCTTCTTCAACATTCATACATCGTGTCATGCACGCGCGTCGATTTCTCTGACTCCTCACATGCCCGACACATTCAATATTTGATTTATTTGATCGTGCCACGTTTTCCTCGGTCTTCCTCTTTTTCTGGTTCCATTTACATCGTTGATCCATTTACATCGAATGATAATGTTATGAACAAAATAATGAAAGGATCATTAAGATTGTTTGGACACATGAAAATAATTAATGAATAAATAATGGTAAACAAAGTATAAGTTTACGATGTAAATGGAACTAGAAATAGAGGAAGACCAAGGAAAACGGGGCACGATCAAATAATTCTAATATTGAATGTCGCCCACGTGAGAAGTCAGAGAAATCGACGCGCGTGCATGACACGATGTATGAATGTTGAGGAATCGGGAGAAATACTCGTATGTCAGGAAAGAAATGTGTGGTAGTCATTTCTTTCTTCCTACCCCTTCGGTGGGACGGCGTGATGGTTAGTCTGCTAGTTAAGAAATTTTTCATGATCAGTTCCAAAATGTAAATATCTGTCAAAACTAACCATTCATGAAAAAAAATTATTAAAATTTTATATTATACATACAAAACTCTGATAAAGGACTTCTGTGTCCGAAGTCCTGTGTTTGTTTTTTTAATTATATTTTTTTAATAAAATTCATGGTGTTTACAAAGTTTAAAAAACCTTGTTTAAGTTAATTGTGATAACGATAGTATAATATTTAGTGTATCATATAAGAAAAATGAATATGAATTTTCTATATTTTATTCCCAATTGGTATATATTTTTTTTCTATTTTGATTATATAAAGTGCTAAAAACGGCTCCCTAGAACATCATTTATCCAAGTTAAGAGGTTTTAAAATATGTACATGGTCTTTGGTACATTTAAGCATGAAAAAATTACAGAAAAATCCCTTTGTTAAAGTTAATACGTTAATTAGAGTTATATGCTTATTTATACCATGTGAACGGAGTAAAATGTATTCATTTAAAAAAAGGCATTACGTTTCTGCGATAACCAAAGAAAATATATAAATTTCTATAAAACTACCTACACGCGAACACATAACACGTCTGATCTGAGGACATTAAAAAAGTAACTACGGAAGTTCTCAAATAAATGTAAATAATGACATTCTCTGTAAAATATTTTCTCATTATTCCAACGCAAACAATTCGCCATTTTTCTTTATTGTGGGAGATTCCGGAGTCGTAAAAAATAATCCGCAAGAAGCGAGCACGTTCGTGAATTATTTTACTTGTATGACTTAAAACACGATTATCTGGCGTTAACCTTCGTAGCACCGAGTGCATATTTTACTACGTACTGATACAATGGGTGTGTGAGACCCTATGGCTCATATCGTTCATGCAAACATGTGCCTAGATTTTTACGGTTTATTTCAAATCAAATCAAATAGTCCATTGTTTTGGCCGAAACACTATGATAATTTAACATTATAAACTCTTAAATTAAAATACTTTGTTTTAGGTATTACAATTGTATTTTTATTTTACGCGACAGCTGTTTCATCAACCTATGTTGACATCATCGGGTGTTATAATAATATCGCACGCTTAATAGAACACTGGCTTAACTAAAAAAAGCAAGTTTTGCTCAATCTGACATGAGTCGGTGTTTTTTTTTTTTTTTTTTTTTTTTATGTACACAACAGGTCGTTTGGACCCAATTGCACAATGTACAATTTTTATTTTTTAGCTATTATATTGATTCTCGTGACATGTGATAGGTAGCCAATCTATCGCCATTTTATTGTCAAGTGAATTCTACACCAGACCAAAGACAGTGTAACAATCACACTGCCATCGCCGGGAATCGAACCCAGGACTTTCAACATGGAAGTCAGAGCTCGTAACCACTCTGCCACGAAGGTCGAAGGTTTTAACAGAAACAGTCGAAAAACACGTACGAATGAAAAAGACCGATATAGTGTTTTATATAATAGATAAAGTGATAGCGTTAACACAAGACTCTGTCTAATGTTAACTCAATTATGACCTAAACCATAATCGGTCAGTTTACTATTAAGCGAGCGATATATCAAATGTCAAATTTTCGTGATTTTTCGAACCTTTATGTGTATTTGTTCTAAGTTCTAACCTTTTTGTTGTATTAAATATGTCAGGACAGAGCAGTATAGCGGTCCATTTTTTCTGCCTACCCCCCGGAGAGATGGCGTGATGGCAGTGGCGGTACTTCCATAGAAGCCCAAAAGCCCGGCTTGCGTAAGAAATTTTGAATGAGAACCTCTTCTGGCTTACAGAGGTTCAGCTCTTGTGGCTATTCCTATTAAGTCTGTTAGGAACATTGTTACGCAAGCCGGGCTTTTGGGCTTCTATGGGAGTACCGCCACTGCGTGATGGCTAGTTAGTTAGTTAAGTGCCTATGCGGGATGGATACGAGAACAATTGGTAATGTCTCTCAAACCTATTCAAGAGCTCAAGGGTTAAGGCAAGCTACAATCAGGTGTGAATGCATAACACTGTTATCGACTGCACATAATTTATGTTATCCTTGTGCCGTGTATTGAGTCATAAACATCCGAAAGCGGATGTTAAAGATAATAATCATAACAAAACGTAAGGCGATATTATGCCTGACACGTTACAACGCAGTCCAGTGGCGTACCTAGGGTCAACCAGTAAGGCAAGCCCGTCCGACTTTTTTGTGTTATAATATTAGTAGAGTATCACGATAGTGTAATCTTCTGGATCAAAAAAGTTTTATCTTTTTTAAATGAATTTCGTGAAATCCTAGTTTTTACATCCCATTTTAGGCGCATTTTAAATCTATACAAAAAATAATTTGAAGGCCGTGCCACACTGTTTAAAACAAGCTCTCCACAGGGGTGACCTTGGTGGAGAGCTCTGGAGCCCACGGTTGGTGTAGCGTCCACATAATGTTGTAAACAAGCTCTCCACAGGGGGTCACCTTTGTGGAACACACGGTTGGTGTAGCATCCACAGTAGACACCATTTTCTTTCAATAGGTTCGCACTCCACCGATGCGATGCCGCTATGCAACTGACCTTGACTGGTGGAATGTGGAGCGCCCACATTGTGGAATGCGTGTTTACAACGGCGGGATCCACACGCTACTATGCGCGTCCGTCCACAAAGGTTGTTGAAGGTCAAACAATTTTTTGTTTCAAACAAGTGTCTACACAGTTTTAAACCGCCGGTGGAGACTCATGTGGAGAGCTTGTTTTAAACAGTGTGGCACGGCTTTCATCAAACTCATGTTCTTATATAATGAAAAATTGTATAGGTATATGTAAAATATTATAACAAATACAAAAATAAATATAATACAGAAATATATAATAATAATAATAAATTTGTTAACACCGACATTATATTTAAAGATTAATGAAGACATCTGTTTTCTAGTAGAAAAAAGAAGAAAAGATAATACTAAAATTTTTTGCAATTAATAATTATGGTGAATGTTCAACAAATATTGGATACTTCAGAAATGCCCTGTTTATTGAACAAAGCAGGATGTACCATATCCATGCACTATTAGTTATTCAACGTTATAAGGGAAACGATTAAATATTATACTATTGTTTTTTCCCGCATCATTGCACACACAAAATTACGTTTTGAAAATTTCTCGATGACTTATAAAGGCATTTGTTTATATTTCTTTTGCTTCTTCTTTCAGTAGATCTATTTAAACAAGATATCTATTTGATCCTGTGATGAAGACGTCCAGCTTCCTCTCCATCTCTTGGTGGTCGTCCTGGTGGTCGACGGCCTTCTGGAGTCTCGTGCATCACGATCTTGGGAATCCTCGCTGGGTCTATCCTCTCGATGTGGTCCCTCCAGAATCATCTTATTTGCCTACTTCTTCTTGCTGTGTCATCAATATTGCAGGTATTTATATTTAAAATTTCTTCTTCTTTTTCTTCTTCCTCAGCCTATTCCCGTCCACTCCTGGACAAAGGCCTCCTCCATTCGCTTCCATGTCACTCTGTCTTGTGCAGACAGCATCCAGGTTATTCCGACGTGTCTGTTCAGACCATCCTTCCACCGTAGTTGCGGTCGCCCTACACTTCTCTTCGCTGTCCACGGTCTCCTAGTCAGCTGTCTTCTTGTCCACTTTTCATCTAAGCTTCTGGCTACGTGACCTGCCATTGCCATTTTAGAGTTTATTATAAGTTTTTCTTATTATATTTATTTAAATTTCTTATTATAAGTTTATTTATTTATTTACTTCAGATAAGCTAAAGTCACATAGTGGCCAACGATCGAAGTGAGCGCGGGAGATGCCTATTGATGCCTATGAGGTTCGGAACCAATCACGATGCGTCTCCCGCGGGGCGAAAAGAGAAGGATGGAGTGCCGCATCGGTTAAAGTGTGACAGTCCATTCTTTCTGCCTACCCTTTCGGGGGGACGGCTTGATGGTTAGTTACTTAGTTAGTTAGTTATAATATAACAAAACTTCTGGATAAGAGACGTTTTCATTTTGTATTAATTATTTATATGGAGTTTTACATCATTGTTCAAGAAACAATAGGTTTATGTGTAATTTTACGGGTTATAATTAATTAGCGACGCAATACAAATACGTACGCCTACTTTGCCGTTACACGTCTTGTTTAATTAAAATTATTAATAAGCTAAAATTTTCGATGATAAATTGAAAATGGTTTGAATAAACAAAGAAGACACTGCAGATTGACTGTTGAGATCACGTCACATGACATGGAAAGGTTCCCACGGCGGTCGGTACACTTGCGGTAATGAAAGTGTTCTCGGTTCCGAATTCGGTTATTTTCGCCAACCGCATGCCAATTCGATTTGTGATTTCACTTTTGGATCGAGGGTCACTGTTAGTTGTGGAAGAAAGCCCGTCAAAAAAGCAGCTATTAACTTACTACTCCTGAGGATGAATCTGAGAAAATATCCTGATTTATAAACTGCAACAACACTAACCAAGAGGTACATTCATCATCATGATCTGTGATGAAATATCCCACTATGAGCATTAACTTCCTCTAGAATGTTTCTCCACTCTTGTTGGTACATCGCCCACATTCTAAAATTTGCAATACCAATCGCCCTAAGATCCACATACGCGCTATCCATCCATTTTAATTTGGGTCTTTTCACGCTTCGTCTTTCAAATCAAATCAAATCTAATCAGTTTATTTACTCAAAATACGAGTACAGTACAAACAGCATACATGTTTAAGGCATCTATTGAGTACAGGTAAAATATTATAAAAATACGACATAATACCAGGAACGCATTAGAGATGGTTTGACATTAGGAAGACAAGATACTTAGTCGAGAGTTTTTGTCCCCTGAACGTACCTTCACAAATATGAAAGACGTCGATCTCCAAGGAAACCGCGTTCAGCAGATTAATTGTTGTTCCCACCGGTGTCACCAGAGGCAGATTAGTTCTGGCAGCTGCTAGGTAAAACAATCTGTGCTGTCGCTGTCGGAGATATCTATCAGGGGCAAAAAGACCAACACCCTCTAGCACGGCCGAGTTCTCGAAATATCCCCGAATTAATCTAAAGAAATTGGTTATGAGATGCCCATCTCTTCGGAGCTGTAAAAATTGGTTCCGAGCATTCCCAAAAGAAATGCCGTGGGATAGAGCCACGGATAACTACCATACTCCCCCATATAGAGATACCCCAGATTTTTTTCTGAACGCTCTCCAGCATAACGGAATATCTCGCCTTACGAGGACTCCATATCACATAACCACTTTCGAGTCTGCTCCGAACCAACGCGTTGTATAGGACTCTGAGCACTTTGGCATCTGAAAACTCTTCCGGTCCGAACGGTGAAGCCCAACATCATCAGAGCAATGTCACAAATCCTCTCGATATTACACGAAAAGTCAGAATACTCTCGTAGATGATCCCGAGATCTTTCATCTCGTTCGCGACATAGTTTTATAAACTTTGCAATGCTGTGGTTCATTGTAAAGTTTTTTAGCTCTTGGTTGTACCTCATTCTACGAGTATACACTCAACTTTCATATCTCTGTGTTTTTGCGCGCTATGCTCTCCAAGCTAGTAAGCACACAGCGTTTTTATATCCACCCTGAAGATGGAGACTGCAACGATCTTCGAAACGTCGGTCCAAAAAATCGAATTAAATGGATTTTACCAGGATCCCAAAAAACATATTGCTACCAACCATGAAAATCTACGCAATTATTCAAATATTTTATTTGCGTACCAATATACGTGTATCGAAAACTATTTATTTTTCTATTTGTAAAGATACAGAAAACTAAATTGATTGATAACAATTTTGACTTATTGAAATGATGTTGTCAACACTTGTTAATGTGCAGTCATTAACGCGGCAATGAAATGGAAATTCGCATAACTCTGAAAGGAATTAAATGAAATTCTCTTAATGGCCTTGGAAGAGCTCCAGTTATGCAATGAATGTTTTGTTCTGAGTTTTTATGACAAAAGTATGCAAATCAGAGTGTAAAAATAACCAGGTTCACAGCCTTTAACACTCCAATATTTTAATGCGGGATTTAACAACGGTCTTTTGAGTAACATTACAAATTAAACTCAACGTAATTTTACACTAATATACTTTAATTGTTTTGTCAGACAATACTAGATATCATCATTTAGCACTTTGAATTGTAAAAAAACTCGTTGAATAGATAATTTTCCATGTTTCGGTTCCATACATAGGGATCGGTACAAAAGCTTTTTTAGATGGCAGAAGAAGGATGAAAAAAGTGAATGCGGTGCTAATGAAAGTATTATGAACAAAATAATGAAAGGATCATTTAAATCAGTGGTTCCCAAACTTGTTTTGCGTGATTTTGGGTAACAACGTGTGATTTCTCCTTCTCGACCGACGTTTCGGAGATCGTTGCAGTCTCCAAAACGTCGGTCGAGAAAGAGAAATCACACGTTGTTACCCAAAATCACACAAAACATATTGTTCCCAAACATATTTGTCCCGTGGACCCCCTGCTGATATATTTTATTTTGTGCAGACCCCCTACTTTCAAAATATTGTTTTTTTTACGAATTCACCTATAACTACCATTTTTTTGCTCTTTCGTGGTCCGATTTTCACAAATGAGCAAAAAAAAAAAGGTCGCCGTAAATGTTGTTTAGGGACCCCCAAATAAATTTTAATATTCCGCGGACCCCCTGAGTGATCCCAGGGACCCCTGGGGGTCCGTACGGACCATTTGGGAACCACTGATTTCGATGGTTTGGACACATGGAAAGAATGAATGATGGAAGAATGGTAAAAAAGAATATTTGTCAACGATATATTATAAATAAAACTGAAAATAGAAAAAGACCGAGGAATACGTGGCACGATCAAATAAATCAAATATTGGATGTCAGTCACGTGAGGAGTAGAAGAAATCGACGTGCATGCATGACACGATGTTGAGGAAGCGAGAGAAGTATTTCAGGAAAGAAAAGTGTGGCAGTCGATTATTTTCTTTCTTCCCCTTCGGAGAAACGGCGTGATCGTTAGTTACAAAGTTAGTTAGTTAGTTAATTTGATAATTTTCGTATAAGGTTAAACAAGATAATGAATATGTTTTCGAATTTTTTATGAATTAACTAACTAATTATCACCATCACGCCGTCTCTCCCGATGATGAAAGTCTAAGCCTTCGAAACATGTCAAGAAAAATAAACTCAAAAAGGAAAAAAAAAATTAACCAAATTATTGACGCCTTAAGTTTATCTAAAAAGAATATATTTTATGAATATGTAAGAAAAAACGATAGTTTTCAAGGAGTTTTATCATAATATTTATGTATGACATGCTTCGCCCTTCTAAGGCATTATCAAATGTTATCATTATCATTTGATAGCGCCTTAGAAGGGCAAAACATGTCATACATAAATAATATAATAAAACTCCTTGAAAACTATCGTTTTTTCATACATTTTAATAATTTAATATGGAGTTTTACATCATTGTTCAAGAAACAATAAATAAGAATATATTTTCCCTAGAACAAAGCCATACTCTGTAAGCATATGGTACATCTCGCTGACTTAAATTGGGTGAAGTATAAAGCCTATTGAAGTAATGAGTAATAACTGTGATCCAATTGTCTCCCAATCGTTTCATGGTCGTTGCACCCAGACAAGGAACGGAGGGGAGCTCTCTTCCGCTTTCACACATTTACTTATTTTATTACTAACTAGCTGCCATCCCGCCGTACTCTCGTATAGGAATGGGCCGCCACATACGTACTTGTACTTCTTTTATAAACAACTTGTAGTTCTTTTGGCGCGCGCTGAAATGGAAAGCTTTGAAAGCTGCGCGCGCACACAGTTTTTTTTTTTTTTTACTTTGGTTGTTTCTATTTTTGTTGCCCTGCATTTTATTTGTCAGGGCGGTGTGGACTTGTTTAATTGGCATTTCTGCGAAGTAGTGTATCTTTGGGGTGGCAGAGATTTGCCGAGAAAAAGAAAGAAACAGTTTAGAGGGGAGAGAAGAAAAATTATAGAAGTGGAGTTCCTATCTATGGGATTCCATGGACTAGCTAATAAGCATCCCGACATTTGCCTTACAACTGAGGGAACCATGGGAAAACCTCAGTCGGGACGCGACGTACCTGTAAAAAAAAATACATTTGTTATTTATTACTGACCCGCAACCGATCCACCACCGGTGGTTGCGAAGTCCACGAAACTGCATAGTGTATCTTTGTTGCGGAGGATGGCCGGGAGATCTGTGATGTGGATGTCTCTTCTTTGACACTCCTTCTCCAGTTTCCATCTCTCACGCGTGAAGATTGGGCAGTGGGTGATGATGTGTTTTACTGTTTGCTCTGTTTGTGAATCACAGGGACAGTGCGGTGAGTCTTTGATATTGAATCTGTGTAGATACGAGAGGGTAGCACCATGCCCAGTGAGAATTTGCGCGCACACAGTTACAGAAGTGGGATAAGATGAAATTAGCAATTATTGATAAAACTAACCAACTAACCATCACGTCGTTCCCCCGGTGGGTTGGGCAGAGAGGATGGATTGCCATATTGCTCTGTTCTGACATTCTCTCGAGCTTCCTCTACCATACATCGTGTAGAACATATCATCATGCACTGTCCCACCAACACGCGAGAGAGATGGAAACTGGAGAAGGAATGACATTGGCGTGACATTCACATCACAGACCTCCCAGCCATCCTCCGCCACAAAAACACACTGTATAGTTTCGCTGACTTCGCAACCACGGTGATGGATCGGTTGCGCGCAGCCAATAAATAAATATGTATTTTTCCACAGGTGCGCCGCTCAGTTGTAAGACGGATGTCGGGATGCTAATTAGATTGCCCATGGAACCACAAGACAGGCACACTTACACACACTTAGTTAAACTCGCACACAGAATCACTCAAAAATTAAGATCACAACATCTTGAATACTTAAAAATCAAGGGGGGACTTGACACGGCACCGAAAGAAGAAGAAGAAAGAGGTTTTATTGCTCCAAGGGGGTGGGACCGAAACTTTTCTGACACTTATAAAGTTTTGCCAATTTACTTGGTTCCAATTATCCAGGTTCTACTGTACATAGAATAAAGAAAACATTAGAAATAAAATGTGAAGTTATTATTGTGTCCGCTGCGGACCTTGTCACGCACAAAGGAAGCGTGTACTGTACGAGTATTAACAATAAAGCGCAAGGGGCAGAGCGGTTCGAACCCAATTAAACGGCGATTGAGTGCATTTGATTGCGACCATTATCTAGTCGAGCTGGGCTCAGTTCATTTGTCTACATTATCCCCCCTTGTTACCCAGGAAGCGTCCAATCATAACGTATTTACCGCTTGAAGTCTTATCCAGCTAATACAGTACGTCTGATAATGATATTGTTCCCAAAAACTCCACAAAGCTTCTTGGTGTTTATCTTGACGCAAATCTGTTCCTAAAATCCCAAATTAATAACACGGTCAGCGCTAGTTTCTTCCACTTAAGACGATTAAAATCCGTCAAAAGGAATATTCTTCGTGACACTTTCAAAGCTCTTGTAAATTCCTTCGTTGTGTTAAATGGAATTTATGCAAACATTCCAAAATAACAATTAAACAAACTTCAATCTGCGTTCAATGCAGCAGGAAGACTCATTAAAGGCATTCCAATAAAGTCACATATAACAAAACATCTCAAAGACCTTCACTGGCTTAAGAGTCCATAAGGAATCCAGTATAAACTCTGCTGGACAGTCTTCAAAGCGCTACATGGAATGGCTCAAAATTGTATATCCGAACTCTATATAACGGACAACCTCGGCGAATAAATACACATAAAGGTTCGAAAGTCACCTGATGATGTCAACATAGTTTGACGAAACAGCTGTCCCGTAAAACAAAAATACAATTGTGATACATAAAACAAAGTTTTTTTAATTTAACAGTTTATACTCGTATAGTTCATCATACATTACGTACACTTCTCACATCTGTATTTAACACTCTATCATATACATGTTATCACACATTCGTCTAAGAGATCTCATTTCTATTGTATTTATTCTACTTTCATCCTTTATTGGCAGTTCTATGGTTCAAAGTATCAAAGGTTTTACAAGTACTCGTATAGATTTCGTACGTCTTGTTCACGGGTGACTTGGTGATGAATGTGTTTAAATCTAAAGTGATGGTTTTCGAGTAAGAAGAATGTATGACGATTTGTGATATAAGTGCGATGGGCGAGAAATTGAAGCAAGTTACTGAATTTACGTATCTGGGAAGCATGTTTACAAGAGACGGAAAAATGAAGAAAGACATCGAAAGAAGGGTTGGTGCTGGGAATAAAATAAATGGCGCACTCAAAGTCATTACTGCAAATAGAAATATATCCACAGAAGCAAATGAGTTCTAGTGCCAACCCTCATGTATGGAAGTGAAGCTTGGAGCTGTCAAAAGAAGGATGAAATCAGGATAAACGCCGTGGAAATGAGATCAGAAAGATGAAATGATAAAGAAATGTAAGGCAGATGACTACATCGTGAATAAAATTAAAAAAGGATCCCTGAGATGGTTTGGACATATGGAACGAATGGATGAGAGTAGAATGGTTAAAAAGTTGTACACAAGCAGCGTGAGTGGGAAAAGAAGCCGAGGACGTCCGAGGAAAACATGGCATGACAAAATGAATCAATTACTAAAAGGCGGCCACATTCGAAATCGGAATAATCGACGTGCGTTCATGGTACGATGTATGAATGTAGAGGAAGCCCTAGAGGTATGTCAGGACAGGCCATTGTGGCGATCCATCCTCACTGCCTACCCCTCCGGGGAAATGGCGTGATGGTTAGTTGTTCACGTAAGAGCATAAAACCATTGTCATAATACCGTAGTAATAAAATTATGCTAAGTACGCGGATACACTTTCTACTTGTGCCGTGAATGAATGGGTATGCGGGGGGCGGACGCAGGTTTTGTCGCTTCCGTGCAAGTAGTATGCAAAAGACAAATACTACATCTGTTATTATCTCCGCAATTGAAACACCCACTGCGGCTTTTACATATGCGAAAACTTCGCCTTCTTCCGAGAATTGTTTGGAATGTAGCCATGACAGATGCACGAACAATTACATTTTAACAGAAATGTCAGACGATACCATTTCAACACTTTCCTTTTTTTCATTCAAATTACGTAATAAAAATTTTGAAATATAGATCTCTCTCTCTCTGGTTTTAATCCTGGGATTGGTTTGCAACTATTTCCTCTATTCTTCTCTTCCATTCTTCCCTGTCTTAAGCGGCTCTTTTGAAATCTGCATATGATGAGCAGCGCACATCCACCAACAGGTCCTCCAGGTATTCTCGGCGTGGGCGTCCCCTAGAGTTTGTCCCCTCGGTCATACCCTCCATTATGGCATGCAAGAGGCCTTCTTGTCGTATTACGTGGCCGATCCATCTTGCACGCCTTTCAGACAAGGTCCTGAGCAGATGCCTTCCTCCTTCGATTCTTTAGAGAACCTCCTCATTTGTAATGTGGTCTCTCCAGGAAATTCCTAATTGTCTTCTATAGGACCACATCTCAAAAGCATCTAGTCTCCGTTTATCTCTTTCGGATAGGCACCAATACAGATACTCGTATATAAACAATAGGTATTAGACCTGGTTGGCGTAGCTGATCTGCATGAAGAAATATAAGCCAAAATCAACAACGCAGGTGCAATTTCTAGTACTCAAAAATTCACAATATCAAAAAATAAAGATATGGCTATTACTAATAATAAGATGAGAATTTATTAAGCATGCGTAAGACCAATATCTTAATACCAATCTTAACTCGAAACTCCGACAAAGAATGATTAAATGTTATATACTCGTATATGGTCTGTTCTACTATATGGCTGCGAGACCTGGACTCTGAAAGTGAATGTAATGAACCGGTTGGAAGCGTTCGAGGTGTGGATATACCGAAGAATGCTCCGTATACCGTGGACCGAAGTGGAGAAGTGAATGCGATGCAAATGATGGTGTTTTGAACAAAATAATGAAAGGATCATTAAGATGATTTGGACACATGGAAAAAATGATTGAAGAAAGAATTTAAACAAAAATATGTCTTAACGATGTAAATGGAACTAGAAATACAGGAAGAACGAGGAAAACGTGGAACGATCAAATAAATTGAATATTGAATGTCGGCCACGTGACACGATGTATAAATGTTGAGGAAGCGAGAGAAATATGTCAGGAAATAAAAGTGTGGCAGTAATTTTTTTTCTGCCTACCCCTTCGGGGAGACGGCGTGATGGTTGGTTATTTTTTAATAAATGTCAGTAGTAATAATAATGTACCTATATTTGTATGATTTTCATTAAATGATTATAATTAAAAAATTAATTAATTTAAAACAAAGTTTGCTTATTTTAGGGGTCCATAAAATATTTTGTGTTTCAAAGGGGTTGCGTCGACAAAAAAGTTTGGGAACCGCTGCCCCAGAGGAAACGGCGTTATGGGTAGTTAGTTAGTCAGTTAGCGAATGAATTAATATTATATTACGTACGATACGCCGCAATCTTCAGATCAATAGGCAGCTATAATTAATACAATGTAAATAAATTCAAATAAAAGAACGCACATTATCTCTTAAGAGTATCGTTGGATAAAGAGTATGGAGAAGTTTCTAGTGCGCCCTACTCGGTCGCCAATCCGAGAGCCTTTTCCAAGAATAGATACAAATCTCAGTGCCCAGGGCTAGTGGTGTGGTCTGCGTGTGATCTCCGATTCTCGTAACACTATGGGAAGCTGGATCCTCCGAGATTTAATTGGATACACGTGCTATCGTGCAGGGTTGCCATACGCAAAAAATTAACAGAACTGATTTGTTTACAGATGACGCATTTCAAATATTGTAAATATATAACTAACTAACCATCACGCCGTTCCCCGAAGGGGTTTTATTTCCTGGCATATTTCTCTCGCTTCCTTAACATTCATACATCGTGTCATTTATCTATTTATTTATAGATTATACACAAACGAGACATTACAAACGATGAAACATTTAGACGACTCATTTGAACACAAAACGGTATTACAAATATAAAATAAAACAAAACAACATGAGACCAAAAAATCATACATATCAGAAGGAATCCAAATATGTCGACGTCAGTGAGGCAGTACTCTTTCTAGAATTTGCAATATTTTTTTTATGAATACTGCCTCACTGACACTGAAAATGTCCAAGTCCGAGATGATTAGATTCAGCGTCCGAATTGCTCTTCCTACTGGCATCACCAAAGGCAGGTTGGTTCTGCGTGACGGAGTAAAGAACAATTGATGTCGGCGTTGTCGCAGATCATGCACGCGCGTCGACGATTTCTCTGACTCCTCACATGGCCGACATTCAATATTTGATTTATTTGATCGTGCCACGTCTTCCTCTATTTCTAGATCCATTTACATCGTTAACATATATTTTTTTCATTCTTTCCATGTGTCCAAACCATCTTAATAATCCTTTAATTATTTTGTTTATAACACCATCATTCGCAGCGCATTCACTTCTTATATGTTCATTCGACACTCTATCATACACAGAGTATCACACATTCGTCTAAGATATCTCATTTCTACTGCATTTATTCTACTTTCATCCAGTTTCATCGCTTCATTTTAGCCATTGTGCACTAACTAACTAACTTACCATTAAACCGTTTCCCCGGAGGGGTAGACAGAAAAGATGGACCGCCACACCGTTCTGTCTTGACACACTAT
The DNA here is from genome assembly GCA_022606425.2 of Lepidostoma basale. Classification (NCBI taxonomy): domain Eukaryota; kingdom Metazoa; phylum Arthropoda; class Insecta; order Trichoptera; family Lepidostomatidae; genus Lepidostoma; species Lepidostoma basale. The sequence continues at coordinate 1,202,168 of JAHDVF020000363.1, read as the reverse complement.
CTAGATTCCTCCACATTCATATATCGTAACATGCACGCTCGTCGATTTTTCCGACTTCCAATGTGGCCACCTTTCAGTATTTGATCAATTTTGTCATGCTATGCTTTCCTTGGTCTTCCACGGCTTCTCTTTCCATTCACACTGGTTGTTTCCAATATTTTAAACATTCTTCTCTCGTCCATTTGTTCCATATGTCCAAACCATCTCCGGGGTCCTTTTTTAATTTCACTTTTGATGCAATCATCTGCCTTACATTTCTTCCTTATTTCTGTCTTATTAATACATTATCGAGAACATATAAACTAATAACCACGTGACTGATTGTTTGATAATAGATTAAAATGCCCCAATAAGATGAACTATCTAACTAACTAACCATTTACCATCACGCCATTTCCCCAGAGTGGTAGGCAGAGAGGATGGACCACTATACTGCTCTATCCAGACATACCTCTCCAGTTTCCACTACATTCATACATTGTAACATGCACGATCGCCGATTTTTCCGACTTCAAATGTTGCCGCCTTTTGCCAATAAGTCGAAACTATTAGAATTACAATCAAATGTGTGTGTTTCAATATATTTATTATATATATATTTTTTAATATCATAGTTTCCACTAAAAAAAATATCAATATATTGTGGTTTCTCCTTATAACAGATCTAAACTGAAAACCTATATTTTTCATATTTCATACCCAATTTAAACATTTATACTTTGTTCTACTATACTTTTTAACCGATCGCGAAAATTTTGATTTTTAGATTTAAAACACGTCTTAATGCGCCCTTGAGGTGATTACATCACCAAAACGGCGCTATAAAAGTTGGCATATTATTATTATTATTATTATTATTATTAACACATATGAAAATCTTACTCAATTCAACGGAACCGCCTTCAAGGATCGCGTATCTTCGACTTACCTGTAACAAAGAAACAAACAAAATAAATATTAATTGTATGTCAGATATAATATAATTTCAATGCCCTTATCTATGTTTAGAATAAACAAAACAGAAGCCAGTTAAGTACTATAGGCTTTCTATACTCAAGACCACAGTTTCTCAAACTTCTTAGACCCGCGCCCGCGGTCCCCTTTTTTAAAGAAATTTGTTGAGGCCCTAAGTATCCTGGGGAAACAAAAGAATGTTATTATAAGTATTTTTTAGTTTTGCATTTATGTTCTTTAATTATCATGAGAGAGCGAATTTTCTGTACTGCCACCAATTTTAAATGGTTTGCAGTTTGTTATATGCATTAAAATTTATTTTAAAAATGCAGTCATGGGAGAATTTTTATTTATTTATTTGGAAATAAAACATTTTAGAAGAGAAATAATAATAAAATAATAACTAACTAACTAACGAACCATCACGCCGTCTCCTCGAAATGGTAGGCAGAAAGAATGGACTGTCACACTTTAACCGATGCGGCACTCCATCTTTCTCATTTCGCCCCGCGGGAGACGCGTTGTGATGGGTTGCGAACCTCATCGCCACCTCATCACAATAATAAATAGAATATGAAATTGTAATTTTCAATATTTTTTATTTATAGATTGATCATTTGTCAAGTGGTTTTAATACCTCCCAATAGGGTTAACCCGTTCTAGGGAGGCATTTTTACCACTCTATATTATCTCAATAGAAAAATTACGAAAACATGGAAATAATACGGAAAAGGGGAAAAAAACGTATCTTAACCTATATTAATTTATAAATAATTTAATAGTCCATTGTTTTGGCCGAAACACTATGATATTTTAACAATATAAACTATTAAAATTTAAAATGCTGTTATGGCACAATTTTTCATTATTTTTTTATATTTCGCCACATTTGTTTCGCCAACCGATGTAGGTATCATCAGGTGTTACATTTTTTATCGTTTATGTGAAATGTTTTGACAACAGTTCTCAAAACTGTCTAAATTAACAGTTATAAATAATTGTCTAATACGATATATTAACACTATTTACTTATGAAAAGTATACTACTTTCTAGCCTGTCTTTTTTTATTGTCTCTGAAGTAACATTTATTTGTATTTGTCTATTGTCATTTCTTGGGGGTCGTGTTCATTATATTGTACAGTGCATTATTAAATATTATTAGGAAAACATACAAAATTAGTTTTTATGGCGATTTTATAAAATGTTTTATAAAAAATTATCAGGTTAAAAATATTAGCATCAATTTGTCCCCCTTTTTGCATCCTCCAGAGCCAGTATGGTCTGTTGGTTCTCTCGAGTAACTAAAGGGATGCCGACGGGCACACTTTGGGAACGTGTGCTCTGCTCTCAACCTTTAGCTTTTAGGACCCCGAGGGCTCGCGAGAAGGTGTGAAATGTGCCAATAAGCAACTTCATCTTACAATATGTCATGCTTTCAACTTTAATAGAATCTATCCAAAAGACCCATATTATATTTAGAATATCTGCGCAAATGATCTCACTACAAAATGAAATACTGCACTACGCGTTTGAAAACGCATACAGAAGTATGTGAATTGGTATGAAACTGGCAGTGTAAAGATAAAAATAGAATAAACTCTCAGATGAATGTGTTCGTATTTCGATTATCAAAATCTAAGAAATACTAGCCCAAGTACACAAAGCAGCTGCAATCTCTGGGGCTCTAAAATCCACAATATGGAAAAACAAAGACATGGCCATTAAGAGTAAGATGAGAATCTATAAAGCATGCGTAAGGCCAATAATAACATATGGCGTCGAAACAAGGGCAAACACATTAAGGACCAAACAAGTCTTGGGGACTTCCGAAATGAAGATACTGAGGACGATAGCAGGCAAGACACTGGAGAGACCGCGTGAGGAACACCAGAATAAGAGAGATATGTGAGGTTGAGGATACTATAAGATGTAGCAGACAGCGAAAAACGGACTGGTGCGGTCATGTTCAAAAAATGGACACCACAAGATTCCCCTATATTGCATTGCATAATCAGCCTCATGGGACTCATCCTTGTGGAAGACCTCCTAAAAGATGGAAGGACAGCTGGGAATCTACCTCACAGGAGGAGCAACACTCTGGAGAACAGACCACATAGGTCTACAATAAGGAAGAAGAAGAAGAAGAAAAAAATCTTCTTCTTCTTTCATTGGTTCATTGGTTTCTTAGCACACACACTTTCACAAATGTAATACATGTTTACTAGACACCTGAGTGCACTTCTTATACAAATCTAAAATTAATCGAACAAAAATGTTACTAGACATGGAATATGGCCTATTTTCTCCAATGTAGCATCACTTATTTGCTGTAAAACTCGATATTTAATAATTAATAGGAATTAAAACGTCTTGTGTTCTAGAAATGTTATTACTTCATGAAGAAGTTTTAATATATTCCCATAAAATATAACAAAACTTCTGATAAAACAGACTTCTTCATCCATACTAATTGACAGAACACTTGTTTGGTTTCTGCTTTTTCTCAGAGAATAATGTTTTGCACGCCAAATCTAGTATTCAGGATATTGGAATTGGAATGAACAGAGGAACTTGCAGGTAGTTTCTGGCCCACCTTTGTAAAGGCGAGACGCTTCGATTCATTCGCAGATACCTTTTGCCATGTTTCTGGATAGTTCTAGCTCTTCTTAGTGTAGGCCATGTGGACTATTTCTTAAGAGGAATTGTCCTCCTGCAAGGTTGACTCCAAGCTATTGATCCATCTCTTTGGTGGTCTGCCCAGGGGTCAGATACCCTGGGGATGACCGTGCAACACAATGAGAGGAAGTCCGGATGTACCCATTCTCCTCACGTGTTCATACCAGTATGTTCTCTTTTACCTCCCTCACCTTATGACATCCTCGACTTCGCATATCTCCCTTATAGTTATAATGAATCTCTCTTTACATCATTGCAGCGCGAGACAAATCGATGTAAAGGGTATAGCTATCATATTAATTCTCGTAACATGTGATAAGAAGCTAAATCTAAATCTAAAGTTAGACAGTGTGGCAATCACGGAATCGAAACCGGAACCTTCGGGGTGGCAGTCAAAGCACTTACCACTCCACTGAGGTGGGGATGCTGGTGGGAAGAGCAATAAAACTGCAGAACATGATCGCTAATGATATCGACGTCTTTCATATTAGTGACAGCACGATCAGAAGGCAAAAGCTCTTGACTTTAGAGAGTATCTTGTATTCCTAAAGTGGAACCATCTCTCATGCGTTCCTGGTATTATATATTATACTAGCTGACCCGGCAACGCTTCGCTATTGCTAAATTCGAGTACATAAATAAACCCAATATATATTCAACAAATACAATTAAAGTTCAATAACAATTCGTTTATTTATTGGATTAAATGCCATGTGTATGGATGCAAAAATGTGTGTCTATATCTTTAAAACAAAGTTTCAATCCAAGCAAACTCGCTGTGAATTATAAACTTGAATACATATTACTAAGGTAATTGAAAAACTATTTTTTGAATATTTTATATGAAATTTAATAATCAAATAAACAATATTATATCACATTTGCAGAAAACATTCATTATATTAAAGAAACAAAACTCTTGATTTTGTTGTCCATGAAATTCACATCAGAGCCAATAAAGTAAGTTTCTACGATCGTGATTTCGGCACTGCGAGTCCGCTGGCGTGGAATAGTAATATAGATGATAATACTACAAAAGCCTCCCTTCCCGACTTCCACAACTGTATCCCTCGCCGCTCTGCGCCATTGACCTCCTGCCACTCGTTTAATGTCATCAGACCATCTTGCTTGTGATCTGCCAGAATTTGTGTAGCTGTTTCTCTTTCGCCACTCCAGGCCAGAAGATCTTATCACCCGTTGTCCTTGCTTTATGACCGATCCCATTCCATTTAAACATTAGTTATTTTACACGCTGCATCGGCAACTTTGGTCCGATCCTTGATTCATCAATTTTGGGCCCTGGAATTAAAAAAAAAAAAATTTGAATTGCCATAAGGCGGACACCGAAGAGACGCATAAGGCAAAATTTAAATTTCCATACAATGAATGAATTACAACTGTTTTTCACTTGTTTGCTGAAGATATTCTTCATATAAAAGGCAGTTCATGCTATATGCATAATAATAATAATAATAATAGGCTAATTTGTCAAATTAACTAACTAACTAACTAACCATCACGCCGTCTCCCCGAAAGTGTAAGCAGAGAGAATGGACTGTCACACTTTTACTGATGCGGCACTCCATCCTTCTCTTTTCGCCCCGCGGGAGGCGCGGTGTGATGGGTTGCGAACCTCATCGCCACCAATAGGCATCTCCCGCGCACACTTCGATCGTCCAACACCCACAAAATAAATCTAAAACAAATAATATAAAATACAATGATATAAAATAAAATAACAAAATAAAAATAATTTTACACAAAATGTTCTTTTTAGACGGTGCACATATTGTCTATTTAATTTATAATATGTTCCACGTATCCACTGTTTTTTAATTTAGCACATAATGTAATAACACATAATGTTTTTTTCGATGTTGCACATGTTGACTTGGACGATCCGGACATTTGTGTTTATTTAATTTATGTTACACGTATCCACCATTTTTTAAATTATCTGTAGTAAGGCACTTAACCAGCAAGAACTTGAAAATAATATTGAAGAAATGATTCAAATTGTCATTGGAACAAATGAAAAATTTATTTCTACACCTGTCAAAATTCTTTACAAAAACGATAAAACTAATAAAACCTTTTAATCTGATTAATTTGTCAAATTAATTAAACTAATCAGATTTTAAAGGTTGGTCATGTTAGAAGTCGGAGGAATCGACATGCGTGTATGACTCGTTGTATGAATGTGGAGGAAGCTAGAGAGGTTTGCCAGGATAGAGTAGTGTTATGGTCCATTCTCTCTGCCTACCCCTGTGGGGAAACGGCGTGATGGTTTGTTTGTTTGTTTAATTTGTATAATCGCCGTTTTCGTGAATAGCTCACCTCAAGGGCGCTTTGACATTGTTTTTAGTCATGAAAGGTGCATGTGACAACAGCGAAATCACGATCGTAGAAACTTAATTTATTGGCTCTGATGTGAATTTCATGGACAACAAAATCAAGAATTTTGTTTCTCTAAACATATGAATGTTTTGTGCAAATGTGATATAATATTGTTTATTGATATACAGACAACCGTTGTTAACATTTTATGCGATAATTTGAAAAGGTGGGTTTTTAGGTGATATTTAAAGTCTGTCGGATTGTCAATGCATCTGAGGCGTGCAGGAAGCATATTTCAGGCGGACGAACCTGCTACTGTGAAAGCCCGAGCAACACAAAATTCAGATATACTCGTATAGGTGGCACGTTTGGGAATGTGCTTAATTATTGTCTATAAACTGTAAATTTAAAAACCTTACCTGAAATTAATAATGGAATTTTCATATATGAATGAAAACTACTAAAAGTAGCTTATGTGTAATGTAAAAATGTAAAAATGTAATGTAAAAATTACTTTTAAGTTGATCAGATTGAAGTTTTTGGTTCGACATCATTATTAAATCATTAGGGAGTTTATTAAATTCTGTAGAGGCTATAAATTGTAAGGATTTTACACCGAATCTAGTTGAACGCAATGCTTCTTATTCTGTGAGCGCGTATCATGTTGGTGTACGTCCGTATTGAATATTGGTCGAGTATTAGAGCGCGTTGATGACTTTATTATTTGTATTATAGTTTTAGTGATCTCTAATTTTGGATGGATTTGAAATGGAATTATTTTCGTCTGAGAATATAGGGCCCTTACATGAGTGTACCACGGTAGACGGAAAATATTTCTAACAGCCCGATTTTGGATCACCTGAATCTCATTAGCTTTCTTCTTTGTAATAAAGCCCCAAATACAGGAAAGGTAAGACAGATGAGAATGTATCATGGAGTAGTAAACATAAATTGTCTATATTCTTATGTAACGAATTAAACCAATTAATCCAATTTAAACCTGTACATACCATTCCAAATTAGTTCATAAAGATAACAACATTGTCTTGTGATACGCATATATCGAAGTGTGGGATCCATCCTCTGGACATGCGAACTCCAGTATCTTCTGCGTTGTTTTCCCCATCCTCTGCACATGCGCAATCCATTATCTTCTGCGTTGTCTTCCCCATCCTCAAGCAAATGAAATAACCTGAAATCAATTTCATTATCTTTGAATATTTTAAATCTCAGCATAATGTAGAATTTAATGGTCAAAAATGGAATATTACTGGACTCTTCTAACTGAGGCAGCTAATGCTGCATATAAGGATATGTTTACCTATCACAGCATTTGTTTTCAGAGAAAAACTAAAACAGCTGAAGTAACTCATAGTGTATTTGGGTATGTGTGCTGCTGGAATTACTCAGTGGAATGGAAAATAAAGAAGAATTGCAACATGCAGATGCACCAATATGGCTCATTATCAAAATAATTTCAATCCCAATACAAAAATATCCCCATTAGACCAGTGGTCTCTCACAACCAGGCAATTATTTTATCAAAACTTAATATCTAATCCCAAAGATATAGATTTTCGCCCTGCCAGAACAATTTTACATTAAAACAACATTATTAAAATAGATTATACCAATTAACTAATTATTACACAACGAAACGTCATAACCTAAAATGACACGTAAGTAAAACGAATAAATTGATATTGTATATCATTAGAACTTTCTTATCGTTGCTGTGGTAATTTTAATATTTCCCTGACCAAAGTACGCGTATAAAGAACACCTTTATGTTTGAATTCATCAAATGTCATATTAATTGTATTTTAAATAACTAATTAAAATCATAATAATTAAATAACATTAATAAAATAGCGCAATACCATTCAAAATTCTGCCAGTTGTTTCTCGCCCGCTACTCCAGGGTGCATCTTATCATCCGTTGTCCCTGCTATATGACCGATTCCATTCCGATCTCTGATTAATTAATATTGTTTCCTAGAAATAAAAAAAAATAATATTGGAATTGGCATAAGGCGGACATCGAAGAGGCGCATATGGCAAATTTTCAACTTCCATACAATTAATGAATTCCAAGTGTTCACTAAGCAGTATATTTAAAAAAAATACTCGAGGCTCTTGATCGAGCATTGCAAGAGTTGCGTGGAAATGTGTTAATATTATATGTAGGAGATTTTAGAAACTTTACCTGAACGGCAAAAATAACTATCAAAAACTATGCCAATCAATGCAGTTATGATTGTGCTAAAGAAATAACAAAAATTTTACAAAAGCATTCATTACAACCAGACTCCTTCATATAAATTGTCTATATTCTTATATATACAAAATAAACCAATTAATTCAAAATTTAAACCTGTACATATCAAAATATAAACATTGAACTTACGGAACTGATAATCGCCGTTTTCGTGAATAGCTCACCTCAAGGGCGCTTTGACAATGTTTTTAGTCATGAAAGGTGCATGTAACAACAGCGAAATCACGATCGTAGAAACTTACTTTATTGGCTCTGATGTGAATTTCATGGACAACAAAATCAAGAATTTTGTTTCTCTAAACATATGAATGTTTTGTGCAAATGTGATATAATATTGTTTATTGATATACAGACAACCGTTGTTACCATTTTATGCGATAATTTGAAAAGGTGGGTTTTTAGGTGAGAATTAAAGTCTGTCGGCTTGTCAATGCATCTGAGGCGTGCAGGAAGCATATTTCAGGCAGCCCGAGCAACACAAAATTCAGATATATAGGTGGCACGTTTGGGAATGTGCTTAATTATTGTCTATAAACTGTAAATTTAAAAACTTTACCTGAAATTAATAATGGAATTTTCATATATGAATGAAAACTACTAAAAGTAGCTTATGTGTAATGTAAAAATGAGCCGGTTTTCATTCGCCACTCCAGGGTACATCTAATTCACTGATCATCCGTTGTTTGATTGATCTAATTCCATTTTAACGAAGTTATTTTGCACGCTGCATCGGTAATTTTCGTCCCATCTCTGATCCGTTACTTTATTTTCCTAGAAATAAACGGAAAAAGTCATAAGAATTGTGTCATTCATTCATATTGTAATTCATATTGTATATCATTAGAACTTTCTTACCGTTGCTGTGGTAATGTAACAATTTCCCTGACCAAAGTATGCGTATAAAGAAAACAGCAAAATAGAATAAACTGAAAATATATTTATGAATTAGAAATATAAATATTATATTATACTTACGGAAGCAAGTTTCTTCATATTCTTGTAGAGCTTCGACGTCCAATATTTTATATTTTCGCTATCATCCTTTGAAATAACCTGAACAATTTAATTATCATTGAATATTTTTAATCCCAAAAACTTCATAACCTAAAAGTACCGAAACTTCATACCTACAAAATATTACGACGTACAAAGAGATTGTGACAGTTCAGAGACCACGTGACCAATCGAACGGCTAGAACTCTAGAAAACGAATATCATTAAGTAATCACCGTCGAACGTAAGAGAAACGAATAAGTTTCAGCCACACGAAAAAATAAAATTTCGTTCATAACCTCAAATTGACGCGTAAAAATTATACTCGCCAAAATTAAGAAGTATAATTACCTGTCTGCATTAGTGTACATTAAAATATGGCCAATAAAATATACTGTACCAATTAAACAACCAATTATTTTAGTACGTAATAAGCAAAACGTATTAAGTATTATACATCCCAAAGTAAAACGCAATATATTGGACTGTCAGAAAGCAAAACACATTGTTGCCACTACACAAAATTACATGGAGACTGAATTCTCTCCAGACCGTGTCAAACGAATATAGACTCAAAAGATTGATACTCAGGTGATACGAACATTAAGGTCTATATTCGTTTGCACTACGAAAATTTTCAATTAATTGATTAATTTATAAAGTTAATTAGAGCTCGATTAATAACGAAAATATGCCTATGACGACCGCTAAATTCCAATTAGTCCATTCCCCAAGATACAGAAGGATCAGCTCAGGAATAACCTCAGAAATAGTCGACACACACCCGGAAGATCGCCTTTTATTTATATAGATTCTACCTGTTCTCAATAGATGCCTTAAACTTTAATTTTGTTTAAAATATCTTTATATTATCGTTTATAATATCTTATACGTTTATGATGTAAATGGAGTACAGAGTCGAGGCAGACCGAGGAAAACATGGCATGACCAAATTAATCAAATTTTAAAGGTTGGTCATGTTAGAAGACGGAAGAATCGACGTGCGTGTATGACTCGCTGTATGAATGTGGAGGAAGCTAAAGAGGTGTGCCAGGATAGAGTAGTGTGGCGGTTCATTCTCTCTGCCTACCCCTACGGAGAAACGGCGTGATGGTTTGGTGTTGTTGTTGTTGTTGTATATCTTTGGAGAAAATAAACTGATTTGATTCCTTGATCTTTCTCTTTTCTACCTGTATTCACACTCTTTGGATATATCTTTTTAACCATTCTTCCCTCATCCATTCGTTCTATATGTCCAAACCATCATAGTTTCCCTTTCCTGCTTCGCTTGTTTAACCTTTCCCTGACGGTGCTAAAATAAAAAAGTGCGTTCCGGTGTAGGGTAGTCAGTACGCGTTAAAAAATTAGCGATTTTAAATCGGAAAAATAGGAACATTCATAGCTAATCCCCTTATAAAATTATAATTGAAGTCAAAAATTATAATAATTCAGATTTAATTGCTTAAAACATTCAAAAACCATCTGGCAACGCTCACGGAACGGACATAGGTCCGCTCTGGTTGCAAGGCCGAAAGCAATTGCCGGCGCGGCGGGACGGCGAGAGTGAGAACATTGAGCTAGAACATATGCAAGAGTGAGATGCGAATATAGTGAGATGCGAATATAGTGTGACGCACTCACATCGCTGTTAATAAGCGAATTTGTTTTCGATTTTCACAAAATACCTCCGATGTACCTGATAAATTCTGATTATTATTAATATTATTTTTTAAATCAATGCGTAAATACATTATGGAAGAATACCTAAAATCTGAACTTTGTATTTATTATATTTATAGAGATATTGATGATTGTTTGAAGCAACGTGTAGAAGATACCCATCATAGCTCTGTAGCTGCCGGACGTTTTTTCAAATAGCTCCCCATTTAAATAAAATGTTGAGGGTCTGAGTACTCCATTTGCGTCTATTTAACATCTATTATCACCTTTTAATGAATCCAAACAAATCTGTGTATCCAAAATTAATTATTTACGTATAGTTTCAGTGAAAAGAACAAATTAAGTTGAAATACGTGAAAGTTTTAAATATAAAGTGCATCGTGTAAACGTCTCTAAACGGCTATTTCCGAGTCGAGACCTCAAAGATGGTTGCCACATGTGTGTCCGAGTGTCCAGTGAATTGTGTGAAGTGCAACAGGATGATTTATGAGGGAACGCCCAAATTCTTGGAAATAATTTGTGAACTTTTACTATGTGCCAAAACATTAAGAGTTACAGCCTGATAAAACGGAGCATCTTCTACAGCGCCCTTGAGATGAGCAATTCATAAAAATGGCGCTTTATAAATTATCCAATTTATTATTATTATTATATAGGGAAGGAAAGGGTTAATAATTATATAATACACGCGTATAGCAAGATAAATAATTGATAATCATACAGTTGGTAGTTTATTACGTTGGGTCCGATATCTCGATGCAAGACGCGCGTGAATTACGTGCTATTGTGTTGGTAGTATGATCGCAACAAGCAGCCAGCATAACATAACTTGGAGCAGTTCCCACAAACAGTTTGAGTAACGTTTGACCTACTGCAGGCTTAGTACCTTTGATCCTATGTGACCTTACTGCACTCTGTGCATACCTAATAAATACCCTCTTATAATATTAGATTTATTGAAAAAGTAATATACAATTTCTTCCATATTCGTCTTCACTTTGTTTTATGGATTCATATTTGAATAAATATAACTACACTTGGTATGAAAACACTTTATTTCACTTAACATACATGTTTCCGAAACATGCCTGTGTTGAGTGAACAATGTCTATAAGTCCCATCCTCCAGCATAGGTCCAAAAAAAATTCTCAGAATTTTCCTCTCAAAAACTGCCAGCCTACCTTCCTCTCTCTGCTTCAGAGACCATGTCTTACAGCCGTAGGTAACTACTGGTCTTATAATAATATCAAAATGATATTCCCGCTGAGTAACTAAGTTAATTATTGAAATATAAAATTAAATACTTTTCATTTAGTATAAACCACTTTATTATCAAAAAAATTAGTTTAAATTAATATTATTAATATAAATATTATTATATAAATTAATAATAATGATTATAAATTAAAAACAAAAATCCATCACACCGTTTCCCCGTAAGGGTAGGCAGGGAGAATGGACCGCCACACTACTCTATCCTAGCACACCTCTCTAGGTTGCTCCACATTCATAGAGCGAATCATACACGCACGTTGATTCTTCTAACATGACCAACCATTAAAATTTGATTAATTTGGTCATGCGATGTTTTTCTCTAGGGGTAACGTAGAAAAAAGTTTTGTTTACAAGCAAGCGTAATATTATATCAAATATGTAATTAACACATCAGTTTTTCGCATTATAAAAAAAATAGCGTTTTCGAAGCTTGACCCATTTTCCTATTCACGTTAAAATGATTAGCAGTTAAACTCTTCGGAAGTGCCTCTTGACGGGGAATATCTCAATTAATTGTTATTTATCTTGGACCGCCGTTGGATGCTGTAATTTCGCCATCAGTGTACCATTTCCTCGGGCGTATTTACATTTGCACTACAATCTGTATTTAGAGCAATTTGCCCATTTCTCTGAGTGAAATAATCATATGTCCGCAGTTTCTAGATTCCAGTTGTTTGTTGTTCAGCATTAATGTGGTAGAAATTGGATAGCTTAATGAATGTACATTAAAATAAACTCTGATACATTAAGATAATGCAGGACCGATTAAAATGTTATTAACATTTTTTTATGTAAAAATACAATATTTTTTTTAATTATTGACATGTGAATACACAACCCAAATATATAACAACAATAACTCTGCATCAACGATAACTTGAATACCAGACGATAGATTAACTGTGCTTAAACGCTGTCCTCGCAAAAACTATGGCGACCGAGCCTTCGCGGTAGCCGGCCCTTCAGTCTGGAACAATCTTCCAACAGAACCTCAAATGCATCGAGAATCAGTCAAGGTTTAGTCAGTCAGAGTTTTGCGAATTTTGTATAACTCATTGGTCCGGAGCCGGCTCGAGTGTGGCTCGGTGATATGGAGTCCCCACGAAGCCGAGATACTCGCTCATGTTAGAGAGGGTTCAGAAAAGATTTCTCAGATATCTCTACATGAGGGAGTTTGTTAGCTATCCGTGGCTTTATCCCACTGCATTCCTCTTGGGTATGCTGGGGACCAATAGTTTACAGATAAGAAGGGACGGTTGCACACTTATCCATTTCTTCAGACTTATCAGGGGATTCTTTGAGAATTCCGTCATCTTGGAGGCTATCCATCTTTATGTTCCGGATGGTTATCTTCGACAGCGTCAGCACAGACTGTTTTATCTCCCAGCATGCAGAACCAACCTGCCTCTGGTGATGCCGGTGGGGAGAGCAATCAAACTGCTGAACATGATCGCTTCGGAGATCGATGTCGTTCATATTCGTGAAAGTACGTTCAGAAGACAAATACACTTGACTTTGGAGAGTATCTTGTATTCCTAATGTCGAACCATCTCTCATGCGTTCCTGGTATTATATATTTATTATATTTTACCTGTTCTCAATAGATGTCTTAAACTATAAAAATTGTTTGTAATATCTTTTGAGAAAATAAAATGATTTGATTTGATTTGAATTAGATTTGATTCGACACAAAACGCACCTTTTCAAATTATCATTTCCTGGTGTAAATGTTGATCGAATGCGTCAGGTGCAGCCCTCATACTGAATATGTTTATTATTTAACTAGTTCATAAAACGGAGCATTTTCTACGGCGCCTTTAAGACGAGTAATTCATAAAAATAACACTCTATAAATTATCCAATATGTTCTTTTTTATTATTATTAGGAACAAATCATCACGCCGTTTTCGAGAGAGAATGCCAGAGATCCTAACACACTTTGTTAGTTTCTTCCATACGCTATTCGATTCTTCTTAATTCTAACATTTAAATTGATGATATTATAAGGATTTCTGTAGCTGGATGGATGAGAGAGGTGATGGATAATGGGTAGTGGCGTGCTTTAGGATAGACCTACGTTCAGCAGTGGACAACAGACAGCTCGAAAACGCGCCAAAATAGATATAACTTCCAAAATCTGACATTCACAGTTAAAAGTTAAATAACTGCGACCACATTAACGCCAAGGCGCCAATTTCTAATAGCGCCAGCTTATTTGTAATGCGATACGCCGGACCTGGGCGGGCGGCGCGGCGCCCCTTGCGGTCAAGCGGGCCTGGCGGGAACTTGATCTTGACTGACCGCAAACGGACGGCCACTCTGCCGTGAAAACGTTAATGATCCCCCAGTGAACCGCGGGGAGATTTTGAATTTGATTTACCTTGAAACTCTCGTGAGAAAACCGCACTCCTAAACATCACCATTCAGCAAACATTTCACGCGAAAATCCGTTTCATTTCATTTCAATTCAAGTTCAAATCCACAATACTTTTTTCCAAAAATATAAATAACTAACTATCACGCCATCTCTCCGAAGAGGTAGGAAGAAAGAATGGACCGCACATTGTTACAACCAAACTTCTCTCGATTCTTCAACATTAATATATTGTGTCATGCATGCACGCCGATTTTTCCTACTCCTCACGTGGCTTACATTTAATATTTGATTGATTTGATCGTGCCACGTGTTCCTCGGTTTCTAATACATATTTCCAGTTGTTTACATATACTGTCTTTACCATTCCTTCTTAATTCATTCTTTCCATGTGTTCAGATGTATGTTTTCTAGAGGTTTTATTATATTTTATGGAATTGACATGTTTCGTCTGTCTAAGGCATTATCAATTGTTTGATAATGCCTTAGATAGGCGAAACATGTCATTTACATAAAATTTAATAAAACTTCTAGAAAACAGTAGTTTTCATTCTTATTCATAATTTAATATGGAGTTTTACATTGTTGTTCGAGAAACAATAAATAGACTAACCATCATGCCATCTCACCCGAAGGGGTAGGCAGAAAGAATGGACTGCCACACTTTTCTTTCCTGACTTATTTTTCTCGCTTCCTCAGTCATGCACGTGCGTCGATTTCTCTGACTCCTCTCCTGGCCGACATTCAATATTTGATTAATTTGATCGTGACACGTTTTCAATCGGTCTTCCTCTATTTCTACTTCCATTTACATCGTTAACATATATTTTTTTTACCTTTCTTTCTTCATTCATTATTTCCATGTGTCCAAACCGTCTCAAACAATAAATAGAGAATTTTATTTACACATTTCACCAGCTGTCGTATGGGGTGTTTTTTTTTTAGAGGTATACAATACATATTCAAAAAGAAAAAACACATTAAAATAATGTTAATATCTATGATATTGGCTTTATTTAATAGATAATTTTATGCCATTATTGTTTAAATATGATTTCGGGCATATGAGCGCCACGGCTAGCTCGAATGAAGCGCAATCGTGAAGTCCAATTTTCGACAATTGTCGTCTCTGTGGATGCGTATTATCCACTAGAGTATACGTGGTGCTAAAACGATCCATGTTCTTCCTAATAACTTGCTCGGATGGACGATTATTTCGACCGTTAAATGGACGTAGTGTAAGTTTGGCGAACCGAACCACGATTTTCAAAATAGATTTGCACAATTTGTAAGCGCTGTTCTGACGTAATTCTATATATGGAAAAATGGCAAAACGTACTGATTACAAATCAACTGTCAACTGTCAAATTGACTGTCTGTAAAAACAATGTTGTCAGTTTAAAAACCAAACGTTTAAAAAAAACATTCTATATTATTCGTTTACTCGTGAGAGTGAACTCGTTTAAGAGAACATTCGTCTTCATGATCTCCATAAGATATCTTTCTCGTGCGGTGAATGTGATTAATACGTCAAATGTGAACGAAGAGTCATCTCCGTGGGACCTAGTTCCTGATGCCTTGACACAATTAGGGTCTGGATTAGACCAGCGAAACCTTTTGTCGGAAGACCTCGTCGCCAGAATGCTCAATCAGCATATTGTTTGGATGTCTCTGCGTCCCATTCTTGCGGTTAATAATGCTCGCATATCACAATGTCACACGCGGATTGCGAATCGTAAATCACGTTACCTATTGCTTGCTACAAACTGTAATACTGCTCTTATTAATAGCGTTCCAAGGTTCTAAAGATGATCTGTGGTGGAATTCGAAAGAATGGATTCAGAAAAAAATTAAATGATTTTACCGAAATCTCTTGATGGAAGTTTTTTTTTTTTTAAAAAGACTAACATCAAGGATTTATATCAATGATATTAGAATTTTTAATTACAATCTTCAATGTGAGCAGAAAATAGCTCATTATTATGAAGAAGGAATCTGGTCGTGTCCAGGCTTGAACCCATGTCCCCTGGATCAGGAGCCAAGCGTTCTATCCCCTAGACCACCACCCATTTCATTTTAAATAATAATTAAATAAAATGATGTTTTTTTAACTACTTCCACTTTTGTCTTTATTTCGACATTCTTTGTCTTTATTTCATCTGTCTATGCCAGTAAAAAATAAAGACAATAGTGTAAGTAGTTAAAAAACATCGTTTCATTCAATTAATATAAGAAATAATAAATATAAACAAATAAGATACAACCTTATGTATGGAAGCGTAGCTAGGAACTGGCAAAAGAAGGATGAAAGTAGAATAAATGCAGTAGAAATGAGATCTCTTAGACGAATGTGTGGATACTCTGTGTATGATAGAGTGTCGAATGAAAATATAAATATAAGTGAATGAAAACAAAATAATGAATGGATTATTAAGATGATTTGAACTTATGGAAAGAATGAACGAAGAAAGCATGGTAAAAAAAATTATAACGATGTAAATGGAACTAGAAATAGAGGAAGACCGAGGAAAATGTGGCACGATCAAATAAATCAAATATTGAATGTCGGCCACGTGATGAGTCGGAGAAAAAAAATCGAATGTTGAGGAAGCGAGAGAAATATGTCAGGAAAGAAAAGTGTGGCAGTTCATTATTTTTGCCTACCCCTTCGGGAGACGGAGTAATGGTTAGTTAGTTAGTTAGTTAAAATATTTGCATTTTCGCTTGCTTTTGATTATTAAGATGGTTTGGACACATGGAAAGAATGAATAAAGAAAGCATGGTAAAAAAATATTATAACGATGTAAATGGAACTAGAAATAGAAGAAGACCGAGGGGCCAAAGCGCAACCCCCGGACAAATTTCGGAGGTCGGGCTATCGCAGTGACAGGTCCGTCCGCCTGGAATATGCTTCCTGCACGCATCAGATGCATTGACAATCCAACAGATTTTAAATCTCACTTAAAAAACCCACATTTTCAAAATATCGCATAAATCAATCAAATCAATCAATCAATCAAATCAGTTTATTTTCTCAAAAGACATTACAAACATTTTTAATAGTTTAAGGCATCTATTGAGAACAGGTAAAACATAAGGAATATATAATACCAGGAACGCATGAGAGATGGTTCGACATTAGGAATACAAAATACGCTCCAAAGTCAAGAGTATTTGTCTTCTGAATGTACTTTCACGAATATGAAAGACATCGATCTCCGAAGCGATCATGTTCAGCAGTTTGATTGCTCTCCCCACCGGCATCACCAGAGGCAGGTTGGTTCTGCATGCTGGGAGATAAAACAGTCTGTGCTGACGCTGTCGAAGATAACCATCCGGAACATAAAGATGGATAGCCTCCAAGATGACGGAGTTCTCAAAGAATCCCCTGATAAGTCTGAAGAAATGGGTAAGTGTGCACCCATCCCTTCTTATCTGTAAACTATTGGTCCCCAGCATGCCCAAGAGGAATGCAGTGGGATAAAGCCACGGATAGCTACCAAACTCCCTCATGTAGAGATATCTCAGAAATCTTTTCTGAACCTTCTCTAACATGAGCGAGTATCTCGCCTCGTGGGGACTCCATATCACCGAGCCACACTCGAGCCGGCTCCGGACCAATGAGTTATACAAAATTCGCAAAACATAGGGATTCTTGAAAACTCTACCAGTTCGGAGAATAAATCCCAACATTTTCAGTGCAACTCCACATATTTTCTCGATGTGAGCATGGAAAGTCAGCCTACTTTCATAAACGATACCAAGATCCTTTATCGTTGAAACACGCTTAAGTTGCTGGTTATCCATTGTGTATCTGTAATAAACAGTACGCAATGCTCTCGTAAAAGATAAAATTACGCATTTAGAGATATTGAAATAAATTTGATTGGTTTTACTCCAGCGGACGATATTATTTATATCTGACTGGAGATGGAGGCAATCTTCGGGGCTTTTTATCTCAAGGAATAATTTAAGATCATCTGCAAATAAAAGAAATCGCGAAAATTGTATAACCCTCGCGACATCATTAATGAAGATGGTGAAGAGGAGTGGACCAAGGTTTGAGCCCTGTGGCACTCCGGAATATACGGGAAAAAGTGCAGATTGAAATATACCGTATGAGGCAAACTGTTTCCTCTCCCTCAGGTAGCTAATAAAAAATAATAACCAACTTAGAAGAGAAACCAATTTCCGACAGCTTTCGCAGAAGTACATCATGGTTGACGGTATCAAAGGCTTTAGAAAAGTCATTATAAGAGCAGTCAACCTGGTGACCATTGTCCAAAGCCCTTGTCACATATTCTGTGTTATTCTGTGTCATTCTGTGTTATTCTGTGTCACATAAAATGTAAACAACGGTTATCTGATTGCTGGTGTCACTTGCAGCTCATGACTAAAATATTGTCAAAGCGCCCTTGAGGTGAGCTATTCACGAAAACGGCGCTATACAAATTAGCCTAATTATTATTATTATTATTATGCTCTCTAAGCTTTTTTGAAGCGCAAGATAATGAGGGAATATGGGGGAAGTATATTTTCAGCAATGGACGACATCGGTTGTTTAAGTGAAGTAAGTTTAAATCAACATTTTGAATGTATACAAATACTTATATACATCTTTCAAAATTTTGTCAGACTTGGTGGTCGTAAGAAGGGCAGAATGGGGAATGTTGTTAACATAAAGCGATCGCTTAACCCAACCAATGACAGGTCATAAGTCCTGTAAACGCCTCGACCACCATATTCCGTTTCCAAAAAAAAAAAACAATTTACATCTTCGTCTCTATTGAGATACAATTATTCCTTAAAATTTATAAACGCCCTAAAATGTTGTGTTTTGTGTGTTGTACAAGCTATAAAAAATAAATTAAAATGGGAGTTGATCCAATTAATTCGAGTGTAAATTCAATTAATTATTACGAATACAAATGTCCCAATTAATAACCACGAAATCATAATTTCGCGTTTCGAAACAGAGCGGGAAGGCGTGACGCACAAGATGTTTAATAGTTCAAGTTTCGAGCTGTGAGATGTGATTGTCTTTAATCTAATTTAATGAATTTTAAACTTAACTAATCTGTAAATGGTTTAATGTGCAATTTCAAATGTCACAGATGTAATTGGTTATACTCATTAAATACACAAAATAATTAATCTACAATTCACAGTTTTCACATACAATAAATATTGTAACAATATTATAAGTCGTATCAGGAATAAATTAACAATAATTCAATTTTTCATCTAATTAGTTGCTAAATTGATTAAAAAAAATAAACGTATAAATAAATATGTTTGTATTGCATAAAAAAATAACTCGTAATATCGCACCCTGAAACACCGTGCATCGGTGGAGTGCGGACGTATACGAAAATAGTGTCTACTGTGGAGAGCTTGTTTTAAACCAGGTGTGGACGCTAAACCTACCGCGGGATCCACAGCTCTCCACCAAGGTCACCCCTGTGGAGAGTTTGTTTCAAACAGTGTGGCCCGCCTTTTACGAGCTACTTTTGGTAAAAACCCAATGACATGAAAATGGCTAATTATAAGTGTTTAGGGAAGAGTATTAGTCATCCAGTTCACACAATAAATTTGAGGCCGATTTGTTGAAATTTCAACCCCTAAATTACCTACCTAATTGCATGCAACAACAAAACCGGTTCAGTCGTATTGTTTCCGTATGAATTTAATATTCAAACTTAAAAAAATACTTCTATTTCTATTTTTAAAGGTACTCAAGGTCGAGCTGCAAAGGCCCTTTTACGGTCTCATATTTAAAACGAAATACGCTATTCAAATACCTACTTTATGTAAAGA
Source organism: Lepidostoma basale (assembly GCA_022606425.2). NCBI lineage: Eukaryota > Metazoa > Arthropoda > Insecta > Trichoptera > Lepidostomatidae > Lepidostoma > Lepidostoma basale. Next base: position 1,181,783 of record JAHDVF020000363.1, on the reverse strand, counting down.
CAGAGAGATAGACAGATATATGTGATTCTATCTTAGAAGTCAACAGACATATAAATTTTATAAGAATAAAATTTTCAAAATAATAATTTTACAGAATAATGAAAAGTAGGTCGTAATATTAAGATTTAAAACACCGTGCGACGCCGCTACGCAACTGACTTTGACTGGTGGAATCAAACAGCCAAACATGTGGAATGCGTGTTTTTAACCGTTTACAACAGTTTACATGCGCGTCCGTCCACAAGGGTCAAACGAATTTTGGTTTAAAACAAGTGTCTACACAGTTTTAAACCGTTGGTGGAGACCGATGTGGAGAGCTTGTTTATAACAGTGTGGCCCGCCTTTAAATTTGCAAAAAAAATCGTTATCTAACTAGTATTTAAAGGCGGGCCACACTGTTTTAAACAAGCTCTCCACATCGGTCTCCACCAACGGTTTAAAATTGTGTAGACACTTGTTTGAAACCAAAATTTGTTTGACCTTTACAAACTTTGTGGACGGACGCGCATTTAAACACGCATTCCACGTGTGGAGAGCTTGTTTTAAACCAAATGTGGACGCTACACCAACCGCGGGCTCCACAGCTCTCCACCAAGGTCACCCCTGTGGAGAGTTTGTTTCAAACAGTGTGGCCCGCCTTTTATATTTAAAATGTCAAAACACGTCCAAGTATTTAAAGTAGCGGGTATTGTGATGATTAGTACCTGCGCATGTATGAAACAGATATTATGTTAATGTAACAAATTGACTTTTTATCCTCCAATCGGAATCTCCCATTTTAAATTAAACTCCCGCGCATTCCAAAAGCAATTAATCATTATAATAAGATTTTAATTTATCTTTTCTTTTGATTGCTTGACTTGACTAGCTAGTTTAAAAATATTACAATTTAATTTAATAAGCTAACTACAATACATACGTACATTTTCGTAAAACATATTTTTTAGAATTAAAAACGCTATTATTAAATGTCACTAAACATTTAGACCTTAAAAAACCCAAGTAGCATCCCAAGAACCAACAATGAAGGTAATATACTTTGCAGCTAACAAATCTCTAGGAATGAAACTTTTAAAAAAAGGACATGTATTTATATTGCATCTTTATTTATTTATTATTTTTTTTTTTTTAAAAAAGACTAATATCAAAGATTTACATCAATGATATTAGAATTGATTTTACAATCTTCAATGTGAGCAGAAAATAGCTCATTATTATGAAGAAGGAATCTGGTCGTGTCCAGGCTTGAACCCATGTCCCCTGGATCAGGAGCCAAGCGTTCTATCTCCTAGACCACCACCCGAATAATTGAAATTTCATTACATTGTAAGTGAAATCTGTTAAAAATAGCTTAAAGATGGATATTTCACCCGCATTTACATTATTTCATTATATTAAAATATTAGTAGGGCTCGGAATTGGCATAAAAAGCATATTTTTTTCCTGGGTTTCTCTTTCACAAAGACGCCGTTTTTGGTGTTCTGAGATCTAACATATATATATCTTTTAGCCCAATTAGGGAATACTTACTCACTTACTTAGACAGCCGTTGTCGTCCACTGCTGGACATAGGCCTCCCCCATACTTCTCCACGTATCCCTATATTGTGCCTTTTGCATCCAATGCCAGCAATTCTAATGTCATCGGACCATCGTGTGTGGGGTCTCCCTCTGTTTATTTTGTCTTCGCGGATTCTCCACTTTACCACTCTTCTGATCCATCTATCGTCTTACTGTGAAATATGCTTTTATATTATTTAATATCTATAATATACGAGTATACGACAGATATTAGGGAATATAAAAGCATATTTCAGAGTTTAGCGAAAATTTAAGAATAATTCAGGGTTCTCGGGGTGAGAGCAATAAAACGGCATATTTTTGTCCATATTGTATGTAATCTACTTTTCGAACTTGTTACTGTTGTGGCACTGAAAACTGAAACTTCACTGAGCTAAATTTCATTATGGCTCATTTTCACAATTAAAATGTTTAAAAAGCTGTTGGCGCGGGGTGCCATTTTAACTTCGGTTTTGGTAATTATTCGGCAACTGAAAACCTAATCATTGACGTGACCAAGAGAAAAAGGGGACCATGATATGCTAATGACCAAAGGGGGTTCCCACCACATACTTGAGGCTGTAATATGGCGCAGCGTCGCCCTTTCGTCAGCCTAGCTCATGCACTTCCTAGGTCTGTTGCATATCCATCCAAGATTTACATTTAATATATATCAATCGCAAGGGGATGCCAGACCGCATTTAATCCAATATTTTTTTCCCTTGTCCCGCTTACTTACGCATTTAAACTTACACTATTCATATAGCAAACTTTAGTTAACTTAACCTAGGTATCACAGTGACGACAAACTTTTTGTAAGCTGTGATGGGCCAACATCCCGCCTAGGAAGTAATTTTAAAAAATTCATCCTTCCTGCTAGAAGAACACGTGGATCAATGATCATCAATGATTGCACAATCTACAAGTTCGAGAGTTGATTCTCCGTTCTAAATAAAACTCATATAAAAAAATCGACTGTGTCATACCCCTAAAATATATTTTTTTAAATATGTAATTGTACGATACAATCACCACTCATAAGATCTTGTTTTTTTTCTAGTTAACAGTAAATATAAGGTTAGAGAATTTAAAAGCATATGTTGGCACATATAAAATAATATTTAAAAAAAAATTAGCGAATAGAAATCCGAGCCCTAATTATTGGACGACTGGACCGACGATCTGAAGAGGATTGCTGGACATGGATGGATGGGGGCGGCAATAGATAGGGGGCGGTGGCGGGCTTTGGGAGAGGCCTACATTCAGCAGTGGATGACAGACGGCCGATGATGATGATGATTAATTATTAGCTTCATTCTTTGGTTTTGTGGATTAAGGTCGGTATAAGAACGCTTTTGTGCTATTATGGTTTATTTTTTCCGGTTTAATCTCAGAAAAAACGTATTTTAAATTCAGGGTCAGTCAAATATCCAAAGATTACATTTGATACGAGTTCATTTATTAGCGAATTGTATACAGACTCCGAGAAAGGTCAGTTATATAGTTAGAGAGGAATTTAAGCAATGGAACGCGAGTTAGTGACACAAATAACCGTTACAATTCTTTTATACTAGAAACTATTATTGCTTCCATTGACAAGGTCAGAGTCGCGATCAGTAGTTTCGAGTAATGGGCCATTAGAAACATACTCAAAGTTCAATTCGGAGCGTGGTGGAGATTTCAAGGCGACATTCACTTCTTTTATAATCTAATGGTTCAATATACAATGTCTTTTAAAGTCAATGTACTCCTAAACTAAATTATTATTTAAAATATATATATGGAACTGGCAAAAGATGGATGAAAGTAGAATAAATGCAGTAGAAATGAGATCTCTTTGACGAATGTGTGGAAACTCTGTGTATGATACATTGTGTCGAATGAAAATATAAGAAGTGAATGCGAGGTTCCCAACCCATCACACCGCGTCTCCCGCGGGGCGAAAAGAGAAGGATGGAGTGCCGCATCAGTAAAAGTGTGACAGTCCATTCTTTCCGACCACCCTTTCGGGGAGACGGCGTGAGGGTTAGTTAGTTAATTGTGCGAATGATGGTGTAATGAACAAAATAATGAAAGGGTCACTAAGATGGTTTGGACATATGAAAAAAATTAATGAAGAATGAATGGTAAAAAAAATTCTATGTTAACGATGTAAATGGAACTAGAAATAGAGAAAGACCGAGAAAAACGTGGTACAATCAAATAAATCAAATATTGAATGTCGACCACGTGACGAGTCAGAGAAATCGGCGCGCGTGCATGACACGATGTATAAATGGTGAGGAATCAAGAGAAATGTGTCAGGAAAGAAAATTGTGGCAGTCCATTATTTCTGCCTATCCCTTCGGGGAGACGGCGTGATAGTTAGTTAGTTATATTTAAGTCACCTCGAGATCTTTTGAGCCTTGGAACAGTGTTGATTTTTTGTTAATATTATTTAAAAAGTTTGCTTTTAATTATCTAATTGATTTATAATATATTTGTTGTTCCTCCTTTTTTTTATTTATGTATATTTTGTTAAATTTTTTCGTGTTGATAAAAAATTCTCTAAAATTTATTTCATGTGTCTGTTAGAATAATAATGTAAGACCCATCCTCTCTGCCCATCCCATCGGAGAAACAGCATGATTTAGTTACTAAAATTTATCCAAAACCACGTGAATGCGGCATAGCATTCCAAACTCGACAAAAACACATTTTATACAACTAGCTAGATGCTCGCAGTTGTCTCCAGACATAATGTCTCGGGTGGCTTTCATAAGATCAACATTGCATTACCGCGCGCTTTGACGAGGACTCCATAGAAGGCGCAACCAAGGGCGGCTTGACTCACAGATCCATATTAGGATCAGCTCAAAATAATGACAGTATTAAAATCCCGCTGAGATTGCGCGCCTTTTTCACAAACTTTATGTTCAGCGGGCCTCTCCCGCGTCCGTTTTGGTTGGCGGCAGCCGTGGCAAATGTTAATGTATTCTGCGCACTGCAACACACTCGCATCATGGCGACCGCTGGGGCCCACTCGGAGCGTTCCCGGTTTTATCGATGTTGACAAATGATTACGGTGCTTTACAATATGGTAATTCATGTAATTTTGTCCGTATTTTGTTACTTCTTCGATGCACTTATAGTTAACAAAGTTTTATACAAATAAAATAATATTTTTTTGTATAAATTTATGTCATCTTAATGTCTACTGTGTATATCAAATCAAATCAAATCAAATCAGTTTACTATATTCATATCAGTTTATTATATTATATTATATTCAACAGACATTACAAATTTTATTTTTAAGGCATCTATTGAGAACAGGTAAAATAATATATTATGTATAGTATACTACCAGAAACGCATGAGATATGGTTCCACATTAGGAAGACAGGATACTCTACAGAATTAAGAGTATTTGCCTTCTGAACGTACTTTCACTAATATGAAAGACGTCAATCTCCGAGGAGACCGCGTTCAGCAGATTAATTGCTCTTCCCACCGGTTTCACCAGAGGCAGGTTGGTTCTGGTGGCCGGTAGGTAAAACAATCTATGCTGTCGCTGTCTATAATGTGATACTGTGTGATACCAATATAACTAAGAACCTTCTTAGAGTAGCGGAAATGTGAACCCTACGCTCCATCGCAGGCAAAACCCTCAGAGATCGGATCAGAAATGAAACGATAAGGTCTGTCTGTGGTGGTGAGGATATAGTAAGATGGGTAAGAAGCAGAAGGCGCTTTTGGAGGGACCACGTGGACCGCATGAAGAATACAAGAATTGCAAAAATCATTAAAGATGAAAACTCAGACAGCAAGAGATTACCGGGAAGGTCGCCAAAAAGATTGAGAGAAGGCTGGACATCATAATTCCAGGACAGCTCACCGTCATAAACAGGTCATACGACCTAAACCATGAGGAAGAAGAAGAAGAAGTCTACTGTGTACGATTTTACACCATTCTACCTCATCCCAGACTTGATGGTGGTGTATTTTGAAAACTATTTGAACGTAGTTACTGAATAAATATTTTACTATGCGTCGGAATAGAATGAGTTTTTTGCAAAACCGCGGATACATCATATTTAATTATGTTAAACTCACTAACTAATTAACCATCGTGCCGTCTCCCCAAAGGGGTAGGCAGATAAAATGGAACGACACATAATATTTTCCTAAAAACTTTAACGTATTGTTCTTGCGTCTTTTTTAAGAGATGTATGGTTCTGACAGTGTTTGCTATTGCTTCGATTCCGTAAGTCATTCTCTTCTCCGGTCTCAATCTAATGATTGATCTGCAGCAAGGCGACGCATCTCCTCTTCCACTTTGCTTGGTCCTCGGCAACTCTCTTCAACTCCGCATTAGAGGTGCATCCCATATCTCGGCAAATCTGGCGAGGTCGTCCTCTGCCAATCGATCCCTCGACCATTTCCTCCAATACGTCATGCGGTAAACATTCGTGTTGCAACACATGACCAATCCATCTCGCGCGCCTCTCCGCTATGGTGTTCAACATGTGCCTATTCTCTTCAACTCTGCTGAGAACCTCCTCATATGTAATGTGGTCCCTCCATGGAACGTGAGCAATTCGTCGGTAGGTTCACAGCTCAAATGCCTCCAGCCTTTTGCGTTCTCTTTCGCCCAGATACCAAGTCTCGCAGCCGTACAGTAAAACACTCCACAACAATGTTTTTATAAGATGTTTTCGGAGGTTTAGGTCTATGTTGTTGGACTCGAATATTTTAGATTTGTTTTGAATGCAAGTTTAGCCTAGTGGATACGACTATCGACGTCTTTATTTGATCGACCATCCCATGTAATGCCATTATAAGTCATTATGTAATTAAAATTATTTCTAAATTATTAATAAAACACTTGTTTTTCACCACTTGAGTATTATATTTTACACGACTAGTTTCGGAAGCTACAGATGCCTCCATCTACAGGTTTCAATATAAACTCAATTTAAAAAATCTATATTGAAACCTAACCCCAATAAAATTAAAAAAATTATACTGAAACCTGTAGATGGAAGCATCTGTAGCTTCCGAAACTAGTCGTGTAAAATATAATACTCAAGTGGTGAAAAACAAGTGTTTTATTTACAATTTAATCATGTCCTACCACAAAGTGAATGCCGAAACAATAAATAACATAAAATTATTTCTTGTAAAACATTTTGAATGTAATAAAATTCTTGTAGACAAATACTGGATTTTACCCATTGCGGATAAATGATTTTTTATAAGGATTTTATAAGGATTTTTATAAGGATAAGGAAGAACCCAAACAATGACAGGTCATAAGTCCTGTAAGCGCCTCGGCCACCACATTCTGTTCCCACTAGTTCCCAGAAAACAATTTACATCTTCGTCTTTATTGAGATACAATTAATCCTTATATCGCTTGTATTTTTCAAGTGTGGATGGTACGGTCATGTGAGCAGGGGGGACAATGAACACATGCTCACATCGAGAGAATATGTGGAGTTGCACTGAAAATGTTGGGATTTATTCTCCGAACTGGTAGAGTTTTCAAGAATCCCTATGTTTTGCGAATTTTGTACAACTCATTGGTCCGGAGCCGGCTCGAGTGTGGCTCGGTGATATGGAGTCCCCACGAGGCGAGATACTCGCTCATGTTAGAGAGGGTTCAGAAAAGATTTCTGAGATATCTCTACATGAGGGAGTTTGGTAGCTATCCGTGGCTTTATCCCACTGCATTCCTCTTGGGCATGCTGGGGACCAATAGTTTACAGATAAGAAGGGATGGGTGCACACTTACCCATTTCTTCAGACTTATCAGGGGATTCTTTGAGAACTCCGTCATCTTGGAGGCTATCCATCTTTATGTTCCAGATGGTTATCTTCGACAGCGTCAGCACAGACTGTTTTATCTCCCAGCATGCAGAACCAACCTGCCTCTGGTGATGCCGGTGGGGAGAGCAATCAAACTGCTGAACATGATCGCTTCGGAGATCGATGTCTTTCATATTCGTGAAAGTACATTCAGAAGACAAATACTCTTGACTTTGGAGAGTATTTTGTATTCCTAATGTCGAACCATCTCTCATGCGTTCCTGGTATTATATATTCCTTATGTTTTACCTGTTCTCAATAGATGCCTTAAACTATAAAAAATGTTTGTAATGTCTTTTGAGAAAATAAACTGATTTGATTTGATTTGATTGATTGTCCATGAGTTCCTGCAACTGAGGATAGAACAGTGTGACGGTCCACCCTCTCTGATGGTAAGTTAGTTAGTATCATTATCATTTTATAAATTGATGTAAACTTATATGGAGAAACAGGTGACCATGTTTGTTACATTGTAATGTGCAATACTTGGATAATATACATATCCCGTGGCCGGTAAGTGAGTGGCGGTCCATGCACACGGCGACGCAGTCGTCCGATGCTATTTTAGGATTTTTATTCGAATCGATCGTTTGCCATTTATTTACCTCTCGGTGGGCGAACGGGGCCCTTCCCGAGTTAGGGACAGACTCGAACTGGTTTTAGCCAGACATTTTTTGCTGTACCCTTTTTCGAATAGAAACTCGACTCTCTCAAATTGGATGCCTTCCATTCATTGTGAAACTCGTGTATAAAGTCATATTTATTGAATTTTTAAACAAAGTTACGCATTTGATACTGTGGATGGAAAACACATATATTTATAGTTTTTTGAACAATTGTGTAAAAATTTATATTGAATAATTAATCTTCATCAGATTGTCTCAACTACGGTGGAAGGATGACCTGAACAGACATATCGGAATAACCTGGATGCAGGCTACACAAGGCAGAGTGACATGGAAGCGAATGGAAGAGGCCTTCGTCCAGGAGTGGACGGGAATAGGCTGAAGAAGAAGAAGTAGGTACATCAATCATCAATCCGTTTTTCCGGACAGGTTATGCACAGATAATGGACTGCCACACTACTCTCAACATCCTCAGCTTTATAACCCTGGTTCGTGTCAGCTTCCTCCACATTCTACAATAACAACTTTGAAATTGGATCAATCTGATATAGCCACGTTTTCCTAGATTGCGTACTCCACTTACATCACACATTTTCCTTACCTTAGACCCCTAGCAATTTCCTATTTACATAAAAAAAAATTATATAGGTCTGGGAAAAATCACAGATTTATTTTAGTAAATTCAATTAGTTTTCTTAAAGTGTAAAAATGAATTTATTTAAAATAAATATGCTGCATTATTATCGACAAATTTCGCCATTTTTCGGGTAGAGCCGTGCTGATATCGGTGAAGAATTTATGTGGTTTCTGGTTCAAAAAGTGAATGCAGATGATTTCACAGTCTTCTGTTGAAAGCACCTTAATTCCATTGGGAACTTCTGCAAAGATCGGAACAATTGATAGTCAGAAGGTGCTATGTCTGTACTATACGGTGGATGCATCAAAACTTCTCAGAAACAGTTTGACTCGGCCACTCGGCTTGTCTAGTTGCAGTATCATCTCGTACCAATCCGAAGAACAGCTACTTCCAGGTTTGGTTGGTCCATTCAGACGTACTAAACACTCCAAAACAATATGTGCGACATCATTAAACCAGTGTAGGTACACGCCATCTCTCTCGGTCTCTCGCCAGTGTTCTCCAGGCCCTTCCCGCCGTCCGCACAATATCATCGCTCCACCTGGTTGGCTGTCTCCCGACACTTCTCCGACCCAACCTTGGCCTCCATTCAGTAACCCTCTGGCTCCATCTTCCATCATCCCGTCGACACACATGACCAGCCCACTGCCACTTCATCCACGCAATGCGTATCCCTACATCGGTGACCCTAGTGCGTCTTCTAATCTCCATGTTGGGTATATGATCTCTAAGCGAGATACCCAATATGGATCTTTCCATGGCCTGTTGTGTAACTTTCATTTTGTGCATTGCATTGTGATTAATACCAATTTTAAACTGTATTATATTTTATGTGAACTCCATATCTCACCTTTGTAAAGCATCAACATTTGATGATTCTTTAGCAACTACATCCTTCATAAAAACAGATGTTTACATTCGTAATAATAATGAAAAAATTTATACGCATACCGTCCTCATAAGCAAAAAAAAATACTAACAAGAAAAAAATAAAAATTTAACTAAGGTAATGTCCATAATTCACAATAAAAAAAAACAAAGTAGTAACTATATTCGAGTACGCGAACAAGTCAGTAAAGCCTCTGCCGTGTCAGGGTGTCGGAATAGAATAGAATTTGGATATTCTGGCTTTAAGAGGTTCAGCTCATGTGTCTATTCCTCCCGGAGTGTTCCTATGGAGGAGAATCGATTTAGAGCGCTTGTGGCGGCTTGGAATATTTGGGTCGTAATTTGAGAGGGCCTTTCACTCCAGGGTTAAGATGTGAAGAGAGTCCTTTGTTACTCTTATTTCAGACGTTCTAAGAAGGGTTAGTTCTAACTATATCAGATATATTTTCTATATAGCATGTCATAATGAGCCTGACACAGGTTTTGTAAATTCGAACCTTGCTATCTATGAGAATGTCATTGTTATTTCCTTTCAGTGGCCGGACATTTCTGCTGCCCTAATAGCTTGCTATAATTTAATCCAAAATAAAAAAATTATTTCATTTATTTGAATAAAAATCACAAATATTACAGACATATAATTCCAGATCGTTTGCAATTACATTATAAGAATTTATAAGAGAAGCATAAAAAAAAAACTTAAGATTTAGGAATCCTTTCATAATTTTTAGCGGAAGAAGGTATTATGAACAAAATTATGAAGAGATAGCTGCGTTGGTTCGACATATGGAACGCATGGATGGAGAAAGGGTGGTTAAGAAAGTATACGTTAATGATGTAAATGGAGTACGGAGTCGAAGCAGACCGAGGAAAACACGGCATGTCCAAATTATTCAAATTTTAAGGGTTGGTCATGTTAGAAGCCGGAAGAATCGACGTGTATGTATGACTCGCTGTACAAATGTGGAGGAAGCTAGAGAGGCTTGCCAGGATAGAGTAGTGTGGCGGTCCAGTCTCTCTGCCTACCCCTGCGGGGAAACGGCGTGATGATTTGTATGTATGTTTGTAAGATTTATGAAGTAGAAATAATCATAATACTGATATTGCATCCCTGAGGCAACTCACACTATCACGAAATATGTCGACCTCCGAGGCGACCCGATTAAGCAATAAGATTACACTACCCACAGGCATAACCATTGGCAGGTTGGTTTTGCAGCGCGGCAAATAAAACAATCTGTGCTATCTTTGACAAAGGTAATTATCAGGGACAAATAGACCTACATCACTCAGGACATCCGAGTTATATATTAATATGGCCGCCAATCAGCTGAAAGAAGTGAACTCCTAAGTGGATATTCCTCCTTCTCTCCAATAATTGGTAGCTTAGCATACCTAACAAGAATTCAGTCGGAAAGAGCCACGAGTAATAACCGCGCTCCCTGAGGTTAAAGAATGCGCAGATTTTTTTTCTGCAGTCGATCCACCATCAGAGAATATCGGATCCCAGGCGGTGACCAAATAATGGAACTATATTCCAGCCGACTTCTTACCACGGAATTATACAATACCCGAAGTACCCGAAGAAAATAAGTTTGCGCCACCCTGTATAAAGCTCCTCTCCGTGGAACGGATCGAGACCATCAATAACATGCCTTCAGCAGTCGAAAGGGGCTGGTACCAGGACAGAGATCATATCTGATCAGCGCCGAATCTTGTCCATTTGTCACTTGCGAGAGATATACAGTATCGCGAATCCACCGCAGGGTTACCGAAATCCCAAAAAGCCATCTAATTAAAATCAGATATAATTCCTATATATAAAACTGGAGTTGTTTATTCGATGTGCAATTACTATAAATTAAAAACGTGTTAATTAGAAAAATTAAATATAATTATTACTACACTTGGACTTGAACCTTGACTTGGACTTGGAACTTGACTCAGACTTGACTCAGATTAATTAATTAATTTTCAAAAGTCAGGCACGTGAGGAATCAGAGAAAACGACGTGCTTGCATTACACGATGGGTGAATGTTTAGGATTGAGAATAGTATGTATGTAATAGTGTGAGGGTCATCATTTCAGCCTACTTCATGGAAACGACCTGATGGTCATGAATATATTTTTTTTATTATTTTTAACCAAAAAATAGACATAACAAACTTATTACTTCTTCGATGGCCCTACAGCCCATATCGAGCCTTAGCCTCCAGTATTCTTCACCTCCAACTCCTCCTGTCCTCCGCTTCCACCCTCCAATCTGACACTCTTAACAATTTCGCCCATCTCTCCCTACTTCATCCTCCCATCGCAGCCTTGGTCGTCCAAAATAATAACATTTAAGCCAATTATTTTGACACAATTTCAAAATCATATGTATTTTTATTTCTAGTAGTGATTATAAATTGTTTAGAAACATAAATTAAATAACGATTTTTTTATGAATTAAAACACTGTCTTATCCACTTTTGAATTTATTTTTCTCGACATGTTTCAAAAGCTTAAAACTTAGTTTATATCACTCCCCCTGTGATGAAGGTGTAAGTAATTGTTTAGGTACACAAATTAAACAACGATTTTTTTACAAATTAAAACACTGTCATTTCCACTTTTGAGTTTATTTTTCTCGACATGTCTCGAAAGCTTTAAACTTAGTTTATATCGCTCTCCCTATGATGATGGTGTTAAACCTTCGAAGTATCTCGAGAAAAACAAACTCAAAAGTGGAAAAAACCATTTTAATTTATAAAAAACTCGTAACTAACTAACTAACCATCACGCCGTTTCCCCGGAGAGAATGGATCGCCACAATGCTCTGTCCTGGCATGCCTCTCGGGCTTCCTCTACATTCATACATCTTACCATGCACGCACGTCGAATATTCCGACTTCGAATGTGATGAAGCCTTTTAGTAATTGATTGATTTGGTCATGCCATGTTTTCCTCGGTCGTCCACGGCTTCTTTTTCCACTCACGCTGTTTGTGTACAACTTTTCAACCGTTCTACTCTCATCCATTCGTTACATATGTCCAAACCATCTCAGGGATCCTTTTTTAATTTTTTCCATGATGCAGTCATCTGCCTTACATTTCTTTTTTATTTCATCGTTCGGTATTCTATCATACAACGTTTTCCCGCACATTCTTTTTAGTTTTCCGCATATTTCTACGGCATTCATCCTGCTTTCATCCTTCTTTTGCCAGCTCCAAGCTTCACTTCCATACATGAGGGTTGGCACTAGAACTCCATTGTGTACTGTTATCTTTGCTCCTGTGGATATATTTCTCGAACTCGTCATCTTGGAATTCCACAGTGTTAACGCCTTAAGTTTATCTAAAATTAATTTAAATAACATTTTCAAAACCCTGTGTATCAAAAGACTGCCAAAAATCAATATATTTTATTTTCCACATCTGACCATATGGTTTCTTCGGAGGAAATTTATGTTCGTATGTACCATTCATACATTTAAACGGGACAGATATACCTGTATTAAAACTGACAGATAAGATTATCGAAAATATCATTATATGCTATTATGGAATATTGAGTTTTTTCTGTGGAAAATAATATAATCTCTCGTATTAATTTTACACAGTAGCAAGGCGAACCTCCATTCAATCGATGTAATTGATATAATAAAGTTTTTATTTTTATTAATATTGGTATATACGATGAAATCACATGATTCGATTGCACTCCTTAATAAATACTTCTTCTTCTTCTAGTCCTGTCACACCCCCGTGGATGATAGGGCCTTGAGGATCGTTCTTTTCTCGACAAACTCGTTTTCATTTCATTTAAAAAAAATCAGATATATTTACTTAAATTTATTGAAAACTAATGCATTAACAGTGTGGAATTCCATAGTAATTATAATCCACCAAATATTATTCCTCCGAAACATGTCGTGATTTTTAATATTTTGTGGATCATAAACAATGTTATTTTCAATTTCCAAAGTGTATATTTTCTTCTATGAAATAGTCTTATTCTTATTAATTGTTTCTTGAACAATGATGCAAAACTCCATTTTTAATAAAATAAAAGTTTTATTATAGTTTATGGGAATGACATGTTTCGCCCTTTTAAGGCATTATCAAATGTCTTATCAAATTTGATAATGCCTTAGAAGGGCGAAACATGTCATTTCCATAAAATATAAAAAAACTTCTAGAAAACTGACGTTTTTATTCGTATTAATTAGTAAAAATGGAGTTATACATCATTGTTTCAGAAACAATAAATAACACTTTAAATCCAATATTTTAAAAAAAGCAAATGAGAATATAAAATGAATAAAATAAAGCGAAAAAGACAAATAAAAACCAATGTTGGTTTATATATTTTTTGGGAATTTGGGTATATCCGCGTAACGTTTCTTCCTGGATCGACGTTTCCGAGATCGTTACAATCTTCAGGGTAGTATAACATAACTACCCTGAAGATGGGGACAGCAATAACCTCCGAAACCTCGGCGATTATTGTGAAAAAAATAAACTCAAAGTGAAAAAACAGTGTTTTAATTTAAATAAAATTAATTTTAAGTTGTCTAAGTATAAACTATTAATCGTAATTATTATGTTAAATCATTTAGTTTATTATTAAGGCAGTGTTAGGGTTGGGCCGTGGGTTTGATTTTAATTCAAAATAATAAGGCTATACATTTCAAAAAGCAGTTTGAACTAATTATCCTTCCGATAAGATCTTAGTTTAGTGGTTAACGGATAGCGAATAGTTAACAGCCACTCCGCACGAGTTAATCGTATCACACAGGTTCGGTCTTTAAATATTTGACGCCCGGTTAAATATAGTCTAGTCTAGGGGGAAAAGACTGCAGAAGACAGACTTAGCTGGAAAATAACAAAAAAAAAAATAAAGGAACGCAGGACTTAGAAGCACAACGCAGAGACGATGCCGCATAGGAGAAGGAAAAGAAAGGAGAGACCATCGGGAGACAGTGGTGGCTCCACTCCCAACACCTCTCCCTGCTCTAGATGCCCCAGAGTATGTGGGCTCTAAAGCCACATGCGGAACCACAACCGTGAAACAGTCTTCCTTGGATACGAGGGACAGCCAATCATGATGAGTCTAGTCTTATCTAGAATCTTGTATGTTGGAAGTATCAGCCCGAAGGCTATTGCTCCCCCACCTGTTGGAAGTAACTTTGTTTGGAACGAGGATAAGGTTCAATATAATCCTTCCATATATCACAACATTTTGAGACTGAGATAAAATCTAACGCATAACCTTTTTTTGTAATTTTACGGGAATTGTTGCATTTTCTATATCACAATTTATTGTATACGAGTATATTGTTGCATTTTTTTTTATATATACAACAGGTCGTTTGAACCCAATTACTGTATACAATTTATTTTTTAATATTGATTCTCGTGACATGTGATAGGTAGGTAATCTATCGCCATTTTATTGTCACGTGAATTCTACACCAGACCAAAGACAGTGTGACAATCACACTGCCATCCCCGGGAAGTTATGGTAGTCAAAGCTCTTAACACTCTGGTCAAGCTTACCCCTTCCCCTCCCTCCTTTACACTTAATAGCTAATTATATAAATCCCTCTCTATCCCCCCTCTCTTTCTAAATTAGCCACCTCCCCTAAATGTAATTTGGATCTCGATTTTTTATTTTTAGTATGTATAAAGCCCTTAAGGAAGCTCGCATAGAGCGTAACCGGTAGGCCCTCATTCTCAAAAATAAAGTGGTTGTATACCAAATACATTTTAAAAAATGTTTAATTTTTTTTTAAATATTTATATCACTGATGAAGGGCTTCTGTGTCCGAAACAAAGTAACATTGTTAACTTACTTAATCGTGACCTGAAAAGTTTTGCGATAGCACCCCGGTTATAGTAATTTTTTAAACCTTGGTGTGTGCCGGGCCTGTTGTCACAATACCGTATTAGAACATAGCTATGATTGATACACATCGGTTAATGGAAACCTGCCTAGGTCCAGATTTGTAAGATACGTTGCAGATACACAGATCTTTGTTTGTAATAACTAAAATATTAACATTACTCGGGAATAATTAGCCTGTCCGCCTCTACATCATGAGCGTTTAATCCCGAAGCAACTTAACTAAGAAATAATATTTTAAGAACCGAGTATAAAACATTTTGATTACCACACATTCATTGTATGAATCATCGACTGACTAACATCTCAATGTGTCGGTACATTTTTTTATCTCACGACCTGTAGATTCTATACGTCCTATGAAAATTCATTTAAAATGAACTGAGTTCTCCATTTGAGTAGTCTTATTGTCTATTATCATAAGGACTCGGATATCATTAAGACATTGGATGATGCCTTAGACACGCGAAACATGTAATTCCCATAAAATATAACAACTAACTAACTAACTAACCATCACGTCGTCTTCCCGAAGGGGTAGGCAGAAAGAATGGACTGCCACACTTTTCTTTCCTGACATATTTCTCTCGTTTCCTCAACATTCATACATCGTGTCATGCATGCGCGTCGATTTCTCTGACTCCTCACATCGCTGAAATTCAATATTTGATTTATTTGATCGTGCACGTTTTCCTCGGTCTTCCTCTATTTTTGGTTTCATTTACATCACTAACATATAATTTTTTTACCATGCTTTCTTCATTCATTCTTTCCATATGTCCAAAACATCTTAATGATCCTTATAAATATAACAAAACTTATAGAAAACAGAAGTTTACATTCGTATTAATTATTTAATATGGAGTTTTACATCATCGTATTCGGAACGTCAAAGGTGATGGTTTTTGAAAGGACAGCAAATGACAGTTTGTAATATAAGTGTGAACGAAGATAATTTGGAGCAGGTGAGTGAATTTGTGTATTTAGATAGCATGTTCACAGCGGATGGCCGAACGGATAGTGACGTCGAAAGAAGGGTTGGTGTGGGTAACAAAGTGAATGGAGCTTTAAAAATAGTTATTTGAAACAAGAATTTATCAATGAAAGCGAAAATGGCCGTTCACACTGTAGTTCTGGTCCCAACCCTAATGTATGGAAACGAAGCATGGAACTGGCAGAAGAAGGATGAGAGTAGAATAAATGCAGTAGAAATGAGGTCCCTAAGACGTATGCGTGGTAGAACGATATACGATAGAATCTCAAATGCTGATATAAGAAAGGAATGTAGAGCGGAAGAAGGTATTATGAATAAAAATATGAAAGGATCGCTGCGTTGGTTCGGACATATGGAGTGCATGGATGGAGAAAGAATGGTTAAGAAAGTATACGTTAATGATTTAAATGGAGTACGGAGTCGAGTCAGACCGAGGAAACATGGCATGACCAAATTATTCAAATTTTAAGGGTTGGTCATGTTAGAAGCCGGAAGAATCGACGTGTGTGTATGACTCGCTGTATGAATGGGGAGGAATCTAGAGATGTGTGCCAGGATAAAGTAGTGTGGCTGTCTATTCTCTCTGCCTACCCCTGCGGGGAAATGGCGTGTATATTTTTCATCGCATATTTATTAGTGATTGATGCCATTTATACGGCATTTATCCTATGAAAGCATCCTTCTTCTGCTATCTTCATTCCATTTTTACTTCATCATTCGATATTCTATCATATATTTTTTTGCACATTTTATACATTCTTCATAGTAATCTCATTTATTCTACTTTCACCCTTCTTCTGCTAACTCCAAACTTCACTTCTATACATATATTAATGTAAACTATATAACACATAAATTATACGTATTTCTAAGACCTTTGTCTAATATATCCTTGTTTTAATACACCTTCTAAGACAGCGCACTTACGTGGATTGTTAAGAATTAGCCGGTCATAAGTCAAATTTCAAAATCGATGTTAAAAATACCAAAAAAATCCTAGATCCAAAGAAAAGTCCCAGTAACAATAATTGACCATCCCCAACCACAAACCTTTGACCGTGTGCGCGCGCAGG
This sequence comes from Lepidostoma basale, assembly GCA_022606425.2. Classification (NCBI taxonomy): domain Eukaryota; kingdom Metazoa; phylum Arthropoda; class Insecta; order Trichoptera; family Lepidostomatidae; genus Lepidostoma; species Lepidostoma basale. The sequence goes on along the minus strand of JAHDVF020000363.1, from coordinate 1,164,268 downwards.
TGGTTGAAACTTGTCCGCCTAACGAAGTGCACGTCGTCATTGTTCTTAGCGCTCTCAGTGTAAACATTAAACAAGGAGAATTTTGCCTTGTCCACCTAATATTTCGAAGTTATCGTTATGGATTCAAATAATTAAGGTAATAATCAATATTTGTTGATGTGTTTAACATACTTTAAAAGTTATTTTATATTATTTGTAGAACTTCAAAAAAAGGTGGTCTAGTAATGAAATTTTTACTTAATTTTCAAGTTTACAAGACATTTTGTTATATTATCGCGTCTTATCGCGTAATGTTTGTTCCTGTACTGTATACTTCTTATATTTGACTAATTAATGACATAAAATTGGGCTGCGGATAGCTGCGGTTGACCAAATTACAGTTATTTTTTTTAAAAGGATGACATCACTTTTTTTTAACAATTTTTTCTTAAAATGTAATAAAGTGTGATTTTCTCAATTTTAGGTGTATCTGGTACATCGGGTACAAAAACCGTAAGCCGTAAATATCTTTACGATCAAATGCAGTAGCAAGATTTACCTAATTTAGATGAAAAAATTAAATATCTAAAAAATCACCAATTGTCCTGTTGTGGTGACACTCCAGATAATCTAAGCAGTTTCAAACAAAGATTTGCATATTTTAAAACATCAATGAAAGAAAAATGGTCGAAAGCCCATAGAAAAGAAGCAATGTTTCTTAAAACAAATGAAAAGTGGTTAGGAGGAACATTTGAACTTTCAGCAAACAAGCAAACTCGACCAGGTTGGCCTTCTAAAGCATTTGAAGATTCTAGTGAGAAGACTAAAAGAAAAAAAAACGGAGGAAATACCTTATTCGCTTAATAAAGAAGTAATCGTTCATGCAGCACAAACAACATTACAGGCTCGAGGATAAGGGGATGCTTCGAAAATACTACGGGAAATATAACGATTTGATGAATATGCCATGGCAACTGCGAAATTGTATGTCGAGTTATATACTTGGCACCCAATGTCTCCGACCTTGCATAAAATATTGATTCATGATGCAGCTGTAATTGAAAATGCCTTATTACCCATAGGACAGTTGTCGGAAGAGGCAGCAGAAGCCAGAAATAAGCACTTTCGATTATACCGCGAAAAATACGCAAGAAAGTTCTCGAGAGAGGAATGCAACCTTGATATATATAATAGATTATTATCAAGTTCAGATCCACTATTAAGTAGCATGAAACAAACAAAAAAAAAAACGATCAAACCAGGTTAATTTTGCCCTGAAACAATGAATATGTTACTACCAGCTGTACCGAATACCGAATCCGATATTTCAGACATGGATTAAAATTTGTCCATTAATGTATAAACATATTTAAAATACTTATTTGCACCAAAATTATTAATCTGTAACTAGATTTTTTTTTGTTTGTAAAATTTGTAATAAAAATTTTTACCTCGAGATTTAGTATTTTTTTATATTTTTGGCTGGGAAAAAATTTTTTTTTACTAAGGACAATTTTTTACGATAATATTTATGATTTGAAGTCAAAATACACCGTAAAATAATTTTGACCGCCTAAATCATTCAAATCCACCTATGTGCAGCGTATAAGTTTATATATAATTTATGACATAATTTACATTATATAAACAGCCATTAATAAAAATACTTGTAATCCGACTTCATTGTTATAAAAATGGAGTCGAAAATCTGAAATAGGAAATCCCAGAATGTATAAATTATGCAGAGATATAATCGCGTGACCAATGGATCTAAAAGCAGATAACAGATATTCGTTTTATTAGATCAAAATGTTTACGAGTTTTTTTTCGCCCACAGTGGATCATTTTTGGCGAGGATATCGACCCAAGGACCCATCGGGTCTTCTGCAAAAGCGCTTACGACACCACCATTGGAGTTGTCAAATCTTTATATGTGAGGTAACCCTGTAATGCTAGCGATGCGGTGGTTCGAAAACAATTATTTATTTTATAGCTTTTATATCTCAAATGCTGATATAAGAAAGGAATGTAGAGCGGATCGCTGCGATGATTCGGACATATGGAACGCATGGATGGAGAAAGAATGGTTAAGAAAGTATGTACGTTAATGATATAAATGGAGTACGGAGTCGAGGCAGACCGAGGAAAACATGGCATGACCAAATTAATTAAATTTTAAGGGTTGGTCATGTTAGAAGTCGGAGGAATCGACGTGCGTGTATGGTATGAATGTGGAGGAAGCTAGAGGTATTTGTCAGGATAGAGTAGTATGGCGGTACATTCTCTCTGCCTACCCCCAGCGGGGAAACGGCGTGATGGTTTGTTTGTGTTTGTTTGTTTATAGCTTTTATAATTAAGTTATTTACAGCAAATAGAAATATATCGATTGAAGCAAAGATGCCAGGGCACATTTGAGTTCTGGTGCCGACCCTTATGTATGAAAGTGAAGCTTGAATTTGGCAGAAAAAGAATGAAAGTAGAAATTGAAATTTCTTGAAAAAGATCTTTGTAAATAATAAAAATATATTTAAAAAATCCTTTATAATATATATTTAGTTTAATTCCACTTGATTTTATAGCTTCGACCGGTTTCGGGAGCTCACTGACATCTTCTGGTGGTGATTGATTTTATAGCTTGACCAGAAGTTGACAGCGAGCTGCCGAAACCGGTTAAACCATAATGTAACGGAACTTTTTTTAAATATATTTTTATTATTAACAATTAACTTTTGTAAGAATTTTAAATTAGCAACATTAATATTTTCTATGAATTAAAACACTGTTTTTTCCCCTTTTGAGTTTATTTTTCTCGAAATGTTGCGAAGGCTTTACACCTTACATCATCGGGAGAACGATAAAAAGTTTATAAAATAAACTGAAAAGTGAAAAAACAGTATATATTTTGATTAATAAAAAATCCATATTGTGGAATTCCACAGTGTCCTTAAGTTTATATAAAATTAAAAAACTTTTTTTCTAAATTATTATGTAGTAGGGTAGAGGTTCTCTACCTATCCTTCCGGGAAAACAGCGTGTAGGTTTGTTTTTATTTATTCAATATATTAGGTCCTTACATATGAAATTGGCGTTTTGCCGTACTGGCAACTTTGATCTCAAATATCTTCTCTTTGGTTAGGAATTCCAAATTCAAATTTATACAGCTATTTACTCAAGTATTTGTGTTTCGAAAATTATAATTCATTTGTTTTTTCCTCAATTGTTTTTTTTCTTTGCGTCACTCAGTTTACAAAATGGAAAACTTGAAATATCGCGTTATTTACGAGTACGAGTTCCACCGTGGCACCAGTGCTGCAGAAACGGCTCGAAGGATTAATGATGTGTATGGCGACGGTGCCGCAAAAGAAAACACAGTGCGTTTTTGGTACCAACGTTTTCGTTCTGGAAATTTCGGCCTGCAGAACAAGCCCCGTGGAAGGCCGGAGACCAAAGTTGATAATGAAGAATTGAAGGCTATCGTGGAAGCGGATCCATCGCAAACCACGTCCGAGTTAGCTGCAGGCTGCGGTGTTAGTGATAAAACTGTTTTAATCCACTTGAAGCAAATTGGGAAGGTGGAAAAGCTTGAAAGGTGGGTACCTCACGAATTGAGTGAAGCAAATCGACAAACGCGCGTTGACTGCTGCGTTGCATTACTCAACCGGCACAATAATGAAGGGATTTTGAATCGAATCATTACCTGTGATGAAAAGTGGATCCTGTATGATAATCGGAAGCGCTCATCGCAATTGACTCCAAAAAAGTTACTTGTGAGCGTTTGGTGGACTAGTGCTGGTGTCGTTCACTACAGCTTTCTTAAATCTGGCCAGACGATTACGGCAGATGTCTATTGTCAGCAACTGCAAACCATGATGGAAAAGCTAGCTGCTAAACAACCGAGGCTCGTTAATCGCTCTAGGCCACTGCTGCTTCATGATAACGCTATACCACACACTGCACAACAGACGGCTACCAAATTAGAAGAGCTTCAATGGGAATGTCTAAGACATCCACCGTACTCTCCGGACCTTGCCCCAACAGATTACAATTTTTTTCGAAATTTGAATAACTTCTTGCAAGGGAAAAAATTCAACTCCGATGGGGCAGTCCAAACCGACTTCAAAGATTTTATTGATTCCCGTCCGAATGGTTTTTTTAGTAAAGGGATCGATGAACTACTTATGAGATGGCAAAAGTGCATAGATAGCAATGGTACATACTTTGATTAAATAAATATATTATATTTAAAAAAAATCAACTTTATGTTCCTCCCATACAGAACGCCAATTTCATATGTAAGGACCTAATATTAAAATGGCACAAATGGTTTGTAAAAAGTTGTGAAATCTCTCATTCATTATATAACTGGTGATTCCACGGGTCGGCAATCTAATTAAAGTTGAGTGTGTTTGAGTATGACGAAAACGTATGAATTTTTAAAGGTCTGTCGAGTGGTCCCGGGTTAAAATGGACTCGTAACGCGTTATTTATGAGGTGTTTCATGGTATGTTCAATACGACCCACGCCCGTGTCCACGGACATTTTTAATCGCCATTTTGAAACGAGTCAGCGAGATTATGAAACTCGCGGGACCTAACCTAACCTAACGAGGAAGTTTATCCTGTAATCCGACAATTAAACTCGGCAGGTCCATTTATTAAGCGATTAATTTCCTATTGTGGAAGTGCATATACTAATAATTATAATAATAATATTATGTGAATCACCATATTCTCAAATTAAATGATGTCTTCGCTATACTATTTTGCATCGATGTAAAGGATTTACCATTTTTAAATTAACAAGCTGGCATTATAAAAAAATATATATATACACATCACCAAATTAACGTATGTATATATATATTTATATGTATTTTATGCGGCATTAGTGGCTTTCATCAATATCCACACATATCCATAAAATATTGGTTCTGAGTTTGAAAATTTGGTTTGGTTCATATGGTTCTCCCATAAATTTGGAGATACTTCGTGTATAAGTGAATTGTTTTGGTCAATTTGATTATTGCCGCTCTTTATGATAATTATTTGTGACAAAAAATACGTTTTCACTGTTTTGGTGTTAAAATTATAAAAGTTTTTTCGTTTATAAAAAGAATTTTGACAGGTGTAAAAATAAATTTTTCATTTGTTCCAATGACAATTTGAATCAATTCTTCAATAATATTTTTTAAGTTCTTGCTGGTGTTGGATTGTTTTAAGTGCCTAATTACAGTAAATTAAAAAAAACAGTGGATAACGTGGAAAATTAAATAAACACAAATGTCCGTGGAAAAAAACGTGGCAAGATCAAATAAATTAAATATTGAATGTCGGAGAAATCGACGCGCGTGCATGACACGATGCATGAATGTTGAGGTTTCGAGAGAAATATGTCAGGAAAGAAATGTGTGGCTGTCCATTATTTCTGCCTACCCCTTCGGGGAGTCGGCGTAATGGTTAGTTAGTTAGTACATCTAAACATATACAGTGATTCAAAATATGCACATCGTGCTAAACTAACTAACCATCACGCCGTTTCCCCAGAGTGGTAGGCAGAGAGGATGGACTGCCATACTAATCTCTCCTGACGTACCTCTCTAGATTCCTCTACATTCATACATCGTAACATGCACGCTCGTCGATTTTTCCAACTCGAATGTGACCGCCTTTAAATATTTTATTAATTTGGTCATATTTTCCTTGGTCTTCCACTGCTTCTCTTTCCACTCACACTGCATATATATAATATTTTAACCATTTGATTGATTTGATCGTGTTTTCCTCGGCCTTCCTCTATTTCTAGCTCCGTTCACGCCGTTTACATATACCTTCTTCACCATTTTGTCTTCACTCATTCTTTCCGTGTCCAAACCATCTTAATGACCCTTTCATTATTTTGTTTATAAAAGTTTCATTCGCACCGCATTCAATTCTTATACTTGCATTTGACACGACGTGCGTGCATGACAAGATGTATGAATGTAGCGGAAGCGAGAGATGTATGCCAGGACAGAACAGTGTGGCGTTCCCTTATTTCTGCCTACCCCTCCGGGGAAACGGCGTTATGCTAAGTTAGTTTTTTTTAACCATTCTTCTCTCATCCATTCGTTCATGTCCAAATCATTTCCAAAATTTAAAAAAGATCCCTGAGTTGGTTTACTTGTTTTTATCGTGGAAAATCTCAAGTATTTGATTAAATGTGTTTTCTGTGCTTATCGAAGTTATTAAATTTACTGGGAAACAAAGGGATTAGTAAAAATGAGGTTTATTTGATGTAAGTACGATAACACGTGTATTTTCATGCCAAATACAACATGTCGGATGAGATAAGTATTTTAATACATTTCACATACTATTCACATTTTGCTGTGAATATTACTTTGAAGTCAATCACTAATTCTTTTATCAGCCCATGGAATGTGGCCCGTATGAATGATTAAATCTTACTAGAGAATCTTCTTCTTCTCTCCTAGTCTTTCTCATTTATTTGAAGGCGTTAGAGACGCATTAGAAAATCCATTTTTGGTTATTTTTCGAAGGGTTTGCAAATTGCATTACGTAATTAATACGAATAAAAAACCCTGTTCTAGAAATTTTATTATAATTTTTTTAATGCATGTTTCGCCTGTCTAAGGCAAAACATCTCATTCTCATAAAATATAATAAAACTTCTAGAAATCTGCGTTTTCATTCGTATTAACTATTTAATACGGAGGTTTTTTTTATCATTGTTCATGAAAAACTATACATGTTTCGCCCTTCTAAGGCATGATTAAATGTATTTTAAATTGCCGCCACACTGTTCTGTCCTGAAATACTTCTCTCGATTCCTCTACATTCATACATCGTGTCATCCACGCACGTCGATTTTTTAGACTCCTCACGTGACCGACATATAATATTCGAATGATTTGATCGTGCAAGTTTTCCTAGGCCTTCCTCCATTTCTAGCTCCGTTTACGTCATTTAATAATTAATCTTAACGACCCTTTCATTCGCACCGGATTCACTTCTTATATTTACATTTGACACTCTATCATATACAGATTTATCACACATTCGTCTTAGAGATCTCATTTGTACTGCATTTATTCTACTTTTATCCTTCTTTTGCCAGTTCCATGCTTCACTCTCATACATGAGGGTCGGCACAAGAATACCATATAAATGACTACTCCATAATTTTGTTTATTACTTTTTCAGTCGCACTACAATAACTTTTTGTGAGGAAAACAGACTTTTACATTAATATTAATAATCTGCAATTTAAATAAATCGTATTGCCGAAATCTAATTGTATTATTACACACCCGAGTATTTACGATGGTTTATTCAGTATTGTTTACACGGCGGTCATAACCTCAAAATATGACAATGTTTTATCGTGTTTGCACACCATATTACTAGAAAAACAAAGATTAACTTTTGGCATAGCTTGAATGATTCACGTACTCTATTTATGACATTTGCGTTATGAGTAATTACGAGTACTATCGCAGGATAATTGCTTTAGATATTCTGTTCAAACCGAGTAAGTACATATGACAGGAAACCACTTAACCCAAAAAGATATAAAACCATTTAATAAATAAACATACACACCTGATAAACCAAAACTATAATAATTAATATTAATGAAAACATGCTTTCAATTTGCCTATTTTTCTTCCATTTCTCTGAAGTTATAAGTCTTGGTTTATAGTTTCTTGGACAATGATGTAAAACTTCATATTAAATAATTTATATGAATGAAAACGTCTGCTTGCTGGTTAAGTGCCTAATTACAGCTAATTTAAAAAACGGTGGATACGTGTAACATAAATTAAATAAACACAAAAGTCCGGATTGTCCATGTCAACATGTGCAACATCGAAAAAAAACATTATGTGTTATTACATTATGTGCTAAACTAAAAAACGGTGGATTCGTGGAACATAAATTAAATAGGCAATATGTGCACCATCTAAAAAGAACATTTTGTGTTAAATTGTTTTTATTTTGTTATTTTATTTTATATCATTGTATTTTATATCATTGCATTTTATATTATTTGTTTTAGATTTATTTTGTGGGTGTTGGACGATCGAAGTGTGGGCGGGAGATGCCTATTGGTGGCGATGAGGTTCGCAACCCATCACACCGCGTCTCCCGCGGGGCGAAAAGAGAAGGATGGAGTGCCGCATCAGTAAAAGTTTGACAGTCCATTCTTTCTGCCTGCCCTTTCGGGGAGACGGCGTGATGGTTAGTTAGTTAGTTAGTTGAAAACGTCTGTCTTCTAGCGGTTTTATTATATTTGAGATAACATCAGAAGGGCGAAACATGTCATTCCATCTAACTTGCTAACTAACCATCGGGCCGTTTCCTCGGGGGGTAAACAGAGAGGATGGATCGCCACATTGTTCTATTCTAACATAACTTTCGGACCTCTACATTAACGCATCGTGATATGCACGCTCGTCGATTGTTCCTACTTCGAAGATGGCCGTCTTTCAGCAATTGATTAATTTGGTCATGCCATGTCTTCCTTGGCCTTCACACTATTTTTATATATCTTTTTTACCATTCTTCCCTAATCCATTCGTTTCTTATGTCCAAACCATTTTAGTGACCCTATCTTAATTTTATTTATCACGCATTCATCCGCCTTACATTCCTAGCTTACTTTATCATTAGATATTCTATCGTAAGTTGTATTTCCGCACTTTTTCTAAGTGACTTCTTTTCTACGGCATTTATCCTACTTTCATCATTCTTCTGACAACTACAAGCTTCACTTCCATACATAAGGGTCGGCACTAGAACCCCAATGCGCACTGCCATTTTCTATCCAATCTAAAATATAATAAAACTCCTAGAAGACAGACGTTTTCATTCATATAAATTATTTAATATGGAGTTTTACATCAGAGATACATAACTTCAGAGAAATGAAAGAAAAAATAGGCAAACTGAAGATGGTATGAACATGCGAACAGATAGATCGAAACGTGATTTCGTTATGATAATTAAGTAAAACAACGTTTTTCAAAAACGACTTCCACTTTTGTATTTATTTCAACATCAACTGGTTTTTCCAGACTACCTGGCATCAACAGACTGGTCCACTAGTCCACCAGTCGATGCCAGCCAGCCTAGCCAAACCGGTCACTGTCGAAATAAAGACAAAAATGGAAGTACTTTTTTTTTAAAAACATCTTTTTATTTCTTCCATCAAGAGATTCCTGTAAAATCATTATATTATTTCATAAATTTACCTTATTGGCGGAAATTTGCTTGGATTATTTAAGACAACATCAGGATAAAAAGCACATACCTGAAACAATAAGAAAAGAAAATTTATTAGTAAGAAAATAAAAATCATTATAAACAGTTGAATTAAAAAGCTTTGTTTTATGTAGTCCATTGTTTTGGCCGAAACACTATGATACCTTAAAATTTTAAAACTGTTTAATTAAATAACTTTGTTTTTGTATCACAATTGTGTTTTATTTTACGCGACAGCTGTTTCATCAACCTATGTTGACATCATCAGGTGTTACAGTAATATATCAAATTTTCGTGATTTTTCGAATCTTTATGTGTATTTGTTCCTATGTCAATTTGAATAATTTCTTTGATATAATTTTGAAGTTCTTTCTGAAATTTAGTTAGGTACCTGATTATTTTAATTAAAAGAACGGTGTGTTACTTTTTATAGGAGGAAATATTAAAGATGGAAAATATAATAATAAAATAATAATAATAATAATAATAAAACAGTAATTAGAAGGAACAATTACACGTAGTAAGGGGTCAAAAACGATGAAACATAATAAATTTAAAAAATTAAAAAAATAAAAACGATAAACAATAACAGGAAGAAGATTACAAAAATAGGAAAGGTGACAAAAGTTTAAAGTAGTATTATTATTTTTTAGCTGGATTATACAGGGGGAAAGTTTTTAATATACTATATACTAATGGGGAATAAGAAGGAATTTGGTTATTTATAACATTTAGTTTACATTTTTTTGCCTTTAAAATTTCTAAATTTTCTAATTTTTTAGGATTATTTGTTATATGCAAAAAAAAATGTGTTTTTGGTCTCGAAATGAAAGTCAAAATTCACACAATGATTGGCCATTTCCGAAAAGATATTTTTATTATTATTATTAATATTATTATTTTGTTGAATCGCTCTTTACATCATGACAGCATGAGCCAAATCGATGTAAAGATAGCTATCATAGTGATTCTCGTGATATGTGATAGGTAGCTAATCTATCGCCATTTTATTGTCACGTGAATTCTACACCAGACCAAAGACAGTGTGACAATCACACTGACCTCTCCGGGAATCGAACTCGGAACCTTCGGGGTGGCAGTCAATGCACTTACCACTTGGCCACGAAGGTCGTCGTATTAATCATATTTCTATGTCGTCGTATCATATTTCTATTTTTGTATAAATTTTGTGTTCATATAACCACTTCAAAAATGATCGACCCGTCTTTCCAATAGTCACAATTGTATTTTTATTTTTCGTGACAGCTGTTTCGTAAACCTATGCTGACATCACCAGATGTTACAATAATATATCAACTGTTAAATTTTCGTGATTTTTCAAACCTTTATGGGTATTTGTTCCTATGTCAATTTGAATAATTTCTTTGATATCAAATCATGCAAAATCCCACCCAGAAATCAATTTCCTATTTCGTGTCCTCCCTTTTTTAGTGTAGTTATATTTATTCATATTTTATTATTATTAATTGGAGATGATTTATCGCTAGAATTTATGTAAAATGTCAAATCAGCCAAAAGGTAACATATAAATATGTTTATTTTTATATTTTGGTACGACTATTTTATACTAAAAAAAATGATTTAGCATCTAAAGCCTGCCTCCGAGACATGAATTAACTATTATTCATGTTATATTAGATAGAGGATATGATAAAGTCCGAATCAGTTCAGGAAACGATTAACTATTAAACATACGTACAACTCGAGCGGTCATAAACAACATTAATTCTGCACACTGGCGAATGAGTTGCCATTAATAAAATTTACAAACCTTGCAATACAAAGATTGCGGCTGATATTTATTGACATTTAAGACGGACAGTTCCCCCGAGGGTGGAACAAGAGAAGTAACGATGAAAGACCTATTGTAACAAGATGGAAGTTGAAAGAATATATTCGTGTTTAATATTTATTATTCATTGATATGATTTAATTATGCGAACGCCTTGCCGATGTTAGATTGGACGTCAATTATTTTAATATAATTTATAGCGAAATAGCGTGTTTAGGAAGTGAATTATGAATTACATGAAGTGATTAATTTAATTTTTCAAATAACTAACTAACCATCACGCCATTTCCCTGGAGGGGTAGGCAGAGAGGATGGATCGCCACAATTCTCTGTCCTGGCATACCTCTCGGGATTCCTCTACGTTCATACATCGTACCATGCACGCACGACGATTATTCCGACTTCGAATGTGACCGCCTTTTAGTAATTGATTAATTTGGTCATGCCATGTTTTCCTCGGTCGTCCTCGGCTTCTTTTCCCACTCACGCTGCTTGTGTACGACTTTTTAACCATGCTACTCTCATCCATTCGTTCCATATGTCCAAACCATCTCAGGGATCCTTTTTTAATTTTATTCATGATGCAGTCATCTGCCTTTTTCTTTCATATTTCATCGTTCGGTATTCTATCATACAACGTTTTCCCGCACATTATTCTTAGTGATCTCATTTCTACGGCGTTTATCCTGCTTTCATCCTTCTTTTGCCAGCTCCAAGCTTCACTTCCATACATGATGGTTAGCACTAGAACTCCATTGTGTACTGCCATCTTTGCTTCTGTGGATATATTTCTATTTGCAGTAATGACTTTGAGTGCGCCATTTATTTTATTCCCAGCACCAACCCTCCTTTCGATGTCTTTCTCCATTTTTCCGTCTCTTGTAAACATGCTTCCCAGATACGTAAATAATTTTCCAAATAATGTGATAAATATTTATTTTCTGTTGAAAATTCAGATTTAAAAACAAACCATCACGCTATTCTCCAGAAGGGTCAGCAGAGATAATGAGGCACCGTACTATCCTTTTAGACCAGTGATTCCCAAACATTTTTGTCCCGTGGACCCCCTGCTGATTTTTTTAATTTTGTGCAGACCCCCTACTTACAAATTCACCTGTATCTATAAAATGTGTTTTCGAAACTAACACAGAGCATAATTTGGCCAATAGAAAAAAGAATCTGGAATTCGTTGTCGCCTTTTTTCGCTCATTTGGAAAAATAGAATGTCGCGGCTAGCCCGATTTTCAAGGATAAGCAAAAAAAACGGTCGACAACGAAAAATATCCGTTATTATTTATTGTAAATTCCATAATAATAAAAACGTGTCACAATTTATTTTTTTATAAATTATTAAACATTGCGTGGACCCCCTGACGTTGTTTAGGGACCCAAAATCAATTTCAATTTTCCACGGACCCCCCGAATGATCCCAGAGACCCCTGGGGATCCGTAGGGACCACATTGGGAACCACTGTTTTAGACTCTGTAGATTCTTCTACATTCATGCAGCGGGTTATACACGAGCGTCGACTATTCTGACGTCTAACATAGCCCATATTTAAAATAGGATTAATTTGATCAAACCATTTATTGTTTCTTGAACATTTATATAAAACTTCATAAATAATTGATACGAATGAAAACAAAATTCACATTTCATTTTAAAAATATATCATGGCGATTTCTTCCAGTAAAACGAAGTGCCAAACGATATCAAAATAGCCGCTCAGATGTAAACTGATCATCGATAACACGCCTATTGAGCAAGTCATACGATTCACTTACCTAGGTGTAGTTATGTTACCTACAGCGACCTACAGGTATATGATGAAGTGCGAACACAAACCAACAAAGGGACAGCCGTGGCTGGCTGCTTGCGCAACACCATATGGAGGAACAAATACATGCCAACCGAAAGTAAAGTCAAGATATACAAGGCATGCGTCCGCCCCATCATGACGTATGGAATAAAAGTCAGAGCCGATACCAATAGGACTAAGAACCTTCTCAGAGTAGCAGAAATACGAATCCTACGCTCCATCGTAGGCAAAACCCTCAGAGATCGGATCAGAAATTAAACTCTGGAGGATGTTGAGTTGAGGATGTAGTAAGATGGGGAAGAAACAGAAGGCGCTTTTGGAGAGACAAAATGGAGAGAGATTGTTAAAGAAGAAAACTCAAGCGCAGATTACCAGGATTGCCGCCAAAAAGATGGAGAGATGGCTGGACATCATCATCCCAGGATATCCCATCGTCACAAACAAGTCATACGACCTAAACTAAGAGGAAGAAGAAGAAGAATTAATAATGGAGTTTTAAAAAACTTATACCTCAACCATTAATAATATGAAAGACGTCGATCTCCGAGGTAATCGTATTCAGCAGGCTAACTACTCTTCCCACAGATGTCACCAGAGGCAGGTTGGTTCTGGCGGTCGTTAAGTTTTAAGTTGTATAAAAACAAAATATAAAACTGTTTTGAATTATTTATGACAATGTAAGTTAATTATTTTTAACAAATTAAGTGCTTACGAATATAATAAATATTTTTGATTATTTGAAATCGTGAATTTTTATAAGTTAAAAACTAACAAATCATCCCACCGTTTCTCCGGAGGGATAGGCATCGAGGATAAACACTGCTTTATCCTGAATTACACCTCTTGAGCTTACTCTACATTCATACATCGTAACATGCACGCTCGTCGATTTTTCTGACTTCGAATATAGCCGCCTTATAATAATTTCCATCTTGATCGCCTTTGCAAGATGCTAGGCGTGCCAGATGGATCGGCCATGTAAAACGTCAAGAAGGTCTCTTGCATGCCATAATGGAGGGTATGACCGAGGGGACAAACTCTACGGGACACCCACGCCGAGAGTACCAGGAGGACCTGTTGGTGGACGTGCGCTGCTCATCATATGCAGATTTCAAAAGAGCCGCACAAGACAGGGAAGACTGGAAGAGAAGAATAGAAAAAATTGCTGCAAACCAATCCCAGGATTGAAACCAGAGAAAAAGAAGATAATAATTTATTAATTTGACTAGACATTCGAATTCTTGTATAACAAGGTACATACTCGTATCTTCGACCATGTCGCGAGTGCGTCGAACGGGTATGCAAATACCCAAAACGTTAGTAATAAACTACTTAAAAAAATAATATTAAAATAAATATGAAATTAGAATAATTTGCGTAGAATTTTAATTACAAGGTCGTATTATCACCTAATTTAAATTGTAGATTATGGCAAACACATCATTCATCATAAGCAAAAGCGATTAGTGACTATTTGAAGCATTTAGTGGTAGAGTGCGTCCAACATTAACAGAGTTTTCAAAATTGGAACTATGTAAATCTGCCACATAAAAATAAATAATAGATTAACTAACTAAATTACCATCACGCCGTTTCTTTTTGTGGGTAAACATAGATAATAGACCGCCAAACTATTATCGCAAGAGATATTATTATTATTATTTTGTTGAAAATCTCCTTACATCATTACAGCGCAAGCCAAATCGATGTAAAGAGTGAAAAAAAAAATATCACTATCTTATGAAGAGGAAAAGCTAGTTATTTGCTTGCTTCCTTTATCATAAGGGTATTAATGAATTCGCCATAATTGCATCCAAAGAGATCTATCTCTTTTGCAACCTCGTTTAAGAGACGAATCGCTTTCAATACAGGAGAACTTCGAAGGGCCTCTGTGCGGCAATTTGGGGCATAAAATAATATATGCCCCCTTGCTCTGCTATAACTATGGGGATATGAGAGATTATAAAGTATACTTTGGGTTTTGATGTTTTCACGGTTCGTAGCAATATGTTTTTTGGGATCTTGGGAAAATTCGTGTAACTCGTCTTAATGAACAAACGTTTCGGAGATCAATGCAGTCTCTATCATAATCACTCTTAAGATGGAGACTGTAACGATCTCCGAAACGTCGATCGCTTGGCTCGTGATCCAGAGGACTTTGGTTCGAGCCTGGACACGACCAGATTCCTTCTTCATAATAATGAGCTATTTTCTGGTCACATTGAAGATTGTAAAATAAATTCTAATATCATTGATTTATCTTAAGTATTAGTGTTTTTTTTAAGACGAGTTACACGGGTTTTCCCAAGGACCCAAAAACATAAAGAATAGTATGTCTTATTCTTCTTCTTCTTCTCCTTATAGACCTTTGGTCTGTTCCTGAAATCAGGCTGGCCACTCTTGGGATGTTGACTCCCAACTATCTCTCCATCTCTTCGGCGGTCTTCCGGGGGGACGGCAGCCGGCAGGAATCTGATGCGCCACAGCGTGTGGGATTCTGGTGGGATCCATCCTCTGCACGTGCGCATTCCACTATCTTCTGCGTTGTCTGCCCCATCTCACGACATCCTCCACCTTGTATGTATTTAGTTGTATTCCTCTTGTATTTTTAAACTCTCTCATTTTATTACACAAATTAATTTTGTATGTATCTTACGTTATAAACTGTTAAATTAAAAAACTTTGTTTTTTGTATCACAATTGTATTTTATTTTACGCGACAGCTGTTTCGTCAACCTATGTTGACATCATCAGGTGTTACAATGTAGCTTGACGAAATAGCTGTCGCGTAAAATAAAATACAATTGTGATACATAAAACAAAGTTATTTAATTTAACAGTTAAAAATATTAAGGTATCATAGTGTTTCGCCCAAAACAATGGACTATCATACGTTAATTATAATACAATGAATTACCAGAAAGTGGGGAAGTTTTTTAGAAACGGGCAACATTATATTAATATAAATGTTACACTAAACACTGATAGAGTTCAACTTATTGAACGCTAAGGCATTAACACTGTGGAATTTCATAGTAATATACTCAGGAAATTGAAAAACTTTGTTTAATCCACTATTTAATAAAAAATATTAAAAAAACCATGACATGTTGTGGAGGTTACCTCCATCTTCAGATGTAAAAATGTAATGAACTCAGGTGTAAAATTATATTTTTACACCTGAAGATGGAGGTATCCTCCGAAACATATCGTGTTTTTTTAATAATTTTTATTAAATAGTGGATTAAACAAAGTTTTTATAATTTCTTAAGTATACTGATAGAGTTCTTACCAACTCTGTAGATGAATTGGTCCAACCATACATTGTATGTACGAGTATTACCATAATGTTTATGTTATCAGAAGTAATGTAATATATACTGCGATTAGGAATATCATTAGACCATAATCCTGTAACGCATGATAGGTGAACGATACGAGGATGCGAGAGATGATGATGTCGTGATGATTTGTCAATTGTAGTTCTATAATATTATTTTTCATCTTTTATCCAGTATTCTTCGCCTCCAACTCCTCCTGTCCTCTGCTTCGACCCTCTAATCTGACACTCGTAACAATCTTGCCCCATCTCTCCCAACTTCATCCTCCCATCGCAGCCTTGGTCGTCCAATTGGTCTTCTACCACCTGGGTGCCGCTCCAGCAATCTTTTTGGGGTTCGCGATGACGGCATCCTCTGCACGTGACCGGCCCATCTCAGTCTATTCAATCTGACCTGTGTGGAGAGACTGGGAGCTTTGTAAATATGGTACAGCTCGCCATTATGCCGTACTCTCCAGCCTTCACCGTCATTCACAGGTCCCAGAATTCTTCTCTCAAAAGTATCCAGTCGCTTTGCGGATTTTGCTGTAATTGTCCACGCCTCACATCCATAGGTCACTACTGTATTTTTTGTTTCTACACGCATGAATTATAAAAAATAATAATCATACCACTTTGAAGAGTCAAAACCTAAAAACGACAACGACGAAAAGCTTCGAATGGTTCAATCGTCAACAGTATTACAATAAAATACTTGTAATAATATGTGACTACCGCAGAGATGAAGTACTTGATGATACGTAATATAATCCTAGCGATTGCAGACAGTTCGTAAATCTGCCTACCTGTTCGAAATTCGAATCGCAAAAACGCTCCGGTGTTGCCAGGTGTCGCGATTCGGATTCGCCCGCGCAAATTTCGCGCCAAACCCGTTCCAGGGCGACAACCGGGCGGCAATAAAACGGGGCAAAATTAAATAAATTCGCCATTAGCCAACCAATAATGGACCGGCGATAGAGGTACAGGCAATTAATTCAAATTCAGAATATGATAACAAATTTAAATTTCGTTCTTAATTTTTTAAAAGTATTATTAAAGTCACATTAATTATACTTAGAAAGCTAAAATAATTTTGCTTCTTGATCTATGCAAATTACATTATCAATTATGATGTTCTGAAATCTCTTCATTGAAATTCTTTTTAATTAATCATTAAATAAAACGATAATTAATAATAACTTCTTACACTTTTGCCGTTATTTCAACTGCGACCAGTTTCGCCAGACTTGCTGGCATCGACAGCATGTTCCCAGTCTGTCGATGCCAGCGAGCCTGTCGAAACCGGTCGCTGTCGTAATAAAGACAAAAGTGGAAGTAGTTTTAAAAAACACCGTTTTTTTCCCTCGTATACTCGTACAACAGGTCATTTGAACCCAATTACTGTACACAATTCTTTTAGCGATTATATTGATTCTCATGACATGTGATAGGTAGCCAATCTATCGCAGACCAATGACAGTGTGAATGATCTCAGTTAAATCGTTCGATTATCTTAAAATATGATTGTCTGAAACATAGACGAGCTTGCATGACACGCCGTAAACGTGTGTTACATGAAAACAACAACAAACCATCACGCCGTTTCCCCGCAGGGGTAGGCAGAGAGAATGGACCGCCACACTACTCTATCCTAGCACACCCGTCTAGATTCCTCCACATTCATACAGCAATTAAAAACACGCACGTCGATTCTTCCGACTTCTAACATGACCTTTAAAATTTTATAAATTTTGTCATGCCATGTTTTTCTCGGTCTACCTCGACTCCGTACTCCATTTACATCATTAACGTATACTTTCTTAACCATTATTTCCCCATCCATGCGCTCCATATGTCCGAACCAACGCAGAGATCCTTTCATAATTTTGTTCATAATACCTTCTCCCGCTCTACATTCCTTTCCATTCTTATATTCCTTTTGACATTTGGTCGTTTATCGTTCTACCGCACGTACGTCTTAGGAACCTCACCTCCACCGCATTTATTCTGATCTCATCATGTTATATGATATTTATAATATAGTCAAACTCGGTTATTACGATCACGGAAATAACGAGATCTCGGATGGGACGAGTAAACAGATACTTCATGTCCTTTAGGTGATGGGTATTTTGTAAGCATTAAAAAATACCTATTCTCTGATATTACGAGCAATGCTTTTAACGAGCAAATTCATTCGGTCCTATTTTCCTAGTAATAATGAAGTTCGACTATATATACTATTTCTACTTGTTTATAATATGTATGTTTGAATAAATTTGGATACGTTAGGTTAGGTTAGGTAGTAAAACAACACCCCAACGATTATAGAATCATGTTTTTAAAGTACATCGTCATGAATATTTAATATATCGGAGAGTTAGGACCGCTGGAAGCTGGATACACGAATATGCTACAGTAACCGCTGTGTGACCGTTGTAGGAGTCCTGCTAGAATATTTCATAGTTACAATGACTAATCTGGTAGCTACAGGCTTGTGTCTATGTGCATTACATAAACCAGAGGCGGATGTTAACATTTTATTAGTTATTTTTAAACTTAAGGATTGCTTTTCTTCTTATTATTTTAATTGATCTGACAATCTGTGGTACAGAAATCATGTCTCCTAGGTTGATGAGAACCAGCTGTCCTTCAATATCTTAGGCGATCTTCCAGATGGGCGGTGTCCGTTGGGGATTTATCCATTCTGGCTACATGGTCCCTCCAGTATCTTCTTCTGAATCTACTTCACCGACCGATAAACTCTATTTCGCAAGTTTTTCTTATGTCTGCGTTACGGACAAGATCTCGGAGAGTTTTTCCAGTAATGGATCTTAGGACAGTCATCTCAGATGTCAGCTAAAATGACAACTTCTACCTGAATAGGCTTTGGCCTCCGTTGCCACCACCACAGTTCCAGGCCATCGTAATCGCTCACTACTCCATTTTGCCGTTACCATCTTCCCGGCCCGCTGCCATCTCCGAGTCAGCTGGCGTTCCTTGGATGCCTCCATTCCTTGCTTCTCCTGCCGCCACGCTGTTTACTCCAACGACCCAGGCCCCAAACCTTCCATTTCCATATCCCATCCTGTATGTCAACCCCATTGCCATATCGGTCCCCATCCAAGATAACCGGCTCACACTCTAGGCCACTCTTGTCCCACTCGGCTCTGTATCCATGACTGATCGGCCCCCACCCAAGGCCACTGCCTGTCACCGTCCCTCGGTCTTCACCCAAGACCTCGGTCCCTGTCCAAGGTCATCCCCGACCCCTCCACACTTCCTCCCTACCCGGGTAGTCCAAATCTCGGACACAAGCCTACATCCTCCAAGTAACCCTCCCCTCACCATCCAACATTATCCAACTTCTTCTTCTTCTTCTTCTTCCTCAGCCTATTCCCGTCCACTCCTGGACAACGGCCTCCTCCATTCGCTTCCATGTCACTCTGTCCTGTGCAGACTGCATCCAGGTTATTCCGACGTGTCTGTTCAGATCATCCTTCTACCGTAGTAGCGGGCATCCTGCACTTCTCTTTGCCGTCCACGGTCTCCAAGTCAGCAGTCTTCTTGTCCACTTTTCATCTGAGCTTCTGGCTACGTGACCTGCCCATTGCCATTTTAGAGTCGCCACCCGGTGGATGACGTCAGTGACCTTTGTTTTTTCTCTCACCGCATCTTTTCTAACTCTGTTTCTTGGGCTTATTCCTTACATGGCTCTTTGGGTCACTCGTAGTTTCTCTGCACTTTGTTTGGACAATGTAACAGTTTCAAGACCATAAGTACCAACTAGCAGAACGTAGGCTTAATAGACTTTTCTTTTCAGGTTGATCGGTATTTTACGGTTTTTAAGGTTTTTAAATTTTTTTTTAAATTTATTATTCCAAGAAGAAATTTCCAAAATGTGGGAGAGCAACAAGCCTTCGAGCTGGTACTTCCGAAACTATAATATTATATAGTACAATATCCAAGATATTTTATTGTCTTTTGTTTTCGCTGACAGATATAAAGTGGGAGTATTCTCATTTTAAAAAATGTGTATGAATGCAGTTCTTGGTTGATATATCGCAGGCCGCTACTGTGGTAAAGGGTGTGGCAACCGAGCCCCGCGGCTCCACGGATGGATGGCTCAATGTGTTTCTCTGGCGGCTGGGTGGTATTATGGTATTATGGTATCATGGTACACTCTGCACAATATCGTGCAATACACACCGGTCCAAAACTCTACCTACATCATTAAGCGAACCAACTTACCATCTCGCCGTCTTCCAGTGGTGTTAGGCAAAAATATTGGACTGCCACACTTTTATTTCCTGACATACTCGTACATCTCTCGTTCCCTCACCATTCATTCATCGGATCATGCACGCACGTCGATTTCTCAGACTTCTCACGTGGCCGACATTCTATATTTGATTTATTTTATTCATACTCATTGTATTATGAACAAAATTATGAAAGGATCGCTGCGTTGATTCGGACATATGGAGCACATATATGAAAAAAGAATGGTTAAGAAAGTATACGTTAATGATGTAATGGAGTACGGAGTCGAGGCAGACCGAGGAAAACATGGCATGACCAAATTAATCAAATTTTAAAGGTTGGTCATGTTAGTAGTCGGAAGAATCGACGTGCGTGTATGACTCGCTGTATGAATGTGGGAAAAACTAGAGAGGTATGCCAGGATGGAGTAGTGTGGCGGTCCATTATCTCTGCCTACCCCTACGGGGAAACGGCGTGATGTTTTGTTGTTGTTTACTCGTGTATGTAAACAGCAGCGCGTTTGATTTTTCGCTACATTTGATATTGCATTAGACAGGCGAAACATGTGATTCACATAAAATATAATATAACTTCTAGAAAACAGACGTTTTCATTCGTATAAATTATCTAGGGGTTGGATTACTAGCAATGTTTACTAGGTACATAGCATCGGTAGGAGAGGGTTAATATTTTTATTTTTATCATTATTTCACATACAGTCCATTTTACGCTTTCACACATTCAATTAAGCAACGCAGAAAGTTAACTCTATGGGAACTTTTATATCTGACATCGCGAACATGCCCAAAGAAGGCAATAAATTGTAAAAACATGTACGTCTGCTGGACGCGGGGCCGTTAATTACGTGCCAGAAATGTCATCAGATTGATTAAGGGTTAACAGTTAATTCGGAATACCGGTCCCAGCCATTAAGACGTACTCAAGACATGTCGAGATCCCTTGTGTAATTCCAGCCCACCAGAGAAGAGCGTATTATTATAACTTCACTGTCTGGACCAATTATAACAACCCTCATTTAATGCTACTTAAAACGATGATGTAAAACTCCATATTTAATTATTAATACGAGTGAAAACGCCTGTTTTAAAGATGTTTTATTATATTCTCGCACAGGATTCCCTCTATACTAAACCGTTTTTTTATGAATGACGTTAAAACTGTGAAATTAGAGAATTAACATTTTTTTCGTTATTTTAACCACCCTATTTTCTATTTCCTTTTTTTTTATATACATACTTTTTATATACAACACTTATATTTAAAAAAAAATACATAGACATGTTTCGGACAACCAGTCCTTCTTCTGTCTTCTACTTCAAAGGACCGGTCGTTCGAAACATGTCTATGTATTTTTTTTTAAATATAAGTGTTGTATATACAAAGTATATAAAAAAGAAAAAGAGAGATGAAGCATCATAACAAACAAAAAATATGGCGAGTATACGAGTAGAATAAACTCTTTTTACTATTCTTAAATTAATCTTTCTTGATATGTTTCGAAGGTTTACATCTTCATCATTGGAAGAACGATTTAAACTGATCGTTTTCTCGATAATGAAGGTGTGAAAACATGACGAGAAAAAAAACTTAAACTATCGGGAGAGCGATATAAACGGAACATTTTTTAATTTAAAAAATACGCTAATACTTGCATATTTATTTTGGTGACATTATGCAAATAAGAAACACCAAAATACATATAAATTGGTGTCAGTACATAAGATTACTCTCCTTCTTTTTTTTTATGTACACAACAGGTCGTTTGGACCCAATTACTGTATACAATTTTTATTTTTTAGCTATTATATTGATTCTCGTGACATGTGATAGGTAGGCAATCTATCGCCATTTTATTGTCACGTGAATTCTACACCAGACCAAAGACAGCGTGACAATCACACTGCCATCGCCGGGAATCGAACCCAGGATCTTCGGCATGGAAGTCAGAGCTCGTAACCACTCTGCCACGAAGGCCGTCTTCTTCTTCCTCTTAATTTAGTTCGTGTGACCTTTTTATGACGGTGGGCTGCCCTGGGATGATGATGTACAGCCATATCTCCATCTTTTTGGCGGCCTTCCTGATAATCTCTTGCTGTTTTCATTCTTTTCTTATAAATTAGTTAATAATTCAATTCAAGTATCTGTTTACCTTGTTTATCTTTACTATAACACAACATTTTTTCTTCTTCTTCTTCTTCTCCTTATTGTAGACCTTGTGAACTGTTTATGCAGGATATCAACTTTCTTCCTTTAATGAAGACGCCCAGTTTTCTCTCCATCGCTTTGGTGGTCGTCCTGGTGGTCAACGGCCCTCTGGAGTCTCGTGCAACACGATCTTAGGAATCCTCACTGGATCCATCCTTTCGATGTGGTCCCTACCAGAATCGTCTTCTCTGTCTATTCCATCTCATTTTGTCACCAATTTTGCTGGATATGCGAATTTCTTTGTTGAATATCTTATATCTAAGGGTTCTCCCCACGATAGGTCTAAATGTTTTTTTTCTGCAACTCTTAATAATAATAATAATAATCATTAGGCTAATTTGTATAGCGCCGTTTTCGTGAATAACTCACCTCAAGGGCGCTTTGACAGTGTTTTCAGTCATGAGAGCTGCATGTGACACCAGCAATCAGATAACCGTTGCTTACATTTTCAGCTATATTTTGAAAACGTGGTTTTTAGGTGAGATTTAAAATCTGTCGGATTGTCAATGCATCTGAGGCATGCAGGAAGCATATTCCAGGCAGACGGACCTACCACAGCTTGCCATCTTAGGAGATGCTCGGTTCTGACAGTGTCTGCCCTTAAACTTATTTAAAATAATGTATATATTCAGAAGGACCGTGTACATATTTTATGTAAAGGGGGGCCGGAGGTTAATAAGTTTGGGAACCTGTGATTCAAGAGAACGAGAAAGAGAGTAGGATGAGCAAGTGGGAGGCAGAAATCTGCAGAGCTGATCCTGAAGACGATAGTAAAATTTCATTCACCTCAAATGAATCCAACATTGCGCGTGTAGGATGAACTCGATCCAATTTTATTTACTGCTACAACGCCAATAAGCAAATCGCAGTCCACATTATATGAAACGGACTATGATACAGATCAAACAATAATTTTTTTTAGATGATGTTACGCCTTTGTGGAATTCCATAATAACCATTTTTTATGAATTAAAAAACTCTTTTTTTCACTTTTGAGTTTATTTTTCTCGACATGATTCCGAAAGCTTTACACCTTCATCATCGGGAGAATGATATAAACTTCTTCTTTATGTGTCTTGTCAAGTCTCCCTAAAGTTGACTATCACCCTTGAGTAGGCCTCATGGTGATGACCTGGGGAAAAATATCCAGAGTGGTATCCCTTTGCCTTCTCTGAAGGATTTTCTGTCGGGGTTACCTTCCCTTAGCTGGGTGTATCCAGTTTTATGGCGCTGGAAGCTCGCCATTCGTCCTCTCTCTATCTGCTATGGCACTAAGTAATATGTGCCACATTGCCCGGGGTTCGCGGGGTCTCTTAAAGACCTCTCGTGGACGCTAGAGAGTTGGACTTGATAGTAGTGTTGCTGTTGTAAATACAACATGGCGCCTTACGACATTTTGTAGAGGCATATTTTCCAGCAAAACATACCCCATCGTAGCCCTACTACCCTTTTGAACTTACCCCTACTACCCTACTACCGTTTCTTGAACAATGATGTAAAACTCCTTATTAATAATTAATACGAATGACATTTATATAATGATAACATTTGATAATGCCTTAGAAGGGCGAAACATGTCATTCCCATCAAATATAATAAAACTTCTAGGAAACTGACGTATTCATTCGTATTAATTATATAACATGTGTTAGTTATTTTTTTATTATTATTTCTTGAACGATGATGTAAAACTCCATATTAAATAATTGACACGAATGAAAACGTCAGTTTTCTAGATGTTTTATTATATTTTATGGGAATAACGTGTTTCGCCCTTCTAATACGTTTGATAATGCCTTAGAAGAGAGAAACATGCCATTCCCATACAATATAATAAAACTTCTTGACGTTTTCATTCGTATTTATTATGTGTGAGTTAACTTAGACAAAGTACCAGGGACATAATATTACGAGATCAATAGGTTACATTTTTGAAAAATTATGTATTTTATAAATTCCGATTTTAATTGAATATTGGGTAAGAGTTTTAATTTTATTGAATATTGGGTAAGAGTTTTAATTATATATGAATGTTGGGTAAGAGTTTTAATTGAATATGAGTTTAAGTTCCAACCCTTATGTATGGAAGCGAAGCATGGAACTGGCAGAAGAAGGATAAGATCAGAATAAATGCGGATGTTAGTGTGTGTGGTAAAACGATGTACGACAGAATTTCAAATGGTGATATTACGCCAAGGAAGTATAATTTCTTACATGCGTACATAAGTTCACAAGCGTTTTTTTATGAGTTAAAACATTGTTTTAAAATATTTAAAAAAATTATGAACATTGTTTATCATTAATAATAAGGATATTGAATGATCTTACTAAATTCTCTTGATGGAAGTTCATTTTAAATAATAATTAAATACAACGATATTTTTTAATTAGTTCCACTTTTGTCTTTATTTCGACAGCGACCGGTTTCGCCAGACTCGCTGGCATCGACAGACTGGATTATTGTCATAATTTTGTTGAAATATTAACTCATAATTAAAATAAAACTTGCGTGCCTTTTCCAAGATTCAAAATACGTTCGTTGAATTATTTTATTTGTTTATATTATAGAACCAATAAAAAATACCTATATATAGGAACGTATTGTTGAATTAAATAAAGTATTTCTAAAAACTTAAATATACATTTATGGTGAATTGTTACGCTTCTTGGAATATGTTCGGTGATTGAGTCACGTCTCGAGGAACCGCGTTCAAGTTTAGAATGCTAATTCCAGATTTAAAAGTACTGTCCAAACACAATCTGATGCATTTTTTCAAAGAATTTGAAAAAAGAACATCTGCGAGTGGGTTTATCCAATGTATCCTTTGAAGACATCGAGATTTCTTCCGAATTTTGTGCTTTATATTTAAATTACTTTACGATTACCCGGTATTTAAGTACCTTCATAAATTTACTAATAAAGGAAGTTATTTGTAAAAACGCGGTGTGCCGAACATTACTTGCAAAATCAAATTTACAATAATGGGCAAGACCCCCTGTATCACATTTATTGAACAATGATATAAGACTCCATATTAAATAAATTAAATTAATATTAATGAAAACGTCGGTGTTTTTAGAAGATTTATTATATTTTAAGATAATAACATGTTTCGCCTCACTAAGGCATTATCACACTTTTGTTTGGATTTGCCACAGTATAATGTTTGATAATGCCTTCACAAGGCGATACATGCCATTTTCATACGATATATTAAAACTTCTAGAAAACAGACGATCACATTCATATTAATTAATTTACCTTAACATTCAAACATCGTGTCATGCCCGTGTCAAGCGTACAAATAAACTTACAAATAAATATATTGATAATTTAATATATATTAGTAGGTTGAAAGTCATATTCAATATTTTTGTAAATAATTCTTTGTTTTATATATTCAAAATGGTTTTTGTTGTACTTCCGGGTATTTCCCCGTGTTTTATCGATTGTAACTGCAAATAGAGCGTTTGCGCTTACTAAATGCATCAAAGTTGACTGCATGTTCCCGTAAAAACAAAGTTTTTATGGTCAATGAATCATACTATTGCAAAACCAACTTATTTCAAGAAAAAACTTATTTTTCGAGTTGAGTTTTTAGAGTTGTCTAGGGAGGAGTTTGTTGATGAAACAACTGAATGGAGCTCTGGTGAAGAAGGATGGGATTCGTCATTATATTTTCGAAATGTATTAGGTATGTTCGCACAATAAATTACACTTTTCTATAAAACATGTTCACCAAAGGTGAAATCTACCGTCAATTTAAAAATTGTAATGATTTCAAATATAAATTTCAAAAAAGAATATAATTTTGGCCGCCTTATAAGCAGAAATACCCCTATGTGCAGCATTTAAAAGGTTAAATGAATAAATTGTGATATTATAACAGTGCTTATAATTAAACGTTCAGAACCATTTTCATTTAGTATTTTTTTTAAGTATTTACATAGATACTTACCAATCAACTCGACCTGACTCACAACACAAATCGACAACCGTGAAAAATACATAAATAGCTCTCGTATTTGATTTGTTATGTTTTTGTATCGATTGAATAATTATAAGCGTTGCTCGTGGTCGTTTTTCAATTAAGCGCATTGTAAAGAAAAAGCCACAAGTCATTTGTTATATATAATAATAATTGCTTAATGAACGATATAAAATGTACTGCGGTTTGCGACAAACCTTATTTAGACACGGATCGGACAAAATCAGGGTCGAAGCACCAGTATTTGACCGCCCCCCAGTAAATGACCGTTGGTTAATAAAACAAAATAGAATAAGAATTGCTCTATGTGTCCAGTTTAAAAAAACTTTAATCCTAAGAAACTATGACAAAAGAGGTATTGGTTGGTAAGAAACAAAACTATCAGTTTTGAACTGTGCCTTGTCAAACGGTAAAAGTGCGTCTTCCCGTTGTTGTTCTGAGATTGTTAGTAGTTTTTTTATAAGGAAAAGTGTGGTGAGTGTTTTTTTTAATGTTATTTCTTATGCAATTCTTTGAATATTTACATATTTTTACATGTTAGGGTGTTTCATAATGTGACAATGTAACAAAATCTATGTATTGTATCAATATAACCTGAAGTGGACATTTACTGGTGATTGTGCTGTTTTTTTTAGAGAAATATTAATTTTAATAGTAATACTCATATTTCAATAAAAAAGTTAGAGAATTTAGGGAAGTCTTTTTTATTGTTTTCTTTTATTTTGTACACTGAAATAATGAAATTAATGCCTTTAATGTGGATTTCAGTACAAGCTGAACCTGAAACGGTCTTTCATTGGTGCTTTGACCCTATATCGTTCTTTCGATGGTAAAGGTATAAAACAGTAAAAATAGTATTTTAAAAAATCGTCATTATGGAATTTCACAGTGTGTACGTCTATAACTTATTAATTGTTTATTAAACATTTATATAAAACTCCAAAAAATACAAACAATGGTGTTCTTCTACCGAAACTTATGTATGGAATTGAAGCATGGAACTGGCAAAAGAAGGATGAAAGTAGAATAAATGCAGTAGAAATGAAATCTCTTAGACGAATGTGTGGATACTCTGTGTATGATAGAGTGTCGAATGAAAATATAAGAAGTGAATGAGGTGCGAATGATGGTGTTATGAACAAAATAATGAAAGGATCACTAAAATGGTTTGGACATATGGAAAGAATGTATGAAGAAAGAATGGTAAAAAAATTATATGTTAACAATGTTAATGGAACCAGAAACAGAGGAAGACCGAGGAAAACGCGGCACGATCAAATAAATCAAATATTGAATGTCGCCTATGTGAGGAGTCAGAGAAATCGACGCTCGTGCATGACACGAAGTATGAATGTTGAGGAAGCGAGAGAAATATTTCAGGAAAGAAAAGTGTGACAGTCCATTCTTTCTGCCTACCCCTTTGGAGAGACGGCGTGATGGTTAGTCAGTTAGTTGGTTCGTTTATAAAACTCCATATTAAATAATAAATTTTATTTATTTATTTATTTATTTTGTTGTTGACGGAATTAATTCCAATACATTATTCATAATACAGATAAGTTACTTAAATCTAGGAACATTTTAAAACAGTAACAGTAAACAATTAGCCTAGGACAAGTTAAGAGGATGATCTGGAAGAGAGTAAAGAAGAAAGATTCATAGATATGTATACCAGAGATGAGCAACAAGAACACGACTGCAATTAGCTAACGACATATTTGATTATATTGTGGAAGGATTACAAGGTACAAGTAGTCTCAGTGACAAACAAATAGTAAAATCTGAATCTGGTTTAGACAATTTAAGGGTTTGATGGAGGTCGATATTTTTTAAGTTTAGACAAAAAAGAATTTAGATTTAATCCAAAAAAATCTAATCCAAAAATAGTAATGAAAACGTGTGTTTTCTAGAAGTTTTATTATATTTTATGGTAATGACATGTTTCGTCATGCTACGACGATTATTCTATGTGTTATTCGATGTGATTTGAAAAAATGAACGGATTACCTAAAATTATTCATAATATAATGTATAAAAAACATACTCGTAAAAAACTTTCTTGAACAATAATGTAAAACTCGATATGAAATAAAATAATTAATAGAAATGATATCTTCTTCTGCTTTTAGTTGATCTGACGATCTGTGACACAAAAATCATGGCTCGTCCGACGATGAGGTCCAGCTATCCTTCCATCTCTTAGGCGGTCTTCCTGGTAGGCGGTGTCCGGAAGGGATTTCATAAGCGGCTGTATATGCAAGTCTGTCACCATCCATTCGGGCTACATGGTCCTTCGAACGATAACCTCTTTTTCCCAAGTTTTTCTTATGTCTACGTTGCGGACACGATCTCGGTGAGTTTTTGCAGTAATTGATCTTAGTACCTTCATCTCCGATGTTCTTAGTAGTCCCTTGGTTCGCAGTGTCGGCCAGCGTCTCTACAGCGTACGTCATGATGGGTCGCACGCATGTTTTATAAATTCTGATCTTGCTATCGATACGCATGTGCTTGTTCTTCCAGACCAGATTCTTGAAACACCCTGACACGGCAGAGGCTTTACTGACTCGTTCTCGTACTTCGGTATAAACGTCATTATGGCTGCAGATCTCTACTCCCAACTATCTAAATCTCATTACTTGCTCCACAGGTATATCACCAACAGCAAACAACAAATGAAATCGTCTTTTTTATTTATTTATTTATCATCAATATTATGATTAACATTTACATTTATGTATGCCTGGCGAGGCGAAACATGTCATTCCCATAAAAGAAAATAAATCTTCTAAAACTTGCACGTTTTTATTCATATTAATTACGAGCTTTTGATCAATTCATTTAAAATATCAAGGTGAAAGAGGCGTACATATATATTTTTTAGTTTAACTATAAAAAAGTATAAAACAGAAGGCAGGTTTCCTTGTGTTATTTTTTTTGCATGATTAAATTATGTATAATTAGTCCAATTAAATCAACCGGGCGAACATAATTGAATTAATTATAACAAAAATGGTAAACTATATGCCCAGGACATAATTAACAATGACTTATTTTTCAGTGTGCAAATATTTGCCATTTGGTATATGGTGTTTAGCAATTATGGGAAATCTTGCGTAAAATATTTATTTATTATACCTGTTTTTTTAAACTTAGCAATGAACAAAATATTTCCGGGGACGCCTCACCTCATTGGTTGTAAAACAAATATGTTATCTTCGTCATTCAAGAGTGGTTCTTATCCGAGACGAGAATATTGAAATACAAGTCGTTATCCAGAAAGAAGCATGATGGAAGAGTTTGTACAACATCATCAAGGAGATAAAACTCTTCGAAGTCAAACAAGTGTCTTTTTTCGCCGTTTGTAAAATTATTTATGCCAAGAACGCGCTAGGAAAGGAATGACCGAACAGTGCAGTCTTTAGTTGTCTCTTTAATTTAACTTCGCTATCCTCATATTTCAGCAATTCAGCTGAGTATTTATAACACCATCATCAAGCCAGTGGGAACATATGACATATAGTGACATATGGTGAGTTGTGGACAATGACTCTAAAAGAACAACAGAGAATCTACTGGTTTGAGAATATAATACTTAAAATGATCCTGGAACCCAGACCCGGTGTTGCAGCGGGAACTTGGAGGCATAGGACCAACCAAGAGATCCGTACGATGACCCAGCAGCCCCTTATAACGAGCACCGTAGGAGCCGGCCGAAGAGACCAGAGCAATCAAGACCCTGTACGCGTCTAGACCGACTGGAGTACCTCTAAGAAGGCCTAGACAGCGCCCAATGGACGATGTTCTGGCTGATCTGCCTAGGTTGGGCGAATCGGACTGCTGGGAGCAAAAGGCGCAAAATCGAGGAGCTTGACGGAAAATCATCAAGAAGGCTAAAACTCTTCAAGAGTTGTATGGCCATAGGAAGTAAGTATCCCCATACTTAAAACTGGTAGGGTTTACAGGAATCCCAGAGTTTTGCGAATACTGTATAACCCATTGGCCCGGAGCCGGCTCGAGTGTATTTCGGTGATATGGAGTCCCCACGAGGCGAGATACTCGTTCATGTTAGAGAGGCTTCAGAAAAGATTTCTGAGATATCTCTAAATGAGGCATTTTGGTAACTATCCGTGACTTAATCCCAACACATTCCGTTTGGGCATGCTGGGGAGTCTACAGATAAAGAGGCATGGGTCCACACGTACCAATTTATTCAGACTTATCAGGGGATTATTTGATAATTCCGTCATCTTGGATGGTATCCATCTTTCTGTTCCGAATGGTTATCTTCGACAGACTACAAGACAACATGCAGTACCAACCTGCCCCAAAGCAATCAAACTGCTGAATATGATCGCTTCGGATATCGACGATCGTCTCATATAAGTGAAAGTACGTTCAGACAAATACAATTGACTTCTGTATTTCTAAAGTAGAACCATCTCTCATGCGTTCCGATATTATACAATATGTTATAGGAGATTGGCCCGGAGACTGGCGAGTGACAGGAGCGCATGGCGTGCCATGGTCAAAAGTTTACAGGATGGACACAAACCTCAATCATAAGAAATACGACTGAGAAGAATTATATTTTACAATATATTAGATTTGATTTTAATACATTACAGACATGCAATTCCAAATCGTTTGCAATTACATTATAAACAGAGAAGCATTAAAAAAAATAAAAATTAAGCTTAAGAGTAAGAAAAAATCATAACATTGATATTGCAACCCTGAGGCAACTCACACTATCACGAAATATGTCGACCTCCGAGGCGATCCGATTAAGCAATAAGATTGCCCTACCCACAGGCATTACCATTGGCAGGTTGGTTCTGCAGCGTGGCAAATAAAACAATCTGTGCTGTCTTTGACGAAGGTAACTATCATTTAAATCCTAACTGAGAGGCTATTCCATCCCAACGGACCCGCAACGCCAAAATTACGCCACACGGTGGTCCAAATTAATAACATTTTTAATACCATATAACCGGTTCGACACAACACCATATCATTAATTTTTTATTTTTAATCTGTTATTTTTTTTGTTTTTGAATGTATACAAATACTTGTAGACAAATGCTGGATTTTACCCATTGCGGGTTAATCATTTTAAAGGATTAATTGTATCTCAATAGAGACGAAGATGTAAATTTTTATAGCATATACGAGTATACATCTTTCAAAAATTTGTCAGACGTGGTGGTCGTAAGAAGGGCGGAATGGGGAATGTTGTTAACATAAAGCCATCGCTTAACCCAACCAATGACAGGTCATAAGTCCTGTAAACGCCTCGGCCACCATATTCTGTTTCAAAAAAAAAAAACAATTTACATCTTCGTCTCTATTGAGAAACAATTAATCCTTAAAAATGTTTTTTTTGTATCTTATATCCTAAACACACTGTGTTTACTTATTTCCTATACTTATAATATCAATAATCACATATTTATATATTATCATAATAATATACAATTTGATATTCATATTGTAATATGGTAATTTTAAATCCAGTTAGACTTTTTTTTAATATTTATTTTTTATAAATAAAGTATCGAATGATTAATTAAATAGATCAAGAAGCTATGATTCATACATAATAATATATTTTATTATTATATAAACACCTAAATATTCACATTGATTATTTAACTTTTATTTCCGATATTCGATACATTATGCCAAAAATCTACAAGTCATTCGACCTTCAATAAAAAAGATAATTTATGATCATGTTAAGCATTTTTTTAAATACTAAACAATTATGCAAGTTTGCAGATAATTAAATTAATTCAAGTCAACATCCGTTTTATTACATATTAATTACGCCCGACATTGAAACAATTAATTAAACACGAACAGAGTAACATTAAAATGCATTTAAGAAAAAATAACGACTTCAATGCAATTGCAACCTTGTCAAAATAAGAATTTTTATGTTGTGTTTACACAAGTGTAAAAAAATAATTTATTGATGTAATCTTAACTTGTACATACAAGGAAGAGTGCATTTTAATAATAGATTATAAAAAAACATCTGCAAACTGTTTTGTTTCCATGATTACCATCATCAACAACGCAGAAGAGAGAGGTAGTCTTTAACTCCATTCATTGTTCTTCAATTTAAATAACTAACCATCACGCGGTTTCTCCGGAGGGTTAAGTAGAGAAGATGGACCGCCATACTACTCTGTCCTGTCATACCTCTAGAGCTTCCTCTACATTCATACATCGTAATATGCATGCTCGTCAATTGTTCTATCGTAATTAAATGCTCCGTATACCATGGACGTATAGGGGCAGTAATGCAGACTTACTAGAGCCAATTGAGAGCTGTTGTCGAGTGTGAAAGTAAGAAAAGTCGTATATTCGGATCACGTGCTAAGGGTAGAAATATACCACCCCCTTCGACTGATAATACCTTCGATCACCTTCGTGGCCGAGTGGTTAGTACATTGATTGCCACCCCAAAGGTTCCGGGTTCGATTCCCGGCGAGGGCAGTGTGATTGTCATACTGTCTTTGGTCTGATGTAGAATTCACGTGACTATAAAATGGCGATAGATTAGCTACCTATCGCATGTCACGAGAATCACTATGATAGCAATAATACCCTTTACATCGATTTGGCTCATGCTGTCATGATGTAAAGAGCGATTCAACTAAATAATACTAATAATGGATAAAATAGAGAAACATCAGGGAGTTGGTAGAAGGCAGTTGTCCTGACTGTGAAATATAAGAGAATGGACAGGAATAAGCAGAGTTGAGAAATTGTTCCAAGTGGTGCAGGACAGAGATGTATTCGCTGCAGTGATCGCCAATGTTGGGGGAACTGACACAGCACCAGAAGAAGAATCCTTTATTGGTCTTCCACGACTGTTCTTTCCACTCACACTGCTTGTATTCAACATTTTAACCATTCTTCTCTCGTCATGCAATCATCTGTCTTACATTTCTTTCTTATTTCGTCGTTCGGTATACTATCATATCATATCGTTTTTCCGCACATTATTCTCAGTGATCTCATTTCTACGGCATTTATCCTTCTTTCATCATTATTTTGCCAGCTCCAAGCCTTACTTGACAAAAGTAATTCAGCAATATGAAAAATTATGCCATGAGTTTATTAAAGTGAAGTGGTTTCTGCATGGTTATGTAAGTTATTTAACCAGTGCTTGGAGGAGGGATATACGCCGCTAGACTGGAGGAGAGCAGTTATTATGCCCCTGTACAAAGGAAAAGGATCGCGTATGAAATGTGGAAACCACAGAGCCATTAGTCTTTTGAGTGTCGTTGGTAAAGTCTATGGCAGAATTTTAATAGAAAGAGTAAGAAAATTGACGAGTGACAAAGTTTGGGATGTGCAAGGTGCCTTTATGAATGGCAGAGGATGTATGAATGTTGAGGAAGCGAGAGAAATATGTCAGGAAAGAAAAGTTTGGCAGTCCATTCTTTCTGCCTACCCCTTCGGGGAGACGGCGTGATGGTTAGTTAGTTAGTTAATTAGAGTTTATTTTTAAAAAATGTTCGAAGCTGAATTAAAGTAATTTGGATTATAAACTCAAACCAAATGATAGTCCTCAAATTAGATTTCGCCTATAAATCACGTGAATAATGCTAAAGTAGACAGCAAATTATTTTCCGATGGTTTTTGTGAACTTAATTAAATTAATTTTGGCACGCAGCCTCAATACTGGGCGGTCTTCAAACACGTTCACTTTGGGTATTTCTTTTGATTGTATTCACCATTTCTATTTCTTTAAAGAATCAATTTAATTCATAGATAATGAAGATCCCCTCAGTGGCGTAAGTTCAAAATGAAAACTTCTTTGCATTTCCTTTACGAAACCATTAAATCTGTTAGTAGTTCTTGCTGGTTTAGTGCCTAATTTAAAAAACGGTGGATACGTGTAAGATTAATTAAATAAACACAAAAGTTCGGATCGTCCATGTCAACATGTGCAACATCGAAAAAAACATTGTGTTATTACATTTTGTGCTAAATTAAAAAATGGTGGATACGTGGAACATAAATTAAATAGACAATATGTACCCCATCTAAAAAGAACATTTTGTGTTAAATTATTTTATCTTATATCATTGTATTTTATATTATTTGTTTTAGATTTATTTTGTGGGTGTTGGACGATCGAAGTGTGCGCGGGAAATGCCTATTGGTGGCGATGAGGTTCGCAACCCGTCACACCGCGTCTCCCGCGGGGCGAAAAGAGAAGGATGGAGTGCCGCATCAGTAAAAGTTTGACAGTCCATTCTTTCTGCCTACCCTTTCGGGGAGACGGCGTGATGGTTAGTTAGTTAGTTAGTTAGTTATTTTTTTTTTTATAAGGATTAATTGTATCTCAATAGAGACGAAGATGTAAATTGGTTTCTGTAGTTACGCCACTCTGAAAACGCGATTATACGCGTATTGGACGTATCCAACCGAAGAACACAGAGTGTGTTCTTCAGTTGGATAGCAGAGCTAATTATGCGATACAATAGGACCATCCTCCGCAACCGTCTATGAGGCATCTAATTTGCTTTATTTGACCTTATACTCGACTATAATCATTGTGAAGCCCACCGGAGAAAACATTGAGATGAATATCGCCTGTAAATAAGTTATTAACAAACATACAGAATCATAATGTTGTTTTTTTTCTCCATGCGTTATCTAGCAATACGTTAATGGCGGTAGCCTTTCACATTGCGTTAATAAAAAAAATATCTTCTGCTTAATGCTTAAATCCAATCTGCATAGATGGCGTTATTGTGTAGATTGAAATATAACGTGTGAAGTGTGGTGTTACATATTACCATATATACAACTTCCAAAAAATTGTCAG
Source organism: Lepidostoma basale (assembly GCA_022606425.2). Lineage (NCBI taxonomy): Eukaryota > Metazoa > Arthropoda > Insecta > Trichoptera > Lepidostomatidae > Lepidostoma > Lepidostoma basale. The sequence goes on along the minus strand of JAHDVF020000363.1, from coordinate 1,128,748 downwards.
ACATGGTGGTCGTAAGAAGGGTGGAATGGGGAATGTTGTATTACATAAAGCGTGCGCTTAACCCAACCAATGACAGGTCATAAGTCCTGTAAACACCTCGATCGCCATATTCTGTTTCCAATTTGCATCTTCGTCTACAATTAATCCTCATAATGTTGTTATTATTATAATTATTAATGTGAATCTAATCAAATTAAATTAGTTTATTATCTCAAATGATATTACAAACAATCGCTCTTCGACAGTGCACAATGGGGTTCTAGTGCTGACCCTTATGTTTGGAAGTGAAACTTGGAGTTGACAGAAGAATGATTGACCACCCAAGGTATTTGAACGCACGTGATAAGTTCACTGTGAATGTACCATTCTGCGCTATCCCGTATCACGTACGCGCTTGAGAAAAAGTAATGTACCTAAAATGTACAAACTGTTAGGAATTCGCGCGTGTGCCAACAACACTCGAGTACAAGTCTTCATAAATAAGCGAAGTGTGCGGCCGAGTATTTGACGTTTCGTAATTTAAAAAATTAAATAAATATATAATTAAATTTCATTAATAAAAAACCTGCTTTTTTGCACGTTGCGTCCCTTTCAGCGCCCTTGAGATGAGTAATTTATAAAAATGGCGCTCTATAAATTATCCAATTTATTATTATATTATATGTTTCTCGGAAAATAACCCAAAGGTAGCGCGGTTAAAGTAGGATAAATGCCATAGAAATGAGATCACTTAGAAGATTGTGCGAAAAACAATATATGATAGAATACCTTAAAAAAGAGTTAGATGGGAATGTGAGGCGGATGAATGCTTCCTAAATAAAATTAAGAAAGGGTCAGTATGATGGTTTGGATATATGAAAAGAATGAATGAGAATCAAAGAATGGTTAAATAGATATATACAAGTAGCGTGAATGTGAAAAGAAGTCGAGGAAGTCTAAGAAAGACATAGCATGACCAAATTAATCAAATACTGAAAGGCGGTCATGTTCGTAGTAGGAACAATCGACGATCGTGCGTGCCACGGTGTGTGAATATAGAAGAGGCGCATGTTTACAAACCTGTCGATATCTCCGTCATCACATTCGCGTATGTAGCCGGCATCAAGCGCTTTGCACTTTGAACCATTTTGAAGAAATAATGTCCTTACCTGAAAACAAAGAAAGAATTATATTAGTTAAAATTAAAAAAAACAAAACAAACAAACAAACCATCACGCCGTTTCCCCGCAGGGGTAGCAGAGAGAATCGACCGCCACACTACTCTATCCTAGCAAACCTCTCTAGCTTTCTCCACATTCATACAACGAGTCATACACGCACGTCGATTCCTCCGACTTCTAACATGACCAACCTTTAAAATTTGATTAATTTGGTAATGCTATGTTTTCCTCGGTCTGCCTTGACTTCGTACCCCATTTACATCATTAACGTATACTTTCTTAACCATTCTTTCTCCATCCATGCGTTCCATATGTCCGAACCAACGCAGCGATCCTTTTATAATTTTGTTCATAATACCTTCTTCCGCTCTACATTCCTTTCTTATATCAGCATTTGAGATTCTGTCGTATATCGTAAAAATACTCTTAACATTAGAGAGTATCTTGTATTCCTAATGTTGAACCATCTCTCATGCGTTCCTGATTCTTTACCCTTTCTCAGATTGATGCCTTAAACTGTTATTATGTTTGTAATATCTTTTGAGTGATAAATAAACAGATAAATGCATTTCTTTAACCCTCCCTTCCCTGTGGTATCTTCTACACGTTCCTTCTAATAACCATCAATATCTCTATACATTTAATCAATACAAGATTAAGATTTTAGGTATTCCTCCATAATATGTTTACGCATTGATTAAAAAAATAATATTAATAATAATCAGAATTCATCGGGTACATCGAAGGTATTTTGTGAACATCGGAAACAAAATTCGTAGCGCTGAGTACGCGACACTATATTCGCATCTCACTCTTGCATATGTTCTAGCCCAATGTTCTCACTCTCGCCGTCCCGCCGCCGCCGGAAGTCACTTTCGGGCTTGCAACCAGAGCGGGTCTATGCCCGTTCCGTGAGCGTTTCCAGATGGTTTTTTAATGTTTTTAGCAATCAAATCTCAATTATTATAATTTTTAACTTCAATTATAATTATATAAGGGGATTAGCTATGAATGTTCCTATTTTTCCGATTTAAAATCGCTAATTTTTTAACGCGTACTGACTACCCTACACCGGAACGCACGTTTTTATTTTAGCACCGTAAGGGAAAGGTTAAAAGCAATTTTACATGTCACAATTTAAGTCTACGAAAAAGTCAACGGATGGTGAATTCTGAATTCGCTATATTTCCTCTATGATTAAAAGACATTAGAATATTGTAGCAGGTGACTATTATAAAATGGCAGGAGACAATGGCGGCGAGCCGCGAGCCCACCTGTGCGAGATTGTTCCGCCAACCTTGAGCGGGGATCGATCTCAATAATACTCGTACAATACATAGCAGTGCGGAACTCTATCCGCTACCTTAACGCCCACGGATCGCATATCTCACACAATCATTTCACTCCTTTTGCTTCATCTGTATCAATTACTAATTTGAATATTTACTAACGGATTTCTGGTTCTAATGCTATCAAGTTCAAACGTATGAAATATAATAGCTTAATACGAATGAAAACGTCAGTTTTCTAGAAGTTTTATTATATTTTATGGGAATGACGTGTTTCGCCCTTCTAAGGCATTATCAAATGACTTCCACAAGACTTTTTTTTTGTACACAACAGGTCGTTTGGACCCAATTACTGTGTACATTTTTTTTTATTTTATAGCTATTATATTGATTCTCGTGACATGTGATAGGTAGCCAATCTATCGCCATTTTATTGTCGCGTGAATTCTACACCAGACCAAAGACAGTGTGACAATCACACTGCCATCGCCGGGAATCGAACCCAGGACCTTCAGCATGGAAGTCAGAGCTCGTAATCACTCTGCCACGAAGGTCGTCGAAGACTTCCATATCTTCATCAATTTCGTCTTCTTCTATCTCCTCTTCTGAGCCACATTCGTATTCCTATAAAAATTAAGATAATATGCAATTATTATATAATGATTTCAAAGTTTAGGAATCGATATAGGGAATTCGAAATTTCACAAAAAAATAAGAATTGGTGTTACTACTTACACCTGACGATGCTAACATTGGTTAGCGAAACAGCTGTCGCGATAATTTAGAAAGAAATATAATCAATTGTGATATTTTATTCAAAACAGTTAAAAATCTCATTTTGTTAACAAATTTCAAATTTTTTGTAATGTTTACGATTTTTACTAAAAACTAACTAACTAATCATCACGCCGTCTCCCCGGAGGGGTAGGCAGAAATAATGAAATGCCACACTGTTCTGTTATGACATACTTTTCTCGATTCCTCTACATTCATACATCTCGTCATGCATGCACGTCGATTTCTCCGACTCCTCACGTGACCGACATTTAATATTTGATTGATTTGAAAGTTCCACGTTTTCCTCGGCCTTCCTTCATTTCTAGGTCAGTTCACGCCGTTAACAATTTACCTTCTTCACCATTCTGTCTTCACTCATTTTTTCCATGTGTCCAAACTATCTTAATGATCCTTTCATTATTTTTTTCATTACACTTTCATTCGCACCGCATTCACTTCTTATAATTTCATTTGACAATCTATCATGACACTTTTTAATAAATTGAATCGAATTTGATAACGTCTTAGAAAGAGGAAACATGACATTCCCATATATTGCCGTTCCCATTTATTGACATTCCCATATATTCCCATATATCCCATATATTCAGGAAGATTAGTTGAGCCGAAGCGTTGCCCCAGTACAAATTTCGGGAATCGAGCGTTCGCGGTAGCCGGTCCATCAGCTTGGAACAATCTCCCTTCACACCTCAGATGCATAAATGATCCGACAGATTTCAGATCTAAACTGAAAACCCATCATTTACATATTTCATACCCAATTTAAACATTTATACTTTGTTCTACTATACTTTTTAACCGATCGCTTTTTAAGCGGTCACATTTAGATTTTTTAGATTTAAAACACGTCTTAATGCGCCCTTGAGGTGATTACATCACAAAAACGGCGCTTTAGAAGTTAGCATATTATTATTATTATTATTATTGCAATGAAACTTATAGAAAACAGACGTATTCATTTGTATTAACTCTTTTATTAATATTAATCGAACAGATATTCAGAATATCTGGCGGGTATTATGATATTTCATGTACATAAGATAATGCGACTTTGAATGGTTATTGCCGACTCGCGAGGCATTCGCAAATTTGCAAAAAAACTTGCAGAACATCAATCCCAATGACTGCGCCTTGTACGGCGACCGCTCCACCTTCAAGGGACTCATTACCCCCCTACACACATCGAACCCTACGCTCATCTGCGTCCGTGTTACGGCTAACAGACGCTAAAGGGACTCATTTTATTTCCATTTGCTTTTACGAAATAAGAGAAAAAAATCGAAAACATCTTACACCCAATGTATTTGAACGAAATTCAAATATGATCAAAACAGATTATTTTTACGATTTTTTTTATGATTTTTTTATGTGTCTTTTGTAACCCTAACTAAGTAGTAAGTTGTAAAAAATATAGTGGTTTAATTTCAAATTTACAAGTATACGAGTATTAATTTATCAATATATATTAATTTATTTTGTTATGAATTAAAACACAAAAAAACGTTGTGGTTTTTTATAATTTATGCCAACTTTTTTCTTTTTCATATACTTTGTACCACTAACTTTAAAAAATAATTAATAACATACCAAACATGTTTCGGACAACCGGTCCTTCTTCAGTGACACATATTATAAAGATCCATATTTAAAATTTTATAAAATTGTTTACAGACATGATCAGTTTTGAATTTATTACAAAGAATTATTTTGGAACGTTTATGCTTTTGTTATAACAAATATTATGAATCAATTTAAAATAATAATTTTAAGTTCTTATTGGGGTTCAGGTAATTACTTAAAACAAAGGAAATAAATCAAAGATTGGACTTCGCGTTAAATTTATTTGATTATTTATAATATTTTCTTTATTTTTATTTCCTTTTTTAATTTCTAAAATTTCGAGATTATTATATTTCTGTTATTAACATGCAAAATTTCAACGCCATTATCTTTACTAAATGAATGATATTTTTCAACGAGGTGGTTAGCAAATTCAGAAAAATTATTATGTTGTCCGAAACATGTCATGTTTAAAGTTAGTGTTGTATATACAAAGTATATAAAAAAGAAAAAGACAAATGAAACATCTACAACACAAAGAGTATGGCGAACATAGAAGAAATTATTATATTTTGTTGAATCGCTCTTTAGACAGCGCGAGCCAAATCGATGTAAAAGGTTGATTCTCTTGACATGTGATAGGTAGCTAATCTATCGCCATTTTATCGTCACGTGAATTCTTCACCAGACCAAAGACAGTGTGACAATCACACTGCCATCGCCGAGAGTCGAACCCGGAACTTTGGTGTGGCAGTCAAAGCATTTACCACTTGGCCACGAAGGTCGTCACTGACTCCTTATTTCTATCTTTCTCTTTATCTTTTTATATCTTCCTCTAATTTTTAATATCTATCTATACACGTATTTCTAATCACTCACTTTCTATCATTAAGGTTAAGTATACCTTCTCAGTTGTACCAGTCTTCAAGACTGAATCATTTTTTGTAGCAATCGTTTAACCACACTTCTCTATTAGCACACTCAACGAGGTGTGAATGCGGCTGACTGCAGCTAGACACAACAATAAATATCCGCACACCCAGCAACATTGCAAAGCGTCCGCATTGCACACCGCGACAGCTACAGAAGATATATGGAGCCTTGCGCATTCCAGAAATGTTTTTAATTAGCGAAGGGTGAACAAAAATACCTCCAGTCGGTTTCCCCTTTGTGGCCGATATTCCACATTCACTAAATATTCAAAGTGTTTAATTTTTTTCAATAACAGATGAAAAACAAAACACTCCAACGAATTCTCACATACTTTTGATAGCGGATTATCATTGACCTATTTTAACTTAACCCTCCCTTCCCTGTGATGGGTATCTTCTACACGTTGCTTCTAATAAACATCAATATCTCTATAAATATTATAAATACAAGGTTTAGATTTTAGGTATTTCTCCATGATATATTTATTTAAAAAATCATATTAATAATAATCAAAATTTATCGAGTACATCGGAGGTATTTTGTGAAATCGGAAACGAAATTCGTAGCGCTGAGTGCGCGACACTATATTCGCATCTAACTCTTGCATACTTCACTGTGGAAGCGCGAGGAGCTCAATGTTCTCACTGCCCGGCAGTCGACGGCAGTAGCTCTCGGGCTTGAAACCAGAGTGGACCTATGCCCGTCCCGTGAGCGTTGCCAGATGGTTTTTAGCAAATAAATCTCAATTATTATAATTTTTGACTTCAATTATAATTAATTAAGGGGATAAGCTATGAATTTTCTTATTTTTCAGATTTAAAATCACTAATTTTTTATTGGGTACTGACTACCCAACACAGGAACGCGCATTTTTATTTTAGCACCGTAAGGGAAAGGTTAAAACCAATAATCTTCTTAATGTAGTCCATGTGGCCTGTTTCCTAAGAGGTTTTCAGTCACATCCGTGGTGCATTGGGTATCGATGATTCTCCTCCACCCGACTCTATTGCACGCCTGAACTACCGCCTTATCCTCGTCCTGCAGGGTTCTTCTCCACGTGGTTCTAGGTCTGCCACGCTTCCTCTTTCCACCCACAGGGGTCCAGTCAGGATTCCGTCTCAGGGTGTGACCGATCCACTGCCATTTGCGTCTAGCAACTTGATCTCTGATTGACCCTTCACCTGCCATGGTCCAAAGAACGGCATTTGATACTGTTTGAGGCCAAAAAATCTGGGATGGATATTAAGCAAAGACACCTATTTATAAACACCTGGAGTTTTCCAATAACTTCCGAGGTAGAATTTCCAAATCTCACATTCGTACAGCAGTACGCTTTTAAAGTTACTGTTAAAACTAAACTAACTAACTAACCTTCACGCCATTTCCCCGGAGGGGTAGGCAGAGAGGATGGATCCCCACAATGCTCTGCCCTGGCATACCCCTCGGGATTCCTCTACATTCATACATCGTACCATGAACGAACGAACGAGAAATTGGAGCGAGTTACTGAATTTACATATCTGGGAAGCACGTTTACAAGAGACGGAAAAATGGAGAAAGACATCGAAAGGAGGGTTGGTGCTGGGAATAAAATAAATGGCGCACTCAAAGTCATTACTGCAAATAGAAATATATCCACAGAAGCAAAGATGGCAGTACGCAATGGAGTTCTAGTGCCAACCCTCATGTATGGAAGTGAAGCTTGGAGCTGGCAAACGAAGGACAAAAGCAGGATAAACGCCGTAGAAATGAGATTACTAAGAAGAATGTGCGGGAAAACGTTGTATGATAGAATACCGAATGATGAAATAAGAAAGAAATGTAAGGCAGATGACTGCATCATGGATAAAATTTAAAAAAAATCCCTGAGATGGTTTGGACATATAGAACGAATGGATGAGAGTAGAATGGTTAAAAAGTTGTACACAAGCAGCGTGAGTAGAAAAAGAAGCCGAGGACGACCGAGGAAAACATGGCATGATTAATCACAGCCACATTCGAATTCGGAATAATCGACGTGCGTGCATGGCACGATGTATGAATGTAGAGGAAGCCCGAGAGGTATGCCAAGACAGAGCATTGTGACGATCCATCCTCTCTGCTTCTCTGCTTACAGTTTCGGATAAACGCTGTGAATGTATTTTTGGTGTAAGTATGTACTCGTATATTAAAATAACTGTCATAACCGTTAAGATGCGGCGAGATTACCAAAAACCAGGCGTTAACAAGACACTTGTCAGATTTTCACCTTTCCAGTAATGACATGTTGGAGTGCGGCGAGTGCAATTAGCCCCGAGAGAAGGAATATAGGGCGTGCGATGATTGCCCTGTTGACATTATCCAAGTACGAGTGAGAAAATAAAGATCTCAATAAGTGTTATGTTAACGACATTTTATAATCCCTTCGGTTAACTTATCATATTCGAATTTGGCGATAAATTATGTATGAAAGAGCTGAAAGGGTTGGATGCAGGTGCCAAAATGAGCGGAGGGTCAGTTAGCTGTCTCTTGTATGCGGATGACGCTGTCCTACTTACAGACAATGAGCATGGACTACAAGTCCTGGTGAATAGTATGTATGAGGTATGCGTGCGAAATGATCCGATGATGAATGTGAATAAGTCCAAGCTGAAAAAAAAAATCATGACAGTCTGCAACATTAGCGTGAAACTTAAAAAAAACTCCTAAAACATTTGATAACCTCTTAACAGGGCGGAACATGATTTGCCATGATATATACAGTAATAACTAAACTAACTAACCATCACACCGTTTCCCCGGAGGGGAAGACAGAGAGGATGGATCGCCATATTGTTCTATCCTGACATAACTCTCGCGCCTCTTCTATATTCACACACCGTGACACGCACTCCTCGATTTCTTTTTCCATTCACACTACTTGTATATATCTATTTAATCATTTTTCCCTTATCCATTCGTTCCATATATTTAAACCTTCTTAGTGGCCCTTTCTTAATTTTAATTAGGACGCTTTCATCCGCCTTATATTCTTTACTAACTTCTTCATTGGGTATTCTATCATACATTGTTTTTTTTCTCATATTCTTCTAAGCGATCTCATTTCTACGGCATTTATTATACTTTCAACCTTATTTTGCCAGCTCCATGCTTCGCTTCCATACATAAGTTACGGTATAAGAACACCATTGTGTACTGCCATTTTAGCTTTTTTCGATGTTTTTTTTTTTCAAATCAATGGTACTAGAATTTGTTATGTAATCTGAAATATGAGCAACAACAATAAACAAAACATCACACCGTTTCCACGTAAGGGTAGGCAGATATAATTTACCGCCACACACACAATTCTGATACACCTCTTTAAGTCCTTTACATTCATACAGCGAGTTATTCACGCGCGTCTATTTTTCCGACTTATACAGGCATGGCCGACTTTTAAAATTTGATTAATCAGGTCATACCATGTATCTCTCGGTCTTCCTCGACTCCGCACTCCAATCACATCATTTAAGTATACTTTTGTAATCATTATTTTTCATCCACGCGCTTACATGTCCATATTTCCAAAAGCAACCCAAAGATCCTTTCATATATTTTTTTCATAATACTTTCTTCCGCTCTACATTTCTTCCTTATACGAGTATCAGCATTTGAAAATCTACCATTGTTCTACCGTATATTCGTCTCGGGACCTTATCTCTACCGCTTGCTTCTATTGTATTGTAATATACTTGGCATCCTCATATTGGATGTCCTAAATCTCGGATGGATAATCTCTAATCTCTAATTAATCTCTAACGCTAATCTCTTTAACTTTGGGTAACGCCTTTTTCTAATATTCGAGTTATTTTAAGATAAATGCTTATCGGCCGTAAACAATGTGTTTATCACACCCTTATTCAAGGGCAGATTACCTCCTTATCAATTGTCTTTATATAACCCCTTTTATCAGAGAATAGGCAAATAAACGAGACGAGAGCATTACAAAAAGTCTTTATCAGTCAGTGACAATATATTACGATTTGAACTTTAATCATCCCGAGAGAGACATAACCGTCATCGACCCAGACAACATCATCCCAATGAGGATATCCATGACACCAGCAGAACTAATTATTATGAGGAAGGAATCGGGTCGTGTCCAGGATTGAACCTAAGTAACCTGGATAACTAAATTGTTGGTGTATTCATTGAATAATTAATACGAATGAAAGCATCAATCTGTCTAAGACATTATCAAATATCTTTGACAGACCAAACATGTCATTCAGATAAAATATTATAAAACTTCTAGAAATTAGACGTTTTCATTCGTATTTATTATTTTATCAATACACCAATAATTTATTTATTGTTTCTTGAACAATGATGTAAAACTCCATATTAAATAATTAATACGAATGAAAACGTCAGTTTTCTAGAAGTTTAATTATATTTTATGGGAATGACATGTTTCGCCATCCTAAGGCATTTGATAATGCCTTAGAAGGTCGAAACATGTCATTCCCATAAAATATAATAAAACTTCTAGAAAACTGACGTTTTCATTCATATTAATTATTAAACAATAATTTATTTATCCAGGATATTTGGGTTCAAACCTGGACACTACCCGATTTCTTCTTCATAATAATAAGTTCTGCTGGTGTCATGGACCTCCTCGAAACACTAGAAAACCGACGTTTTCATTTGTATTAATTATTTAATATCATCATTGTTCAAGAAATAATAAATATGTATTCAATAAACATTACTATACATAAGAGTTTGACATCATTTTTATATAATCAAATGATTTTACTGAAATCTCTTGATGGAAGTTCCTTTTAAATGCTAATTAAATAAAACGATGTTTTTTAACTGCTTCCACTTTTGTCTTTATTTCGACAGCGATCGGTTTCGCCAGGCTCGCTGGGTTTCGCGGTTTCGAGGTTTCACCAGTCTGTCGATGTCAGCGAGCCTGGCGAAACCGGTCGCTGTCGAAATAAAGACAAAAGTGGAAATAGTTTAAAAAAAAACGTCTTTAATTTAATTAATAATTAAGATGTAGGGACAAAATGCAGAATTGAGGCTGCAAGAGCTACGTTTAATAAAATTAAATCACTCTTCAGCAATGATAACGTAAATTTGAAACTCCGCCAGAGAATGATTAAATACTATATGTGGTCTGTTTTATTGTACGGATGTGAAACGTGGACCTTGAAAGTTAACTCAATGAACATACTGGAAGCATTTGAAATGTGGCTACATCGCCGAATGCTCAGAGTTCACAATTCAATACCGAAGTCCTGAGGCGAGCTGACAGGGAACTGTTATCAACTATCAAGGTTCGAAAGATCTCACATCTGGGTCATATTCTACGTGGGGAAAAGTACCACCTTCTCCAATTGGTAGAAAATTGAGGGACGCCGAGGGCCCGGAAGGAGACAAATGTCCTGGCTGCGAAATGCGAGGGAGTGGACCGGCATCCGAAGTGTTGAGGAGCTGTTCCGAGCGGCGCAGGACAGGGACAGGTTCGCCGAGGTGATCGCCAACGTTGGGGGGACCCAACAGGGCACTTGAAGAAGAAGATTAATTAAGTATTCAATGAACATTGCTATACATAAGAGTTTAACAGCATTTTTTTATGTTTACGGTTGAAGTTTTGGGGCAGTTAACGCGTCGGAGAGTAAAGGCGATAAACGGGAAGCTAAGATAATCAATAAAGACCTGTAGTCTGGTAATCCAGACATCCCGGGCGAATGCATTGGGGATTAGAACACAAATAATTAACACGGCTAACTGCTGGTTTCGTAAGCGGATATAGAACCATTTAATGGTTAAGTGCATTATTTTATTTACACAGCGCGTGCGGAAGTTCGTTGATCTCATTCGGATCTACGCGGAGGTATATATCGACCTGACTAGATTGTGAAGAAAACTAATTAATCGAAACAATAATTTTGTCTGATTTTTAATCGACATTTTGATTATTTGTTGAATAAATCTTTAAAGTACTGACCTCCAAAATGAACACACTGATTATCGTATTTAATCGGGTGGTGGTCTAGGGCAGTGTTCCGCAAACTGGTACTCTGGTGTGCCGTGAGCCGGATCAGGTGTGCCGCGGCCAAATACATAAAGAAAAAAATATTTTGTCGGAACAATGGTGACCTTTTTTATTTGTTTTTTTGGCTATTCAGCTTTTTCGTGAAAAAGGTTCTCGCAGATTTCTACTGGCCGGAAGTTGCTGGCAAAAAAAAGGTCACCAACGTCTCCCGAGCTGATCGACGCCTGCGTCCAGACCGAATTTTAGTTTTTGGTGTGCCGCGGAATTCTAGGAAGAACTTAGGTGTGCCGTAGGTGAGAAAACTTTGCGGAACACTGGTCTAGGGGATAGAATGCTTGGCTCTTGATCCATGGGACTTGGGTTCGAGCCTGGACACGACCAGATTCCTTCTTATACCTAATAGCTATTTTCTGCTCACATTGAAGATTGTAAAATAAATTCTAATATCATTGATTTAAATGTTTGGTGTTCGTCTTTAAAAAAAAAAAAATTAATTAAATAAATTAAAATTAAAATTAAAAATATTATAGTAGGCACGATACTAACAATAATGAGAGAGTACGGGGTATATCCTTGGCTCTATCCAACAGCATTTCTCTTGCGTATGCTGGGGTATAACTCCCTCTAACTGAGGAGGGAAGGATTAATGTCAACGCATTTTTTCAAACTGATTCGGGGTTCTATTGAGAACCCCTTGGAGCAAATAGGTATTTTTGTTCCTGATAATTACCTGCGACAGCGCCGACATTAATTATTCTTTGCTCCGTCACGCAGAACCAACCTGCCTTTGGTGATGCCAGTAGGAAGAGCAATTCGGACGTTGAATCTAATCGTCTCGGATTTGGACATTTTCAGTGTCAGTGAGGCAGTATTCATAAAAAAAAAATTACAAATTCTGGAAAGAGTACTGCCTCACTGACGTCGACATATTTGGGTTCCTTCTGATATGTATGATTTTTTGGTTTCACGTTGTTTTATCTTATCTTTGTAAGATACATGTGAGGCGTATAGTTGTTTTACCTGCCGGCCGCCAAAACCAACCTGCCTCTGGTGACACCGGTGGGAAGAGCAATTAATCTGCTGAACGCGGTCTCCTCGGAGATCGGCGTTTTTCATATTAGTGAAAGTACGTTCAGAAGGCAAATACTCTTGATTTATAATAGTAAATACGATTGTTTAGTGGTTTTACTTGGATTTAATTTATATCAATCAAATTGCTTCAGTTTGAGAATGCCCTCACTAGGCGAAACAAATTTGTCACAATTTATATAATTTATATAAAGTAAAACCACCAAATAATCGTTTTTACTATTATAAATTAATAATGGAGTTTTACAAAAATAATAATACGTCAACCATCAATAAATACTCATGATTTTGGATGGTATCTTTTCTTCCTAATGTCGAACCATATCTTATGCGTTTCTGGTAGTTTTGAGTATACACAATATATTATTTTACCTGTTCTCAATAGATGCCTTACCTTAGTTTTGTAATGTCTATTGATGAAATAAACTGATTAGATTTGATTTTGTTTGATAGTCATATCCACGCTTGAACCCAAGTCACCTGGATCAGGAGCCATGCGTTCTGGACCCTAAACAGCCAAATGGTATAGAAGTGTACCCACCGCTTACCCGAAGGTGTTATAGGGCGCAGCGGCGCCCTTTCGTGAGTCTCGCTCGTTCATTTCCTAGGCTCGTCTCCCGTCTATCAGGGACTGATGTTAACAGTTATTTCATAAGCAAATTAAAGGGGGCACCAGGCCACATTTAAGCTACTATTTTTGACAGATTCCTTGGGTTTCAACCAGTTTCTACTCCTCAGAATCACGTATTTGATAACAATTGATCATCTAACCGTTGCACGCGACTCACCCAGCGCTCCCACTCCACAATTATATTATAGAATGTAACACCGACCGCCTGTTATACGAGTATAATAATATATTTGAATAAGGACAGCTCAACATTTTAATGTAAATATCTCAAGGAGATTTACGATGCAGTTATTAAATAAGATCTTTGAAATAATTAAAATCTAATCAGGAATTCCACTTATGTCACATTAGAGTATGACGTTAGGAAACTTTTTATGCCGCAGTTAATTGCCGCCACATAGTTGTGGCGCTGCGCACGCTGCAAGACAAGATGTCGCCCGTGGGTGACATTTGTCGAGAACGAATAAAACTTACATTCTTATGGCCACGCTTCCGACAAATTAAATACTAGACGCTCCTTGCATATTAAATAGAAAAACAAACAACAAATCGATTGAAGACTCTGCATACAACTCACGTACTCACAATATGACGGATGGTCATTTAATATTTGTAACTTTCTACAATGCAAACTGTCTAATATCAAGATGTGAAAAAAATCAAAGAAACGTGAATTGAAACGATGCTCACTACTTTTGTTTGTTTGTTGTGGTCACTCGTGTAGTTATGTTTTCTGATTGATTTTCTTGTTTGTTTATTTCAAAGCACTAAGCACTTTCATTGCCAATAGGTTACGATATAATCCCATTTTCTCCAGAACATTCGATGAAGTCATTACATTACATTACCCATAGTTTTAAATCTTATTTCCTGATAAATGTATCCTGTTTTAACTTACTATTTCCATTAAGTTATATTATTTTTTCGATTGAATAATTAGAAACTGAACTATGAAGCATTCACTTTGTGGTAAGACATTTAAAAAAATGTTATTATTTGTATTTAAAAGAAAATAAAATTAATCGCTGCACTTTGTTTTTCACCACTACGCGGTTATTTTAATTGCCGACTAGTTTCGCTTGTACCCAAGCTTCCTCAGGGCTTCGTGATAACATTGGGCTGTTATTACGAAGCCCTGAGGAAGCTTGGGTACAAGCGAAACTAGTCGGCAATTAAAATAACCGCATAATGGTAAAAACAAAGTCCAGCGTTCTTATTTTATTTTATTTTAAATACAAATAATAATAAATAAAATATTTAATAAATTGTTCCTTGAACAATGATATAAATTTCCACATTAAATAATTAATACGTAGTGAAACGTCCATTTTCTACAGGTTTATATAATATATCTGTATATTTTAAACAAATGGTACCTATACTCGTACATATTTCTTTCTGGAAATCTTTCGCATAAAATAAAATATAGGTAACTTCTACAAAATATACTTCAAAATTCGTATTATAAATTAAAAAATTCTTCTTCTTCTTTAAATAGATCTGATGATCTATTAAATATCTATTAAACCCAGATATCGTGTCTCCTCGGATTATGAAGACCAGCTTCCTCCATCTCTTAGGTGGTTTTCCAAGTGGACAGTGTCCGGGGGGGATTTAGTAAGCGTTTGTATATTAACTTTGATAAATTGACAATATCTAGAAGTTTTTTATATACTTTATAAGAATGACGACCTTCGTTGCAGAGTGGCAAGAGCTATGACTGCCACACCTGAGTATTTGCTTATTAATTGCTCTTCCCACCGGTGTCACCAGGGGCAGGTTGTTCTGGCGGCCAGTAGGTAAAACAATCTATGCTGTCGCTGTCGGAAATATCTATCAGGGACAAAAAGCCGAACACCCTCCAGCACGGCCGAGTTCTCGAAATATCCCCTGAATATTCTAAAGAAATGGGTTATGAGATGCCCATCTCTTCGAAGCTGCAGAGAGTTGGGCCCAAGCATTCCCAAAAGAAATGCCTTAGGATAGAGCCAAAAAAACTAGAAAACAAACGTTTTCTTAATAAGCTGGTGCTCATTGTTAATCGAACATCGATTATTTTAACATTTAACATCTTTATTTAATCCCAAACTGGTTTCGATACTACCCTACCTTCGTAGTGGTAATTACCGAAAATTACTCGGTTGATTTCTTAACTATGGATATAATTATATAAATTAACACTTTGATTTTATACACATGTACTTTGGTGCGTCATAACACAAACTCATCTGCCATTGAATGCTGTTTTTTTGCAACAGCACGATTCCATCTCTGTCCGTCAATCAACCATCTCATCACGTTATAACAGAACACAATCAAGCCCTTCTTCATCAACAGACAGCAATATACTACGCATTTATAAACGGATGTTAATAATTACGATATATTTTTCTACGAATATGAATACGATATCGCGATATTTGAAAATATTCCTTTGAGTTAATAACAATCATAATATAAATAGGTAAAAACCCAGTGAATTTTATTAGTTTATCAATGAAAGCTAAAATGGCCGTTCACAATGAAGTTCTGGACCCAACCCGTGGGGAACTGTCAGAAGAAGGATGAGAGCAGAATAAATGCGGTAGAGATGAGGTCCTTAAAACTATGTATGGTTGAACGATTTACCATAGATTTTCAATATACGAGATACAATATCGTATCAACAAGAAAATCAATGGTTGCATTTTATTAAAATACCAATTCATTTTATTAAAATACCAATCAATTCAAAGGTACCAGAATTTATTTTTGTAATCTCAAACATGAGCAACAAGAATAAACAAACCATCACACCGTTTCCCCCTAAGGGTTGGCAGATATAATGGACCACCTGATACACCTCTTTAAGTCCTTCACATTCATACAGCGAGTTATACACGCGCGTCTATTCTTCCGACTTATAACATGGCCGACATTAAATATTTGATTAATCTGGTCATACCATGTTTGCATATCGGTCTTCCTCGACTAATTTGATCATTCCATGTTTTCCTCGGTCTGCCTCGACTCCGTACTTCATTTACAGCATTAACGTATACTTTCGTAACCATTATTTCTCTATCCATACGCTTCATGTGTCCGAACCAACGCAGCAATCCTTTCATAATTTTGTTCATAATAACTTCTTCCGTTCTACATTCCTTTCTTATATCAGCATTTGAGATTCTGTCATATATCGTTCTACCACACATAAGTCTTAGGGACCTCATCTCTACCGCATTTATTCTGCTCTCATCGTTCTTCTGCCAGTTCCATGCTTCGCTTCCATACATAAGGGATAGGACCAGAACTCTATTGTGAGCGGCGGTTTTCGCTTTCATTGGTAAAATTCTTGTTTCCAAAAACTATTTATAAAGCTCCATTCACTTTGTTATCCGCACCAACCCTTCTTTCGATTGCACTATCCGTTGCTACCTAAATACACATATTGACTCACCTACTTCAAGTTCTCTTCGTTCACACTTATAAAAAAAGTTCACACTTATAATTCTAAAACATACAAAGTTTTTTTTTCTGAAAAAGGGTGTTATGTTCTCTCCATAATTTCAAATTAAATTCTTCTTCCTTGTGTCTATGGTAGTAGTTTATACTCGTATGTTATATCGTTGTCCTAGAAGTCCATCAACCAGAGATCGTTTCTGGATGCTCCAGCCAGATCCTCTTCTGTGCAGGCGATCGGGCACCATTTAATATGATATCATATTTAGACGATATCATTGCAGCCGTTACATTAGTAAATTGTCAAATGCACCAAGAAGAAAATTAGCAAAATAGGTGTTTGCTAAATGATTGCGCAAGCGATTGAATTAGGTGTGACAGTAATATAAATTATCATAGGTGCGATGCGTCTCAAGCCCACAGTTTTATGAAAATACAATGTTTTCGAAAAATTATTCACATCACATGTGGAGGGAAATCACAATACTTAAGAAAGAGTTCGCGAAACAATGGTAAGATTCCTATTACAAAATAATTGCGAAAGAATGAGGCGCCATTCAGTTGGGCGGGCATCCTTCTCCTTGTATGTGGGCGGATGCGGCCGGCAGGTATGGATGCCGTGACGTGACAGTCTCCTTAGCGGTCCATCCTCGCTGCCTACGTGCCCGCAACCAGGTTAATTGTGACGACCGACAGCCGAAAATGTCTCTGCGATTTCCCGCGCAGACTGTGTGACATCAAGGACGCTTATTCAAATGGGAACAGTGGAACAAATGATAGATTAACAGTGGCTTTCTGCACTAAACCACGGGTTATATCTCTGATGAAGATTACGAATTATCTAGTTTCTGCGAACTTGTATATATGTCAAATGTACAATGTATTCGGGTATATTTATTATTTATTAAACAATGATGTAATAATCCATATTCAATATTGAAATAACAAAATGAATGGTGCACTTAAACTTGTCATCGCAAACAAAAGTGGAAGTTAAGCAATGAACTGGAAAAGAGGAATAAAAATAAATTAAATGTAGTAGAAATGAGATCATGCCGTCTACCCGTAGGGGTAGGCAGAAAGGATGGACCGTTACACAGTTATGTTCTGACATACTTCTTTCGATGTAATTATTATTTTTATTGTGTTCTTTTATTTTATATCATTGTATTTTATATTATTTGTTTTAGATTTATTTTGTGGATGTTTTACGATTGAAGCGTGCGCGGGAGATGCCTCTTGGTGGTGATGAGGTTCGCAACCCATCACACCGCGTCTCCCGCGGGGCGAAAAGAGAAGGATGGAGTGCCGCATCGGTTAAAGTGTGGCAGTCCATTCTTTCTGCCTACCCTTTCGGGGAGACGGCGTGATGGTTAGTTAGTTAGTTAGTTACTTCTTTCGATTTCCACTACATTCATATATTGTGACATGCACGCACGTCGATTTCTCCAACTCCTCACCTGACTGCAATTTAATATTTTATTGATTGCCCCGCGAAAAGATACCAGAAAAAGATGGGCAGATTACGTGGAAGAAGATCGGGAGAAAATAGAAGGATCTGAGGAATGGAGAGAGATGGCCAGGGACAGAAGCCAGTGAAGGACCGTTGTGGAGGAGGCCAAGTCCCACACCGGGATGTAGTGCCGAGAAATGAATTATCGTGCCACGTTTTCGTCTGCCTTTCTCTATTTCTAACTCCGTTCACCTCGTTTACAAAAACCTTCTTCACCATTCTGTCTTCACTCATTATTTCCATGTGTCCAAACCATCTTAACGACCCTTTCATTATTTTGTTCATAACACTTTCATTCGTACCGCATTCACTAATTATAAATTGCATTTGACACTATCATACACAGATTTTACACACATTCGTCTTAGAGATCTCATTTCTACTGCATTTATTCTACTTTCATATCTATTAAAGATTATGTGGTAAATCATAAGCTGACAAAATAAATAAACATAGATAGTGAAAAAAGCAATGTTTTCAATTATAATTCAAACATAAACAAATTCTACAATATAACTTGAAGCAGTTTATCAAATAAACACATTTTTCATTCCATTAAAGCGAAATTCTGTTAACAGGGGTCCACGTGAAATGGGATGTGAATATTAATTATCAGGGTGCTATCTGTAAGTGAGAACGATCGGTTGGGCGGATTGTACAATGTGGAATTCCATGGGGTTTTGGCAGGGTTCCAAAAACGGTCGAAAATGCTGTAGCGACAAAGATCCAAGAGTGAAACTAGGGTCCAAGAGAAAATGGGTTGTTATGCAAATGAATGAAATTAATTATAGTGTTATGAATTATGAGATACTTAAGGAAGCTGCGGATGACATTAACATTTACAAATTTCGAAGTAAGAGTCATTTTAAAATTTATGAATAAACACATACCACAAAAACAATACCAACGATGACGTATTGTGTGTGATATGGTATTTTCATTTAAAGAGTATTAACTTTATTTTTTTCAAATCAATCGGATTATTTTCTCAAAAGACATTCAAACATAATTATAGTGAAAGACATCTTTTGAAACGGGTAAAATACTCAAAACGCATTAGAAATGGTCTCTCTAAAGTCAAAGTACGAGTATTTGTCGATCACCGAGGTGATCATTTTCAGAACAATGATTGCTCTTCCCACCGACATCACGGTAATTACATATTTCGCCAAGCTAAGATATAATCTAATACATAGTTTATTTATTGTTTCTTGAACAATAACGTAAAACTCCATATTAAATTATTAATACTAATGAAAACGTCTGTTTTCTAGAAGTTTTATTGTATTTTATGTGAATGACATGTTTCGCCTTTGATGCCTTAGCAAGGCGAAACATGTCTTCTTCTTATTATTATTTTTCTTTTAGACCTTTGGTCTGTTCTTGTAATCAGGCTGGCCTCTCTTGGGAGGTCGACTCCCAGCTATCCCTCCATCTCTTTGGTGGACTTCCGGGGAGACGGTAGCATGCAGGAATCTGATGCGCCACAGCATGTGGGATTCTGGTGGGGTCCATCCTCTGCACGTGCGCATTCCAATATC
This sequence comes from Lepidostoma basale, assembly GCA_022606425.2. Lineage (NCBI taxonomy): Eukaryota > Metazoa > Arthropoda > Insecta > Trichoptera > Lepidostomatidae > Lepidostoma > Lepidostoma basale. The sequence goes on along the minus strand of JAHDVF020000363.1, from coordinate 1,108,762 downwards.
TTCTTCGTTGGCTGCCCCATCTCACGACATCTTCCACCTTGCAGATTTCGCGGATAGCCGTGTTCCTCACCCTATCCCGAAGAGTCTTTCCTGATATCATCTTCAGCGTCCGCATCCGCTCTGGTCTCAATGCTATATGTCAGTATAGGCCTTACGCAGGTTTTGTATATTCTCACCTAACTGTCAGTTCTCATATACTTGTTTTTACGAAAATGCGAAACATGTCATTCTTATAAAATATATATTACTTAAACTGAAGACATCATCCACCGGGTGGCGACTCTAAAATGGCAATGGGCGGGTCACGTAGCCAGAAGCTCAGATGAAAAATGGACAAGAAGACTGCTGACTTGGAGACCGTGGAGGGCGAAGAGAAGTGCAGGGCGACCGCAACTACGGTGGAAGGATGATCTAAACAGACACGTCGGAATAACCTGGATGCAGTCTGCACAGGACAGAATAACATGGAAGCTAATGGAGGAGACCTCTGTCCAGGGGTGGACGGGAATAGGCTGAGGAAGAAGAAGAAGAAGAAACTGAAAAACATATGTTCGTATTAATTATTATACATTATTGTTCAAGAAACAATAAATATTAGATACAAGTAGTAATTGTTTCCTTTTATATCTTTGTATTTGTATTGCTAAGTAAGGGATTCTGAAACCGATTTTGCTCTATCTTATTGAGTCATTAAAATTAAATGTGTATTTTTATCCGCAGCCGGTAATGTTAGTAGATTACATACTACGAGTACATAGTAGCTGCATAGCCGGCATACCGTTGCGTTGTCCATACGTGTAAGAAGAATTCCCCATAAGGACGTGATGCTGTAGATAATGGACTCCGGATCACAAGTTACGTCTCTAACGCGGTCAGATAGCCGTATTCTACTCTACCCTGCCTAACACTTCATATTGCGTTGTCTGATCGTGCTAGGGTGTTGCGCAGGGGACTATCCTGGGACCTGTGAATGACGGTGAAGGCCGGAGAGTGAGGCATAATGACGAGCTATACAATATTTACAAAGCTCCCAGTCTCTCCACACAGGTCAGACTAAATAGACTGTAATGGGCCAGTCACGTGCAGAGAATGCCGTCATCGCGAACCACAAAAAGGATGCTGGATTGGCACCCAGGTGGTAGAAGACCAATTGGACGACCAAAGCTGAGATGGGAGGATTAAATTGGCAGAAATGGGGCGAAATTGTTACGAGTGTCAGATTGGAGAGTCGACACGAAGAACAGGAGGAGTTGGAGACGAAGAATACTGGAGGCTAAGCTCTAGCCATCGAAGAAAAAGAAAAAGGTGCCAAGTTCCTTCACTCTTCCTGCTTACATTCCAAAATTAGAAATATAGAAACAAACTTCAATCTGGGTTATCAATAAAGGTGTCAAACAGGATTGTGTAATGATCCCGTGGTTATTTAGGTGTATCAAAGAGCTGAAAGGGTTGGATGTAGGTGCAAAAATGAGCGGAGTGTCAGTAAGCTATCTATTGTATGCGGATGACGCTGTTCTGCCTTCAGATGACGTGCATGAACTAGAAGCTCTGGTGTCAAGTATAGGTATATGAGATGTGCAAGCGATTTCATGATGAATGTGAATAAGTCAAAGGTTTCCAAAAAACGTATGCAACATCAGCGTGAACGGTGAAAATCTGGGACAAGTGGATGAATTTGTTTATTTAGGAAATATGTTTACAAAGGATGGGAAAGTGGATACGGATATTTAAAGAATGGTTGGGGCAGGCAACGAGTTTCGTCACATTTGATAATGCCTAAGAAGGGCGAAACATGTCATTCACATGAAATATTATAATACTTCTAGAAAACTGACGTTTTCATTCGTATTAATAATTTAATATGGAGTTTTACATCATTGTTCAAGAAACAATAAATGAGAGCGGAATAAATTGGCTAGAAATGACATATGTGTGGTAAAAAAAATAAGGTTACTACACAACAAACTGTGTTTTGTTATTGTATTATGATTCTGTATTTAGATATCTCAGAATAATACAAAGGTATTTTGCGCATTTAGGTCAGCCGAAAATAAAGGGGGAAATATTCGAAATGATCATTGACTGATCACAGAAGATGTCTCAAAGGGCTCTTCCCTCGGATATGGCACGTGGCCAGACCCCGTCCAGCGGAAGTTATGCGGTGCGTGCCTTGGGTGTGATCTGTGAACCCGCACCTTTCTGTTTATCTAAACACTCGGGAGTTTGTTATGAAATAAACGTTTGCTCTCTGCCAACGCAAGTCAAACAATCATACAAAGAGTTATTATTGTTATTATACAACAACAACATCAACAAACCATCACGCCGTTTCCCCGTAGGGGTAGGCAGAGAGAATAGACCGCCACACTACTCTATCCTGGCACACCGTTCTAGCTTCCTCCACATTCATACAGCGGGTCATACACGCACGTTGATTCTTCCGACTTCTAACCAATCTTTAAAATTTCATTAATTTGGTCATGCCATGTTTTCCTCGGTCTGCCTCGACTCCGTACTCCATTTACATCATTAACGTATACTTTATTAACCATTCTTTCTCCATCCATGCACTCCATATGTCATAACACCTTCTTCCGCTCAACATTCCTTTCTTATATCAGCATTTGATATTCTGTCGTATACCGTTCTACCACACATACGTCTTAGGGACCTCATCTCTACCGCATTTATTCTGCTCTCATCCTTATTCTGCCAGTTCCATGCTTCGCTTCCATACATTAGGGTTGGGACCAGAACTCCATTGTGATCGGCCGTTTTCGCATTTATTGATAAATTCTTGTTTCCAATAACTATTTCTAAAGTTTCATTCACTTTGCTACCCGCACCAACCCTTCTTTCGACGTCACTATCCGTTCGGCCATCCGCTGTTAACATGCTACCTAAATACACAAATTCACTCACCTGCTCCAAATTATCTACGTTCACACTTATGTTACAAACTGTCATTTGCTCTTCCCTTTCAAAAAACCATTACCTTTGACTTTCCGACTTTCATCATTAAATCATTTGACTTGCGTACCTCATACATACTCGACACTAAGACTTACAAATAAATCAATATACATTATAAAACAAATAAAACAATCGCGTTTTAATAATATATTTTATCGTGGAGTTTTACAAATTAAAAATCACAAACTTCAATAGGATTCATTCCATTTATCCAACTATCAAAAATACGCTTTTGATATATATTTTTTGTAATTAAATACTGATTTAAATTACTTCGGGAATTAAAAAAATATTGTTAAGGCCACTTTTTTAATAAATAAAAATATTAAAATACACTACATGTTTCAGAGGATACCTCCATCTTCAGGTGTAAAAATATAACAAAAACTAAACAAAGAAAGACTAATAAAAAACGCATTTAAAATTCAAAATTTCTACACACAGCTAACAATAACAATAAATTAAATAAACTTGAAAATTTAAAAATCCTCAAGTCGGTGAAATTGGGTGAAAATATAATTAGTAATCAGATTCCTCCTTTTACTCCTTTCTCCTTAAATACTTTGTCTACATTTAATCTCCCAAGCTCCCATTCCTAATCAAATGCAAATTAATCATTTATTAATATCTATATAAATAATATCTTTTCTAATGTATGTTTTTTTCTTAATTATATTATCATCATGTTATTTATTATTTATTATTTTACTGTTAAAAAAATAATTGTTCGTACCTACTTATAACAAATAGCCCAACTTAATTTTAAAATTTTTGAAGAATTTTTGTATCGAATTTTAAATGCGTTTTTTATTAGTCCTTCTTTGTTTAGTTGAAGACTACAGGGGAAAAACAAGGAATGTCAGTAGAAGGTTAATTTGAATAAATTGAGAATAAAGCTAATCAAAGTCTATATATTTCTTAGCAATTAGCAATCGATTATCTGGCCATAGTCGATGACACACGTGATTTTTGAATATGAAAATTTTACTGTGGATAGATACGTACAAATGCCGCTAGATGGCATTATTACATTTATTTTGAATTTTAACTGACATTCCTTGTTTTTCCCCTGTAGTCTTCAGTTGTTGTTATATTTTTACACCTGAAGACGGAGGTATCCTCTGAAACATGTCGTGTTTTTTAATATTTTTTTATTAAAAAGTGGTTTAAACAATGTTTTTTTAATTCCCAAAGTAGATTACTATGGAATTCCACAGTGTTAAAATGCCATATCTTTCAATACAAATTTAAATGATTGTGATATCATTAAAGAAGCGTATTTTATAGTTTGAGAACCACTGCAAGCCACGCCAGCCTACTTGAGCGACAATAAAGCACCATAAAGACATAATTATAGCTCGCTTGTCAATACATTTCGCCATTACGTCTGTCAGAGGTGACTGGTATGGATAGAGGAAAATTGAGTGGTACATTACTGGGACAATGCGCACGAATGGAAACTCCGATTAATCTGAAAAGTAAGGTCGAATTCAATTCAAAACAAATGGAGTCAGCCTAATTGGAGGCCCTTTAGAAATAAAGGCGTTTTAATCTTTACATATTATGTTCAATTCTTCATTCAGATGGTTGTACAGCTTTTGAAGAGTTTTAATCACATTGACGCTGTTATTCCAAGCTCCTTGATCCTGCATGTTTTACTCTCAGTAGTCGCTTTCACCCAGCTTAAAAGGGCAGGGCACGATATAGTTCCGTTATTTGGTCACCGCCTGGGATCCGATATTCTCTGATGGAGCGAGTGCAGAAAAAAATTCTTCGCTTTCTTTACCTCAGGTTATAAAGATGTTTTTAGAGGTATATAAAGGGTATTTTTTAGAGATATACAAATTCAAAATGAAAAAAAAAAACATTAAAATAATGTTAAAGTCTATGATATTGGCTTTATTTAATAGATAATTTTATGCCATTAATGTTTTAATATGATTTCGGGCATATGAGCGCCACGGCTAGCTCGAATGAAGCGCAATCGCGAAGTCCAATTTTCGACAACTTTATCGAGCAACTGGGTGAAATGGCAAAACGTACTAACCTAGTTACAAATCAACCGTCAACTGTCAAATTGACAGTCTGTACAAACAATGTTGCCAGTTTAAAAACCAAACCTCTAAAAAAACACCCTATGTACCTATATGCAACAGTGAAAAGTTTAAAGACAGCTTTTTGATTCAGATAATCTGGCTATCACAGAAAACATTTCAGATGGCAATGAAGACCACCTCGCATGAGGGCTCTCGGCGATCCAGACTTCCGATTTATAATCTAGTGCCATTCCATGTAAATATTATATATAAGTAGTAAAAGTCATGCATACGCATTGCAGCGCGAATTGCATAGGCTATAAATCCCCCTTGGCCTGTGGTGTCATACATTATCCTCTCGAATTATTTCAGGGGAGTATGGCGGTAGGGGTTAGACCAAATTAAACGCATATGTTGGGGGTGAATCCAACTCTCAAAATATGCGAGCGCACGGGGAGAAAAATGTAGCTTTTTATTGATTTTTTTATTTTATTCATAGGGGGGTTGCAATTTTAAAAACTACCCACCAATCTGTCAGCCCTCTGCGTTGTGAGTTATATAAAAGTCGCGAAATAGGGGTTGGTTCATTTTGAATACTTGGCGATTTAAATTTGCAATGTTATTTTGGCTTCCAGTCAAATTAATACGAATGAAAACGTCTGTTTTCTAGATGTTTAATTAAATATTATGGGAATGAACATGCATTCGCATCAAATATAATAAAACACGCCATTCCCATAAATTATTATAAAACTTATAATATATAAAACAGGCGTTTTCATTCGTATTAATTATTTAATATGGAGTTTTACATCATTGCTCTGTAAACAATTAATTAACAAATCTCATTTAAATTTTTGATTTAGTTCTATAAAATTAAAAGTTTCCTATATTGCCTGCTTATTCTGCATTACGAAGAGACTTCATCTTGAAAATAATGTGAATAGTTTGTATCTTTCTTGTGATAGCTAACATAAAATAAAATCATTAATTTCCAAACTTAAAAATATCTTAAACAATATAACTTCAACTGTTAATTATACGTTCAATTGAGACATACATTTAAATTACCCTATTCCGGTCTATCAACACTACTATCGTTTAAAAATTTATATTAATTTGGTTATCGCTACTTTGATAAGGCCCTGGCAAAGTGTAACATGTAACTTCCATTGGATACAATACATTTTTATTAATATAAATTAACATTCGTTCTCCACTATTGATTGTCATTTTTGCGCATGAGGGCATACGTACCATTAAGATCTAAGACCGAAAGTCTATATATTCCAATGTTCAAGCCAAATGTTTTATCAAAAATCTTTAAAATAACGTACATATTTACCAATAGTATACTTATTATACGTATTAATCTTTTTCTAGAAGTTTTGTAATATTTTATGCTAAATTTTGTTACAAATTATCACAACCTTTAACGGGTGGAAACCATAAATAAATGGAAATAAACTAAATTCATATTATAAAGGATTTTTTTTATTAAAATACATACTAGCTGACCCGGCGATCTTCGTACCGCCTCAGAATCAATAAATTTTGTGTTAACTTAATAGTTTAATTAAATTCAGTTATTTATTAAGTTAAAATGAATACTCAAAATGAATTTGGTTCAGCAAACATGCAAAAATCCAAATGAAGAGTATTTTAATTACAGTAATATGAATGTAATTCACATAGCAGCAAGGGATTTACTTTATTAAAGCAAATCGAAATGATTCGCGTAGCATTGTTACACTACTTTCTGTTAAATTATTATATTTGCTGGATGGGATGCACTCGGGTCGATTTTTTCAGATGTTTTAATAGTTATCCTGATATTCGGGACGGAAGCAAATCCAACACATCAGAGATCATCAAAATCGGTCTAGCCGTTCTTGAGTCAAACATGGTGTAACTCACAAGACTTTAAGGATTAATTGTATCTCAATAGAGACGAAGATGTAAATTATTTGGAAACAGAATATGGTAGTCGAGGCGTTTACAGGACTTATGACCTGTCATTGGTTGGGTTAAGCGATTACTTTATGTTAACAACATTCCCCTTAGCGCCCTTCTTACGACACCACATTTGACAAATTTTTGGAACTTGTATATTATATATGCTACTATTTTTAATAACTTCACATTGAAGTTTACAAAAATAGTACTCGTTTCTATTGAGATACAATTAATCCTTAAAAAATGATTAACCCGCAATGGGTAAAAATCCAGTATTTATCTACAAGTATTTGTATACAAAAAAACAAAAAAGACTTTGTTTTATATATAAAATACATATGGTATACTCGTATAGTCTGAATCGTTTCATTGTGCGATGTACATTACTGTGTAAATTTACATTTATTCTCTGTATTTCCATCTGGAGCTTTATTTACCCTGTGTGTTTGCTTACATTCGATAGCTTTTAGGGAGCTTAATAGCTGCACATGAAACTAAATCACTGTTTATTTACCGTGGAACCCAGCCGGTGCAGCGAATAAAACAAAAGCTACTGTTAAAGTGCAGTCGGAACGTTTGTGAACTATTCTTGTAATCATATTTGTATTGTTTCTTGAACAAATCATACAAAACTCCAATATTACATTATTAATAAAAACGAAAACGTCTGTTTTCAAGAAGTTTATTATATTTTTGCATTCCATATGCCTCTTGCTTGCCATAATGGAGGGTATGACCGAGGGGACAAACTCTAGGGGACGCCCACGCCGATAGTACCTGGAGGACCTGTTGGTGGACGTGCGCTGCTCATCATATGCACATTTCAAAAGAGCCGCACAAGACAGGGAAGAATGGAAGAGAAGAATAGAAGAATTTGCTGCAAACCAATCCCAGGATTGAAACTTTCTAACTAACTATATTTTTGGGAATGGCAAGTTTCACCTTGCTTAAGGCTTTATCAAATGCATAAAATAAATAAACGTTTTCATTCGTATCGGTGAATTTAATCTCCGTTCATCCATATTTAATGGCAGGAATCAGGTTTGGGAAACCCTGCTTTTTACCAATGTAAATAAACAAACTATAAGCTTAATTTGTGTTATTTTTGATACAATCATATATACATTTTTTTTTTTTATAAATGATGATTTCCAAACTCAAATTTTTTAAAATAAGCTCAATAATATTGTATTAATTACCAAACTTCTCCAAACTAGCAAGAAATAAAAATATATCCTTAACAGCTCTACTGACTAGAGCGACACCCCTTTCAACAGGTTTAAATTGTACATTTTTCACTGTCTCATGTACCTACTCAATTGTTTTATAATGAGATACAAAGATAGAGAAAAAATTACATATATTTGATTTAAAATTGCTTTTAAATTATTTTTTTATTACTGTTAAAATTTATAACACTGTTCACATCACAATTTATTTTAATTCACTACGAGTGTCGCGACAGCTGTTTCGCCAACCGATGTTGGCATCATCAGGTGTTACAATAAACTGTTTAGTTTATTGTAACACCTGATCATTTTAAAAAGATATTTTATATGTTTATTTTTTTTCATTATTGACAATGAACTTCTGCCATGAAATTTCAAATACCAATATAATCATCATTACATCATAATAAGAATCCAGATACCAATAATAAATGCTTACCTTTTTATGTGTCATTTGAAAGAAATAATGTCCTTACCTGAAATAAGGAAAAAATATTGATTAAAACAAAAAATATACCTATAGAATATAGTAATAAAAATAGAAATCAAATTTGTAGTTTAAGACATACTCGTATTAGTTAAATATTAAAACAAAAATAAAGAATAATCATAAAAAAACATATGTAATAAAAATCATTAATTTAAAGCACAGATTTTAATAAAAGCAATGTATTTGATAATCTTTCCTCCAAATGATTTCTTCAAATTGTATTTATGTCATTATTTAAAAGTCGGCCATGCGAGAAGTCAGAAGAATAGGCGTGCCTGCATATCTAGTTGTACGAATGTGGAGGAATGTTGAGAAGTGTGTCAGGATAGAGTAGTGTGGCAGTCCATTGTCTCTGCCTACCCTTCCGGGGAAACGGCGTGATGGTATTTTGTTATTGTTGTTTTTAGTTAAAGAGTTGTACCATGGATAATTCAATGGTATTATAATTTATTTTAAAATCTTCGATATGAGCAGAAAATAGCTCATTATCTTGAAGAAAGAATCTGGTCGCGTCTAGTTTCTGTCCTAGTGTTTGTCCTCTGGACCACGAATACGAGTGAAAACGTTTGTTTTCTAGAAGTTTTATTATATTCTTTGGGAATGACATATTTCAGCTTGCTAAGGCATTAACAAATATATTATAATATTATATAATGCCTTAGTAAGGTGAAACATTCATTCTCATAGAATATATTAAGACTTCTTGAAAATATATGTTTTCATTTGTAATAATTAGTTGTAATGAAAGGATCATTAAGATGGTTTGGACATATGGAAAGAATGAATGAAAAAAAATTATATGTTAATGATGTAAATGGAACCAGAAATAGAGGAAGACCGAGGAAAACGTGGCACGATCAAATAAATTAAAAATATTTAATGTCGGCCATGTGAGGAGTCAGAGAAATCGACGCGCGTGCATGACAAGATGTATGAATGTTGAGGAAGCGAGAGAAATATGTCAGGAAAGAAAAGTGTGGCAGTCCATTCTTTCTGCCTACCCCTTCGGGGAGACGGCGTGATGGTTAGTTAGTTAGTTAGTTATAATTATTTGTTATTTATTCATTCCATATGTCCAATCCAAAGCAATGATACAATACAAAATCACAAAAATTCCTTACTTCTAACTTTGTTTTCTGTTCTATTGTGTTTAAAATACATTAAATTTAACGAGAGTTATAGTACCCTAACAATAAACAAAGCACATCTCACGTACATAAATTTCTTTCGCTGTTCTAACAGCTTTTATGTTTAGACTACCCTGATGTGTGGCGTGTGTATTTTGGTATTCCGAGAGCCGGGAGGGTGCAGTAATTGCATTAGGAATGCACACGTGCAGCGGTCCACCCAGCATCTATTTCCGACTTCTCCCCTCGGATATATTCATTACGGACAAATCGCCATAAAACCCAAACAACACGCGACCTGACAGGAACAGACGAACTAACGGGACACAGGATTGAAGAAAATGGACACTCATTCCATCCGGATTGTTTAACACGATGCGTTGTTGTAACACTAGTAGAAAGTCAAAGAACTTCACTGACTTAAAAGTCTAAAACACTACATGGAATGGTTTCAAGTTACATAATATATCCGAACTCTGTATAACGGACAGCTTAAATTCAAAGAAATCCACACTATGCTCGGCGAACTCCTCTGCAATAGGTAAATTAGTTAAGCCGAAGCGCTGCCCTAGTACAATTTTTCTAGGATCGGGTATTTGCAGTTGCCGGTCCATCAGCTTGAAACAATCTCTCTTCATAACATAGATACATAAATGATCCGACAGATTTTGAACTGGAACCAAACAACTGGACATATCAGATCTGACCAAATTTGAAAATATTTAATAACCGGTGTTTTCAGAAATATTAAATACTTAATATGGAGTGTTATGAAGATCCAAGTCCAAGTCCAAGTTATAGTAATGCGATGGTGCTGTTATCCTGCCATGTTTTTCGATGTATTTTCTTGCGTGTATCGGTTACTAACAATACACTACTGAACAGAGCCATTCAACATAGCCAGCATAGGTACATAAAAAGTCATCAACAGCTATTGTTTACTATGGGGATATTTAGAGGGGGAACTCCTCGCATACTTGAGACAGTTTAGACCGACTATTATTCTGGACCGATGTTTGTTGTTACTGGCTTTTAACGAGGGGTAGAACAGAAGATGCAACGAGAAATGAACTGATCAAATTTGGCAGAATAATACATATTTTAAGATAGTCAAATGATTTTACTGAAAACTCTTGTTGGAAGTTCATTTTAAATAATAATGAAATACAATAAAACGATGTTTTTTTAACTACTTCCACTTTTGTATTTATTATATTTCGACAGCGACCGGTTTCGCTAGGCTCGCTGGCATTAACAGACTGATGACGTTGGCAACTAGTGCTAACAGTAGTTACTTATCTTTATGTGCTTTATGCATCACTTTAACGAAAGATATTCATTATGTATAAACTCTATTGTCGCATCCGCAAGGCTAAACTTGCCTTCAACAAGAAAGCTAAAATATTAGTCCAATTACAATTATTATTTAAAACAAACTTCCATTACTTAAATTATCTGAACGACTCAAGTTTATTAAGAATTAAAATAAAGTTGCTGGAAAAGTTTGGTGAGTAATAGCAGAAAGAGTTACTTAGAAAGCTTAATCATAAATATTTAAATTTGGAATTCGTTTGACAGATGCTGTCGGGACACGCTGGAGGATATCCTGCGAAGGACGACGACCCCAGTCTGCAGGCGAAATGCAAAACGAAACGAGAAATAACAAAATTTTGTCGCATTTAAATTCCACGCAGTCCGCGCCTGCGCGAAGGGTTATAAGTTATGACGCGCGAAAATGTATGATTTAATGCCAAGCAAGATTTGCTGTTCTCGGCAGCTGTAGTAATTCAAAATCAACCCTTATTGGTGCATTGAAACTGAGATCGCTAAAAAGAATGTGCTACAAAAACAATGTAAGATAGAATGCCTCATGCAGATATAATATTTATTAAGCTTATTTTTGCATACAAATTGAGGAGTGATATTGTACCAAAATATTTGTGTGACCAGGTTGCTTACAATTATGAAGTACGTGGGTCTTCTTCTCGGTCATATTCTTTATAATAATAATAATAATTAGGCTAATTTGTATAGCGCCGTTTTCGTGAATAGCTCACCTCAAAGGCTCTTTTACAATGTTTTTAGTCATGAGAGCTGTATGTGACACCAGCAATCAGATAATCGTTGTTTACGTTTTATGCTATATTTTGAAAAGGTGGGTTTTTAGGTGAGATTTAAAATCTGTCGGATTGTCAATGCATCTGAGGCGTGCAGGAAGCATATTCCAGGCGGACGGACCTGCCACTGCGAAAGCCCATCTACGAAATTTATCCGGTAATTGCGCTTTGGCTCAACTAATCTGCCTATTTCCGAGAAGTTTGCTGATCGAAGCGTAGATTGCCGCATGTTAGGGCTATCAGCAACACAAAGTTCAGATATATAGGCTGGTGCCATTCCGTGAAGCGCTTTAAAAACCGTCCAGCATAGTATATACTGGAATTATTTCAGGACAGATGAGCCAGTGAAGATCTTTTAGATGTTGTGAAATATGCGAATTTTTTGGAACACGTTTTATAAGTCGTGCTGCCGCATTGAAAACAGATTGGAGTTTATTTGTGTACAAACGTGCATGTTACTATGTACAAATGTATAGGAACACGAGAGGTTTATGATTGAGGGCCGTGTCCATCCTGTAAACTATTGACCATGGCACGCCTTGCGCTCCTGTCATCCGTCAGTCTCCAGGTTGTAGGTAATGAGAGTCCTGTCAGATCCCTGATTTCATAAGACCAGCGGCTCGGCGGTCGTCCATGTTGTCGCTTTCCCTCTACTTGCCCATATGATGAGGTTTTCAAGGTTGTCCTGATCTCTCCGGGCTATGTATCCAAAATATTTCAGCACTCTCTGAGAGCACACTCGCGAGAGTCTTGATACCCAGCTGGTCAACGATGGGTACCCAACGAGAAACAATACAAATTTTTGAATTAATAGAACATCAATAGGTTCCGAAATAAGATTGTTTTACAAGGGTTTGAAAGTATTTCATAACTTGACGCAAGTCATAAAGGACTCTAAAAAATATTCACAAATTCTGCAGCCAATGTATACTGTACGTCCGGGATCATTTTTAAAGTTTTTTTTTTTTAATTTTTTCTTTGGGTGTGTTATGCCTTTTCAATTATACATTTAACTATTAATTCATACTGGCAACACAATAACACACTTTCGCTTTTATTTATATAGATATCTTGTTCTGCTCTCATCCTTCTTCTGCCAGCTCCATGCTTCGCTTCCATACATAAGGGTTGGTACCAGAACTCCATAGTGAACCATTATTCAAGAAACAATAAAGAAATAATGGTTCATATTACGCGTGCGAATTTAAAAAAAATTAGGTTAAAATAGCCATCAAATAATGTGTTAAGTAATAAAAATGCTTTTACTCAGTATCCAACAGGTGACTTGGTTATTTATTAGCAGTTTTTATAATTTATTGAGTTACTCTCCTGTGTAATTAAACCTCCTTTTGAAAGCAATCCGTGTCATAAAACATGAGTTACAATCGAGTTGTTTTTCTTCGGGCGAGATACTTATGTGCGCTAATATGATAGTTATCGAATCTGCAAGTGTTAGACTGTCAGTTGTCAGTGGGGCATATATATAATATAATAGTGTGTATATATCAGTCGTGCGGTGGGCTACCCATTTTGATTTCAATCTAAACATGACCAAAAAGGATCGAAATATTGTACTATAAATATTATGTAAATACAACGTTAAAATTAATTAAGTCAAAATTTGGGTCATTTATTATCTAGTGTAGATAATTTAATGAATCGTTTTTTTGCGTATTTTCAATATTAAGACCTTTAAGATCCTAAGAGGATTTTCTGAAATTCTGAATATTTTCGAAGTTAAAGCTATTTTTGTGACGCACCGACTAAATCGGTCCAGCCGAGACGAATGAACGATAGACGGCAGGCAAACTCTGATTACCTGGGAAAAGCCCACATTATGAAAACTCTTTTATACTCAATTAATCATTAGAAATCGACTTCATGGAAGATCGAAAATTGTATGAGACTGTGAAAAAACAGCATGGAGGTCCATAATTTCTGCCTACCCCTATCGGTGAGACTGCGTGATGGTTAGTTAGTTAGTTTTATTTTTAGGAAATTATCTAATCGAACGATTTTACTGAAATCTCTTGATGGAAGTTCATGAGAAATAATAATTAAATAAAATTATAATTAAATAATGAAAACCAAAAAAAAAAATTCAAAATTTCTTTATTATTATGTACTCGTATTTATTTGCTTCCACTTGTGTTTATGTTCGACCGGTTTCGGCAGCTTGCTGCCATCTTCTGGTAAAGACTTTTCTGGCCAGACCAGAAGATGGCAGCAGTTGCCGAAACCGGTCGAACATAAACACAAGTTGAAGCACACTAAATACATAATAAGAAAGAAATTTTGCATCTACATTTTTTTTTTCATTATTTAAAATGAACTTCTACCAAAAAGTTCAATTAAAAACATTAATTAATTAAAATGATATTTTATTTTATTTTAAGAAGAACTTTTACTTATTGTCTTTATTACGACAGCGACCAGACTAGCTGACGACCAGTCTATTGAAGCCAGCTAACCTGGTAATAAGTGGAAGTAAAAAAAAATCGGTTTATTTTATTATTATTATCAAATGTGTTATTTTCCCTTTGGTTCATAGATAGGGCCGTAGTTAGCACACCCCTGACGTACGTACATATTATTATTATTATTATTATATTGTTGAATTGCTCTTTACATCATGACAGCATAGCCAAATCGATGTAAAGGGTATTATGGCTATCATAGTGATTCTCGTGACGCGTGATAGGTAGCTAATCTATCGCCATTTTATTGTCACGTGAATCCTACACCAGACAAGCACACTGTCCTCGTCGGGAATCGAACCCGGAACCTTCGGGGTGCCAGTCAATGCACTTAACACTCTGCCACGAAGGTCGGCATTTTAGTTCCCAATAAGTCAGATTTAAATCAATGGAATTGGTTATACTAAACGAAGATGGATGAATGATGTCTTCAATAAATAAATTAATTAATATGTAGCTAGGGGTCACTACGCTTTTTTATTCTCCTCGTTGATTAGACCACTTAAAACTGTCACTGAATTAATAAAGTTCTCTGACGGAATTGGGTTAGTATCGCATTGAAATAATTGAATGAAAGTAGGAAAAAACTTTTAATATGTATCGAGGAAGTAAAAATAATATATATAAAGAAAAACGTTGTGGATTCGACATAAATTATGCCATGGTCCTTGTTATCAGACAGACAAATATTCTACCACACACTAAATAATATAACAGGACGACATAAATAGAACTAACCAATGGCGTCATTTTTCCTGAATAAAAGACAGATAAGTAGGATTACACTTATTTTTTATTGTTTCTTAAACAATGATGTAATATTCCATATTAAATAACAAATACGAATGGAAACGTTTCTTTTACACAAGTTTTATTACAGTTTATGGGAATGACATGTTTCTCCTTTCCAAGGCATTATCAAATGTAATAAAACTAGCTAACTAACTAACCATCACGCCGTTTCCCCAGAGGGGTAGGCAAAGATGATGGATCGCCACATCGTTCTATCCGGACAACTCTCGCGTCTCTTCTGCATTCACACATCGTGACATGCACGCTCCTCGATTGTTCCCACTTCGAACATGGCCGCGATTCAGTAACTGATTATTTTGGTCATGCCATGTCTTCCTTGGCCTTCCTCGACTTCTTTTTTCATTCACGCTAGGTACATGTATATAACTTCTTAACCATTCTTCCCTCATCCATTTGTTCCACATGTCCAAGCCATCTAAGTGATAAAAAATATATATAATGTCGGCAACGTGTGCGAAAAAATTACGTGCTTCACTTCAATAGATACTCAGTAAAAGAAAACCAATTGTATTGTTTTCTGCTATCATAACTGTTGTAACTTTTGCTATCAACTTAGAATTATTACATTAGTTAATGTCGATCACGACATTAACCTTCTGTCGAGCTAAACAGATCTGACGGGCACAGCGTCATAGTCACCGCGCCTGCCGTCAGGCGTTGGCACCTAGTGCTAACAGTAGTTACCTATCTTGACGTGCATTATGCATCACTTTTACGAAAGATATTCATTACGTATAAAATCTATAGTCGTATCCACCAGGCTAAACTTGCCTTCTACAAGAAAGCTAAAATATTAATCCAATTACATTGACCTAAACCTCCAAAAACAACTGATAAAAACTTTGGTGTGGAGTGTTTTACTATACGGCTGCGAGACTTGGTGCCTGGGCGAAAGAGAGCGCAAAAGGCTGGAGGCGTTTGAAATGTGGACCTACCGACGAATTGCCCATGTTTCATATTATAGAAGGACTCCGCTACAAATGAGGAGGTTCTCAGCAGAGTTGAAGAGAATAGACACATGTTGAACACCATAGCGGAGAGGCGCACGAGATGGATTGGTCATGTGTTGCGACACGAATGTTTCCTGTGTTTTTGGAAGGAATGGTCGAGGGATCGATTGGCAGAGGACGACCCCGCCAGGAGTACC
This sequence comes from Lepidostoma basale, assembly GCA_022606425.2. NCBI lineage: Eukaryota > Metazoa > Arthropoda > Insecta > Trichoptera > Lepidostomatidae > Lepidostoma > Lepidostoma basale. The sequence goes on along the minus strand of JAHDVF020000363.1, from coordinate 1,092,397 downwards.
TAGACCAGATTTGCTAAGATATGGGCTGCACCTCTTATGCCTTGCCGAGGACTGAGCAGGGTGGAAGAGGAGATGCATCGCCTTGCTGCAGACCAATCTTTAGATTGAGACCGGAGAAGATATAAACTCGCAAGTCGTTCCCTGCGTAACAAACTGCGTCCGAACTCATAATATTAGACGACCTTCGTAGCAGAGTGACAAGAGCCATGACTGCCACACCAAATGTGATTGTCACACTTTCTTTGGTCTGGTGTAAAATTCTCGTCATAATAAAATGACGATAAAATGACCTATCACATGTCACGATAATCAATATGATAGCTTTACCCTTTACATCGATTTGGCACGCGCTGTAATAATGTAAAGAGCGATTTAACAAAATAATAATAATAATAATAGTAATATTGCGCCGACGGAAGGTTAAGAACGGCAAAACATGTGCGTAATTTGAATTCAAAAGATCCGTTGAACAGGTGCTACGGACAATGAGATTACAAGAGACCGGAGTGTCGTACCTGCAGCCTCACAACGGAGTTGTTTATTATTCAAATTAGCGATCGCACAAACACAAAAGCCGATTAAAGACGGCAGTGCAAAATGGGGTTTTTATACCGATCTAACTAAACCACTTAACTGACATAAAAATATAAAGAATACGGAAGAATTGAATTATATTCCATATTTTAAAAATAAGCTAGTGTGTTTTGAGAGTTTTAATATATTTTTAGAAAGTAAAAGAGCACATCATCGTGTTTAGTGGCAGTCGTGTCGGGACGTGTGTAGAAAAGTGAATCTCTCACAAAAATGGCGCTATATAAATCATCATCATCATCATCATCAAAAGCCCCGCGACGGTCGGGTAGGGCAGACGTGTCAGGACCAGTGGCGGTAGTCCCATAGAAGCCCAGAAGCCCGGCTTGCGTAAGAAATTTTGAATCAAGCCTCTTCTGGCTTACAGAGGTTCAGCTATTGTGGATATTCCTCTTATATCTGATGGGAACATTGTTGGAAGGTGATTTAGTGGGTTGTTCTGGGCTTCTATGGGAGTACCGCCACTGGTCAGGACGTGTGTAGGGCCTTTAAGGGAAGGCAACCCCAACAGAAAATCTTTCAGAGAAGGGACGGGGGAATTCACTTTAGAAAAAAATCTCCAAAATTATCACTACAAGGAGGAATAAAGCCATGGCCCCAAGTCTAGAGCGATCCTTGAAGTTTGAGTGCAAAGAATCTCTAGGCTCAGCTGAGTTATTTCGAGCCGAGCTCGAGGGATAGGTTTGTTGTATGTGAATTGATTATCTAAGATATAAGTGTCAGAAGAAAATCCTGCCTTAAAAACTTCCGAAAATGGATAAGTTGCAACACAACATCCTTGTTTATAGGTGCTGTATCAAAAGCAAAAATAGACATGATGTTATTTATTCTGAAACTTCTTAGAGTGGCAGAAATGCCAACCCTACGCTCCATCGCAGGCAAAACCCTCAGAGATCGGATCAAAAATGAAACGATAAGGTCTGTCTGTGGTGTTGACGACATAGTGAGATGGGGAAGAAGCAGAAGGCGCTTTTGGAGATACAACGTGGACCGCATGGAGAATACAAGAATTGCAAAAATTGTTAAGGATGAAAACCCAAGCAGCAAGAGATTAACCAGGAAGGCCGCCGAAGAGATGGAGAGATGGCTGGACATCATCATCCCAGGACAGCCCACCGTCACAAACAGGTCATACGACTTAAACTAAGAGGAAGAAGAAGAAGAGTTATTTATTTCTCCTTGAACAATGATGTACTCGTAAAACTCCATATTAAAATATTAATACGAATGAAAACGTCTGTTTTCTAGAAGTTTTATTGTGAATGTGCTGTCAAAATGTCTATTATAACATTTGATTATGGCTTAGATAGGCAAAACATGTCATTCATATAAAATATAACTTTTTTTTTTTCTTGTATACAACAGGTCGCTTAAACCCAATTACTGAATACACAATATTTTTAGCTATTATATTGATGATCCACATGACATGTAATAGGTAGCCAATCTATCGCCATTTTATTGTCATGTGAATTCTACACCAGACCAAAGACAATGTGACAATCACACCGCCATCGCCGGGAATCGAACCCGGGACCTTCGGTATGGAAGTAAGAGCTTCTAACCACTCTGCCACGAAGGTCGTCAACTTCTTGAAAAGAGACGTTTTCATTTGTATTATTTAACCTCTCCTGTAAAAGATTGGACTCTGACAGGAGAGGAACAAGAAGGAGAAAATATAAATGCAATAACCAAATTGAATAAACAAGTTTGAGCAATAATTTATAGAATTCAATTTACGCAGACGACATGTAATTATCAACCTAACCTAAAATGCACGTGTTGAAGGACAAAAGACAATAATTTAACGGAAAATGATTTGCGTATTACCTAAGTGATTTAAGACAATAAAGTGTGGTTAGCATACGGCGGGTGTCGAGAAGGTTTTAAATATTTCAGGCAGGCAATAAAGCGATACGAGCCGACGTTAATTCTCTGGGCCCATTATTACAACTCCAAAAGCGCTTTTCTCAGGGTAACTGAAACTGTGGCCTACCGGATTCAAGCGCTCCACTCGTCTCGGCTTTCCCCTTCGGTCAATATGGCCCGATGGTAGCAATATCGTCGCGTGCATTATGCGCTCCCGTTTAGTGATGGGAATACTTTGAAAATACAACGAATTCGATTGATTACAGTACAAATATAAGTATTATCATTACATGATAATAAAATTCAAATAATACAAACAAAATAAGTTCTTCTTTTTCTTCAAAAAACTGACAATCTGCGACACAATTGATGACACAATGACGTCCTTCATGGCCGAATGGTAAGTACATTGACTGCCGCCCCGAAGGTTCCGGGTTAGATTCCCGGCGAGGGCAGTGTGATTGTCACACTATCTTTTGTCTGGTGTATAATTCACGTGACAATAAAATGGCGATAGATTGGCTACCTATCACATGTCACGAGAATCACTATGATAGCTATAATACCCTTTAAATCGATTTGGCTCATCTTGTCATGATCTAAAGAGCGATAATAATAATAATAATAATAATAATAAATAATAACAATTGTAATGTTTCCTGAGCTGATGAGGTCCAATTGTTCCGATATTATAATAATCTTATTCTTGTTCTTTTAATAGATCTATAATAATCTTCTATAACCCACATAAACATATTGATTCTCATGACATGGAAAAGGTAGCTCATCTATCGCCATTTTATCATTACGTGTATTCTACACCAGACCAAATAAAGTGCGACAATCACTTCGCCATCGGCGGGAATCGAACCCTGAGCCTCTGTTGTGTATCACCCATAAAGGAAAATAAAATAAAATAAATTTATGTATAATATATTTTGTTAAAATCCACTGATGTTCGTGTCCTCGGTCGGTTTCGGCAGCTGGCTGCCATCTTCTGGTGGCAATTTATACGATGAGATGGCAGCGAACTGTCGAAACCGGTTAAAGACACAAACGTTAGTGGATTTTAACCAAATATACATTTTAAAGAGCTTGGAATATAAGCGTCTCCCGGAGGGCGAAAGAGAAGGATGGAGTGCCCCATCGGTTAAAGTGTGACAGTCCATTATTTCTGCCAACCCCTTCGGGGAGACGGCGTGATGGTTAGGTAGTTTTTAGTTTACATTTAAAAAATATTTTTTTACAAAAAAAATATTTTCAGTATATACAATGAACTTCTAACATGAAATTTCAAATAACAATATTATCTTTTTATCAATATCAGCATTTGAAATTTTATCATACCTGTATATCAACTTACTAACTAACTAACTAACCATCACGCCGTTTCCCCGGAGGGCTAGGCAGAGAGCATGGATCGCCACATTGTTCTATCCTGGCATAATTCTCGCGCATCTTCTACATTCACACATCGTGACATGCACGCTCGTCGATTTTTCCTACTTCGAACATGGCCGCCTTTCAGTAATTGATTAATTTGGTCATGCCATGTCTTCCTTGACCTTCCTCGACTTCTTTTTCCATTCACACTACTTGTACATATCTGATTCATTCGTTCCATATGTCCAAACCATATTCGTGACCCTTTCATAATTTTATTTATCACACATTCATCCGCCTTACATTCCTATCTTACTGTCTATCTTTAGACATTCTATCATACATTGTTTTTCCGCACATTATTCTTAGTGACCACCTGTATATGGTATCGTTTAACCGCATATATGATATGTCTAAAGGATCTCACCTCTGCCGCATTTATTCTGCTCTGAGCCTTCTTCTAACGATTCCATGGTTCATTTTCATACACGTAATTTTAAGTTGTATTTGCAAATATTTTTAATGAGTGAAAAAAATCGATTTAGAAGGTAATTTTAATCGATAGAGCTATTAGATTCACTCCCCTTCCCTACGCACTCGGCTCTCGAGTCTCAATACGCGTCAGTCGTAATAAGAAAACAGCATCATACCGATTTACGACCTTTTGTATGCAAATGGCTGAACAAATCAATGGAGACTCACGCCGCGGCAATTATTATTATTATTGTCGCGAATCGAGAGCAAAAACTTCAGTTTCTTTATCGATACTTAATCCACGGCAGATGCTAAACAATACAATGGAAACTGAATTAATAATGCTGATCTCAAAAGTAGGGTGATTTGTCCATGAAATGGAATACCAGAGATTCCGGGATTCCGAGATTATAAAATTACGAGATTGCAGACTTTCATCTGATTTCATTATATTAAATCAGAAAACCGAAAAATATGTGTAATTATAATTCATAATTAAATAAAACGATGTATGGCATCGACATCGGTCTGAGCCAGCAAGCCTGGCGAAACCGGTCGTGTCGAAATATAGACAAAAGTGGAAATAGTTTTTAAAAAAACATCGTTTTATTAAATTATTATTTGAATGAACTCCCATCAAGAGATTTCAGTAAAATCTTTTGATTATGTAATTATAATTTATTGATTCTTGAACAATGATATAAAACTCCATATAGAAAACGTCTGTCTTCTGGGAGTTTAATTATATGTAAAATGAAATGACATGTTTCGCCCTTCGAAGATATTATCAAATGTCCATTTGACATTTGAAGGTCCATTTGATAAACTGTTTATTGTAACACATGATGATGCCAACATCGGTTGGCGAAACAGCTGTCGCTACACTCAGTGAAAACAAATAAATTGTGATATTATAACAGTCTTTTGATTTTTAACAGTAATAATGTTGAAGTATTATAGTGTTTCGGCCAAAATATATATATTTATATCATATCATTTTCGTGTTTTTAACCTTATTTATGTATGAATTTTACATTAATTTTATTATATTCGTGTTTAATTATTGTAAGAATACGAAAAAAATTTGGTATTAAATTTCAAATAAAAGCAATTCTCTATTTCTGGAATTGTAAATGGAATGACAGCGACATGTTGATCTATGGATTCCGGGATTCGCTTTCCCTAATTTGAAATGCAACATAAGTTGACTTTCAAACATTTGAGTCCATAGTTTCTGTGATACTGGCAAAGTTAATGAGACATTTTCTTTACGACTGGGAAAGTTTATGCAAAACTCGTGTGTTCCTATTGAAATCGTACAATTTGCTCAAAGAACGTAATTAGTGTGACACGCAGACAGAGCTCTATTGTACTTTTGTAAATATTAAGTGGAAAAGTACAAATAAAACTTCATTTTTGAACTCCATTGTGTACGTATGAGAGATATTGAATTGGAGAACGAAAGTATGACACATGCTCTAGAAATGGAAATTACTCTAAAAACGTGGAAAAATATAACTAACCACACGCCGTTCCCCGGAGGGGTAAGCCGAGAGGATGAACCGTCAAAATGTTCCATCCTGACATAACTCTTGCGCTACATTCACATTCACACACCGTGACACGCACCCTCGTCGACTGTTCCTACTTCGGACATGGTCGCCTTTCAGTATAATATTTGAGATAATAATATAAAAAAACGAAAAACAAACAAGCAATCACGCCGTTTCACCTCAGGGGTAAGCAGAGAGAATGGACCGCCACACTACTCTATCCTGACACACCTCTCTAGCTTCCCCACATTCATACAACGAGTCATACACGCACGTCGATTCTTCCGACTTCTAACATGACCAACCTTTAAAATTTGATTAATTTGGTAATGCTATATTTTCCTCGGTCTACACTCCGCTCTACTTTCCTTTCTTATATCAGCATTTGAGATTCTGTCGTATATCGTATTTATATAATGTTTGAATTTATCAATGAAAGCGAAAACGGCCGTTCACAATGGAGTTCCGGTCCCAACCCTAATGTATGGAAGCGAAGCATGGAACTGGCAGAAGAAGGATGAGAGCAGAATAAATGCGGTAGAGATGAGGTCCCTAAGACGTATGTGTGGTAGAACGATATACGACAAAATCTCAAATGCTGATATAAGAAAGGAATGTAGAGCGGAAGAAGGTATTATGAACAAAATTATGAAAGGATCGCTGCGTTGGTTCGGACATATGGAACGCATGGATGGAGAAATAATGGTTAAGAAAGTATACGTTAATGATGTAAATGGAGTACGGAGTCGAGGCAGACCGAGGAAAACATGGCATGACTAAATTAATCAAAATTTAAAGGTTGGTCATGTTAGAAGTCGGAGGAATCGACGTGCGTGTATGACTCGTTGTATGAATGTGGAGGAAGCTAGAGAGGTTTGCCAGGATAAAGTAGTGTCGCGGTCCATTCGCTCTGCCTACCCCTGCGGGGAAACGGCGTGATGGTTTGTTTGTTTGTTTGTTTATAATATTTGAGAAAAATTAGATTTATCAGACAGCTACATCAGCGAGCAAAGATGGCAGTACACAATGAAGGTCATGTGCCAACAAGTGTGTCAAGCCATCCTCTCTGCCTAACCCTACAGAGTAACGGCGTGATTAATTACTTAGTTAATTTTTCTCTTGTACATGTGAGTGAGAAAAATTTTTGGACCCACGCTGGAGGATGGGACTTGCAGAATAAAAAGAAACCTTGAACTTGAAGTACTGATTAACCAGGAAACAGTAGTGAGATTCTGTAAGTCTCAACGCCTACGATGGGCTGGCCATGTGGAAAGAATGCCAGAGGGTAGAACACCACAAATTATATCCAGATGGGGTACCCCGCGAAAAGAGACCAAGAGGCAGACCGAGGAAAAGATGGGCGGATTGCGTGGAAGAAGATTGGGAGAAAATGGAAGGAGCTGGGGAATGGAAGACCGTTGTGGAGGAGGCTAAGTCCCACACCGGAATGTAGCGCCGAGAAATTATGAATGATGAATGATGGCATGTGAGTAAAGTATGTTTATTCCGTTATCAATCTAGAGGAGGAGCAATGTCACAGACACGACATTGGCAAAGAAAGACTCTGAGAACGGAATAAGAGTTTCATGAAGAACAAATTAGTTAATGGCCACACAATTAACTACCAATGAATCAATTAACATTGCAGCTTCTTCACAGGAGTGAACTGGTACATTTTGCACCCAAATCATAAAAGAATCTCAATCAACAACAACAAAGCATCAATCCGTCTCTCCAAAGGGGTAATCAGATAGTTTTTATGACATACTTCTCACGATTGTTCAACATTCATACATCTTGTCATGCACGCACGTACATGCTCACATCGAGAGAATATGTGGAGTTGCACTGAAAATGTTGGGATTTATTCTCCGAACTGGCAGAAATTTCAGGAATCCCTATGTTTTGCGAATTTTGTATAACTCATTGGTCCGGAGCCGGCTCGAGTGTGGCTCGGTGATATGGTGTCCCCACGAGGCGAGATACTCGCTCATGTTAGAGAGGGTTCAGAAAAGATTTCTGAGATATCTCTACATGAGGGAGTTTGGTAGCTATCCGTGGCTTTATCCCACTGCATTCCTCTTGGGCATGCTGGGGACCAATAGTTTGCAGATAAGAAGAGATGGGTGCATACTTACCCATTTCTTCAGACTTATTAGAGGATTCTTTGAGAACTCCGTTATCTTGTAAGCTATCCATCTTTATGTTCCAGATGGTTATCTTCGACAGCGACAGCACAGACTGTTTTATCTCCCAGCATGCAGAACCAACCTGCCTCTGGTGATGCCGGTGGGGAGAGCAAACTGCTGAACATGATCGCTTCGGAGATCGATGTCTTTCATATTCGTGAAAGTGCGTTCAGAAGACAAATATTCTTGACTTTGGAGAGTATCTTGTATTCTTAATGTCGAACCATCTCTCATGCGTTCCTGGTATTATATATTTATTATATTTTACCTGTTCTCAATAGATGTCTTAAACCATAATAATTGTTTGTAATATCTTTTGAGAAAATAAACTGATTTGATTTGATATTTCTATTTGCGGATATAGATATAATCTATTTTATTTACATAAAATAAAGCAAAGATTTGAAAGTACTATCGCTAAATGACCTAGATCGATATCACAACATAAACAATGATTATAATTTGAGTTTATTTTAACCTTGGTAACTTGTATGGAGTCTAATTTATTTTTTAAGCTTCCTGGGATCTAATAACACGATTAAAGAAATTTACACGAATAGAAGAAAACCAAGGGTATCTAATGATGCTATTAGAGAAACCAAATTACTGAACATGATCACGCAAACAATCAAATATAAAATGTCGGCTACGTAGGGACCCATAGAATTTGACATGTGTCCAAACCATCTTAATGATCCTTTCATTATTTTGTTCATAACACCATCATTCGCACCGCATTCACTTCTTATATTTTCATTCGACACTCTTACATACACAGAGTATCCACACATTCGTCTAAGAGATCTCATTTCTACTGCATTTATTCTACTTTCATCCTTCTTTTGCCAGTTCCATGCATTGCTTCCATACATAAGGGTCGGTACAAGAACACCATTGTGCACTGCCATTCTAGCTTTTTTTGATAGGTTTTTGTTTACGATGACAACTTTAAGAGCACCATTTACTTTGTTGCCTGCCCCAACCCTTCTTTCAATATCCCTCTCCACTCGCGCATCTCTTGTAAACATACTACCTAAATACACGAACTCATTTACTTGCTACAAATTTTCACCATTCACGCTAATGTTGCAGACTGTCATGATTTCTTATTTTTCAAAAATCATTACGTTGGACTTATTAACATTCATCATCAGATCATTTCGCATGCATACCTCATACATACTATTCACCAGCACTTGTAGTTCATGCTCGTTGTCTGCAAGTAGGACAGCGTCATCCGTCATCCGTCACAGAGACAGATTACTGACACTCCGCTCATTTTGGCACCTACATCCAACCCTTTCAGCTCTTTCATACACTTGTCCATATATAGATTAAATAACCACGTGGACATTACACAACCCTCTGAAAAAAAGTTAGTTGAATGTAAATACGGCTCTGCCCTTTGTATGTCAAGGGACAACCGCGGTGGGCGAAAGATTCCAGAGCTCGGCAGAGTATAGTCCGTTTATAATTGGTAAATTCACAAGACAATCGAGATATGCCAACAAAACAGTTTAATCTATTTTTTGTTTGTAAACTTTAGTCAATTCAATACGTGGAGTCATCAGCAGTATCAATACTACAGCGGTTCCATAAACAAATAAACCTAATTGATCAAACAACATGACTTACTAACTAACCATCACGCCGTCTCTACGGAGGGGTAAGCAGAATGAATGGAACGCCACACTGTTCTGTCCTGACATACTTCTTTCGACTCTTTCACATTAATACATCTTGTAATGCACGCACGTCGATTTCTCTGACTCCTCACGTGACCGACATTTAATATTTGATTGATTTGATCGTGCCACGTTTTCCTCGATCTTCCTCTATTTCTAGCTCAGTTCACGTCGTTTACATATACCTTCTTCACCATTCTGTCTTCACTCATTCTTTCCATGTGTCCAAACCATCTTAGCAACCCTTTCATTATTTTGTTTATAACACTTTCATTCGCACCGCATTCACTTCTTATACTTGCATTTGACACTCTATCATATACAGTCCACATGTTTTGTTTCATGTTTTCAATGGGATTCATATTGGGCTTGCAAAATGTAAAAGGGTCTCTGTCGCACTTATGTATTTTTGGCTTGTAATCATATAGCTCGGTGCATATATACCAGAAGATATCTACAATTTTTTGTATGGATTTGAAGCCGGGCTTTATCATTCTGAAGTATGTTACTATTCGATGTGTAACGAACTTCATTTCACAAGGATTAATTGTATCTCAATAGAGACGAAGATGCAAATTGGAAACAGAATATAGTGATCGCGGTGTTTACAGGACTTATGACCTGTCATTGGTTTGGTTAAGCGCACGCTTTATGTAATACAACATTCCCCATTCCGCAATGGGTAAAATCCAGTATTCGTCTACAAGTATTTGTATGCATTCAAAATGTTGTAAAAACTTAATTTCTATTAATGAATGTTATCTGTCATTTAGTTCATATTTCCGTATATATTTTACGGGTTGCATCTAGTAATAATAAAATAATGAACATAAAATCATGTTTTGCATATTTTAGGGCTCCGTAAAATACGAGTATTAAGTGTTTCAAAACGGTTCCACCGTCAAAACAGTTTGAGAATCTCTTCCATAGATAAACTCACCTGATAGGTACAACAAAATAAAGATGCATAGATTAGGAATTAACACGCAATATTATGAATAAAATATCGCCAGAACCGGTTACTCCGAAGTAGCTGAGAGTATTCCTGAACATGAATCACTTATAATGTGCATTTAATATTGAAAGCCGACATTTTTTTTACACGACCGCTGACAGACGATTTATTTCTCCTAGTCGTCATTTTAATGTCAATACAAAAAATCAATGTTAAGGCTACATAAACACAACATCAGACAAAAAATAGTGAAAAGCAAATAATCAAATCGATTCGCGAATAAACACGAACAGAGACGGCTTTAGTGTTTCCCTTGATGTGCTAAACAAAGGTCCGCGCGTAACGGTGCTGCATAATCACTACACATTTTAAAATGTGAGTTTGAAATCGAAACAATGTGATATTCGTATATCCACTAAGTAATGCGATACTGAAATCATCAATCCATAAATGGGAATTCTATTAATCGCGTATGAATTTACAACATATCCTAGCCTTTTCCTCTTTTTGATGCGATTCTATCCTGGTGTATATGTTGATCGACGACCAAATAAGTTCTGAGGACTTCCGAGCTGAATACACTGAGAATGATATGGGAGAGGGTGCATATAAAGAGGCCATTTGTTTTATCTCCCACGATGCAGAACCAACCTGCCAATAGTTATGCCGGTAGGTAGAGCAATATCTTTAAATCGTGTCACCACGGAGTTCTACGTATTTAGAGATAGTGTAGTTGACCTGAGGGAGGCGCTGTCTCTATCATTGTTATAATTGTGAGTTTTTTCATTATGTGTTATTCACTATTGTATCTCAAACTTTTGTAAATAATATAATGTATCATTGTTGTATTGGAATGTAGTTCTGTGATGCTTTTGATATGTTTAAATAAATAAATGAAGAAAAAAAAATTATAGTAAAAAAATATGGAAAAACAGTTGAGAATCCTCCTCACAAGAGGAGCAATCCTCTGGAGAACAGACCACATAGGTCTACAGCAAGGAAGAAGAAGAAGAATTATAAAGACTATCCCCGAAACGCGTTAGTAGTTAAAAAATCAGATTAACTTTCCAGAGATGTACGAGTATTATAGCATAAAATAGACAGTTTTTACGGCACGCATTCGTAATTTACATACAACATTAGAATTAATAATTCTCGTCCAAATGTATTGATCACGGAGTCCTCATTAAGTTTGTATTATAATACAGTGACTTCGTATTCCGGGCACGACTGCACTATCAACGGATCCTCATTGTTTTATGTTCGTTAGTCTGCGGAGAATCTCCTGACATTTGAGATGACCTTATGCCCGAATAAATTATATAATTATCTTGGAACACCTTTACGTCTGTGATAATATCTACTAATGCTGTAATCAAACAATTTTGTATAAATCATTGGATGGATAATCCATTGTTTTGACGGAAACACTTATTTCATATACAGTAGAGTCTCGATTATCCGACCTAAACCGGCCGCGGCAAAGTCGGATAAGCGAAAAGGTCGGATAACACGGAAAATGATATAAACGACATTGAAAATGTGTTAATTTTATTTGCACATCGAAAACTTTTTAAATATGTACATGTAACATAACTGAATGTAACGAACTAAAACATCAAAATGCACTTACGGCAAAGTAATAAAACATGCGAAAGAGCTACGTAAGTACTGAAGACTGTCGCCTGGCGCGCGAATATAATGCGTGCAGTCAGGTAAAGGAAAGGGGCATTGCCCCGGTTAGGTCGGATAACTCGGAAGGTCGGATAAGCGAAGGTCGGATAACCGAGACTCTACTGTATTTAAATATTATTAACTGTTTAATTGATGATAGATGAATTCATTCTGAAACTTGCCGAACGTATTTACAAAGCACTCCCTTCACATCCTAACCCCACAATAAAAGTCCTCTTAAATTACGACCCAAACACCTCCAGCATCGAATCAAAATCGATCCTCCTTCAGAGGAACACTCCGAGCCACTCAAATCATGCCCCCGCATAAACCAACAACCCACCAAATCAGTTTCCAACAATGTTCCCATCAGACGTAAGAGGAATAGCCACATAAGCCAGAAGATCCAAGTCCAAGTTGAAACAATGGTCTGTGTTCTGCCAGTTGGTACTAATGATCTTGAAACTGTAACATTGTCCAAACAAAGTTCCGAGAAACTACGAGTGTCCCAAAGAGCCATGTTAGGAATAAGCCTAAGAGACAGAGTCATAAACGATACGGTGAGAGAAAAAACAAAGATCACTAACATCATCCACCGGGTGGCGACTCTAAAATGGCAATGGGCGGGTCACATAGTCAAAAGCTCAGATTAAAAGTGGACAAGAAGACTGCTGACTTGGAAACCGTGGACGGCAAAGAGAAGTGCAAGGCGACCGCAACTACGGTGGAAGGATGATCTGAACAGACACGTCGGAATAACCTGGATGCAGTCTGCACAAGACAGAGTGACATGGAAACAAATGGAGGAGGCTTTTGTCCAGGAGTGGACGGGAATAGGCTGAGGAAGAATTAAAACACTGTTATAATATCACAATTGATTTAATTTCTATGAAATTGTTTATTTTCCTAATTTTGTTTGACTCACCGATATTGAATTTCTTTAATATATAATTGTTGTTACCTAATTATGTTTTTTTTTTTCCACCTTTATTATAATTGCTGACAATATTGTTTGTAGTTTCTTCCCTTTTATGATTTTTGTAACCTATATATTATGATTAATTTGTATCCTACATATTATTATGAACAAAATTATGAAAGGATCGCTAAGATGGTTCGGACATATGGAACGCATGGATGGAGAAATAATGGTTAAGAAAGTATACGTTAATGATGTTAATGGAGTACGGAGTCGAGGCCGACCGAGGAAAACATGGCATGACCAAATTAATCAAATTTTAAAGATTGGTCATGTTAGATGTCGGAGGAATCGACGAGCGTGTATGACTCGTTGTATGAATGTGGAGGATTCTAGAGAGTTTTGTCAGGATAGAGTAGTGTGGCGGTCCATTCTCTCTGCCTACCCCTGCGGGGAATCGGCGTGATGGTTTGTTGTTGTTGTTGTTGTATCCTATATAAACTAAGTCTTTCTGTTTGTATCTTTATTTGATTGTAATGCTAACATTGGTTGGCGAAACAGCTGTCGCGACAATTTCATAGGAATTAAATCAACTGTGATATTAAAACGAAAGTGTTTCAATTAAACAATTAAAAATCATAAGATGGATATTTTCAATCTAAATTTATAATTTTTTTTAAACTTTTGAATAACATTTTGAAAACGGGAGGCATTACAGATGTGTGAAGAACATCAATCATGTGTGAAGAAGAGAGAGATATGCGAGGCTGAGGATTTTACAAGATGAAGTATACAGTATATAACATCTGGATATTACAAGATATGGCTGTCCATTTTTCTGCCTACCCTTTCAGCGAGACGGCATGATGGTTAGTTAGTTATTTGAAATACATAATTAATGCATATATCTATCAAGCCATGTTTGGCTTCTACATATACGAGTAATATAACTGAAGCCACTGAAATAAATTTAATAATCATATTGTAAGTAGGAAATAAATTAAGAATTAATGCCAATGCTTTCCATTACATAAATGTATCGAAAGAAAACACTAAACAGTATTAATATTTAAAACTAATTCGAAACTTTTCCTTTGTCGTTTTATGAACGAGTATTATAGAACCAACCTGCCTCTGACGCACAGTGGGCTGAAAATGAAGCTCCTATAGACTTAGCGTCACTCGAAAATCATGTACGTAATTTTGAAAAAAAAAATATGCTCGCGTATTTCTTTACTAAATAGAAATATTTTATGTCAAGTAACTTTTTTTGATAAAGCTATTATTTAGTAAGTTATTTGCGATTTTTTTTTTATGCATGGAGATAAACAGTTTTTTAAGTTTTTTTCCTAATTCTTAAAATTTCTTAAAAAATTGCTTTCTGAATCATAAAATTCATCACTTTAGCTATACTATCACTAAAGCCTGAATCTCGGAAACCTTCGAAACATTGCCATTTTCAACTTTAAAAAAAAAAAACAATTATTTAAATTTTATTCCTTATTCTTAAGCTTTCTTAAAAAATTGCTTTCTGTATCATAAAATGCATCATATATACTATATATTATCACTAAAGTCTGAATCTCGGAAACCTTCGGAACATTGACATTTTCAACTTTAAAAACAAAAAATATATATTGTATGCACGCACGTTATTAAAATAGTACTAACGGCAATTTTATGTCCTTTCTTCCACACCACCTAACGAGGTGAAGAAGAAGGCGCGTCTTTTTTATATAGTGGAGTCTCCAGGAGGCCTAATCCACTTGGACGATTACAAAAAATATAGATATTTTATGAAACTAATAAATGTTAAGTGTGCCGGTTAGTCAGAGTGACTTTCTGAGCCGTGGAATAGATGCCATATCTACAAAAGTGAAGTTCTCTTTCTCGGTATCGGCCTCGTCATCAAAATGATCATTAATTATTAATAACCTTTGTGCAGCTGTTGATAAAACATTGTGCTGTCTATAAAGTTTAAAAAAAAGTTACTTGACATAAAATATTTCTATTTAGTAAAGAAATACGCGGGCATATTTTTTTTTTCAAATTTACGTACTTGATTTTCGAGTGACGCTAAGTCTATGGAGCTTCATTTTCAGCCCACTGTGTGACGCTGTCGGAATGGAGAGCAATCAAAGTCTCACGAACTTCGAATATTATCGTATGTAATACATCCTTATTCATTTAAATCACTAATGTTAGAAAAAAATATATTGCATGGATATACAGTTGAATATAAAGGTAGTCCTTTTCTTATAGCTATTTTTCTTAACCTTGATCGAAACATTTTTGAAAAGATGATTTGGTGTGTGCATGAATAAGTAATAATAAAAAGTTGCACATCTATTCATTTCATTTCAGAAGAAAGGACTTGTGGGGACTCGGAAAAATAGACGTTTAAAGAGTTGATATTGAATAAATGTCGTATTAATGTTGTATTTACGTTGTATATATGTTGAATTAATGTTTTCTTAATGTTGTATTTTTTTATCCGATTAAATATGGGAGTATTGTGACAGGACTCTCATTATTGATAACCCACTATTTATGACGCGAGTGGCTTTTATAAACATTATTAAAGCCAATAAATATAGTATACTTATTTGAAGTTTGTGAAAAATTACACATAATATTACTTAAAACTAACTAAACTAAACAATAAAAAGTTGTCTTAATGTTGTATTAATGTTGTATTAATGTTGTATTAAAGTTGTATTAATGTTGTATTATTGTTGTATTAATGTTTTGTTAGTGTTGTATTAATGTTGTGTTAATGTTGTATTAATGTTGTATTATTGGTGTATTAATGTTGTATTGGTGTTGTATTAGTGTTGTATTAATGTTGTATTATTGGTGTATTAATGTTGTATTGGTGTTGTATTAGTGTTGTATTAATGTTGTATTAGTGTTGTATTAATGTTGTATTAATGTTGTATTAACGTTGTACTAAAGATGTATAAATGTAAAGGACCACGATAGGAACGTGGAGATATTCCATCTTCTCTGTGTGCCCCTTCATAGAAACAGCGGTGATTGTTAGTTAGTTGATTATAGTATTATATTGAAATAAGAAATCCACGTTAGAACCACGCTTACGGCTCGTATAATCTGTCTTTTTTTGTATTCGGGCCGAATCAAAGAGTGGGAGGAGAGCCCGATTAAAGTTATTGATTCGAAATTTGAAATCGATTAAATTCGAACGCCCATTCTAAATCATCTTAAATGATGCGAGCCGGTCCAACTGACGGGAGCGATTACGGCACGCATACGCAAGTACTGGGGATGGGTAATGTCCAATTTCATTATGTAACTCATCGATACTGAATGTGTGATGGGAAAAATACATATTATAAAAAGATTTTTTTTTTTTTAATTCCTGCACCTTAACATTGAGCAAAATATAGGGTTGACGAGGTGTTGGAAGGAGGCAAATCTCCTGGTTCCACAAGGTAAGGTACCGAACTGGCTTAAGGAGCGTTGAAAAGCTATTTCGAGCTATCAGGAACAGAGACGCCTACTCTCAAATGATAGTCAACATCGAAGGGACCTGACATGACACGGAAAGAAGAAGATATCGATTATCACTATATGTGATAGGCAGCTAGTCGCCAATCGACACCGAAAAGGCAAAAATTAACGAGAAACCACTCACTTTTAAAAAAGTGGTTAGAGCAATCCTTCTGGTAGAATGAAACTAGTTACTCTACGTTTTCTTTTCTTGTAATTTTATTTTTTTACATTTATAATTTATATTTTTTTATAATGATTGATTGAATCTCAATACAGACGAAGATGTAATATTTTTTTTTAGGGAA
The DNA here is from genome assembly GCA_022606425.2 of Lepidostoma basale. Taxonomy (NCBI): domain Eukaryota; kingdom Metazoa; phylum Arthropoda; class Insecta; order Trichoptera; family Lepidostomatidae; genus Lepidostoma; species Lepidostoma basale. The sequence goes on along the minus strand of JAHDVF020000363.1, from coordinate 1,075,287 downwards.
CAGAATATGGTGGTCGAGGCGCTTACAGGACTTATGACATTGGTTTATTCTAGAGAAGATGCCTTTAATAAATGTGTCATTAATTATGGTTTTTCTTGTACCGACCCTTACGTATGGAAGCGAAGCATGGAACTGGCAAAAGAAGGATGAAAGTAAAACAAATGCAGTAGAAATGAGATCTCTTAGACGAATGTGTGGATACTCTGTGTATGATAGAGTGTCGAATGAAAATATAAGAAGTGAATGCGGTGCGAATGATGGTGTTATGAACAAAATATTGAATGGATCATTAAGATGGTTTGGACATATTGAAAGAATAGATGAAAGAATGGTAAAAAAAAGTTATATTTTAACGATGTAAATGGAACCAGTAATAGAGGAAGACCAAGGAAAACGTGGCACGATCAAATAAATCAAATATTGAATGTCGGTTATGTGAGGAGTCAGAAAAATCGACGCGCGTGCATGACACGATGTATGAATGTTCAATCAAATCAATCAATCAATCAAATCAGTTTATTAAATTAATAGACATTACAAACAGGAAAATGTTTAAGGCATCTATTAAGTACAGGTAAAATATCATAAAAAATATTACAACAAAGTACCAGGAACGCATTAGAGATGGTTCGACATTAGGAAGACAAAATACTTTCTAAAGTCAACAGTATTTGCCCCCTGAACGTACTTTCACTAACATGAAAGACGTCGATCTCCGAGGAGACCGCGTTCAGCAGACTAATTGCTCTTCCCACCGGTGTCACCAGAGGCAGATTGGTTATGTTGAGGAATCGAGAGAAATATGTCAGGAAAGAAAAAGGTGCAGTCTTTATGCCTACCCCTTCGGGGAAACGGCGTGGTGGTTAGTTAGTTAATTAGTTTTTAAAATGCTTTTAGCCATAATAAAAATTAAAAACATTCATCGTATTACAGATAAGTGATTGAAACAAATATAATAATCTGGTCATAGTTATTTTCGATTAGCAAACACATCGACTGCAAATACTTCGATTATGTTGTGAGTGAAAGTCGACCCATCGCTAATAAACAATCCACATTGCACTAAATGTTTTGACACGACTTCCCTCACCGGGACCCGAGACAGCATCTCGCCTCTCGCTGCACGGTGGACCAATTTGTTATGTGAGATCTTATCAATCGATAACGCTTTTTATGTAATACAGTATCAAAAACATTGAGAACAGATTAAAAATAATTTTAGAGAATTATATTAAAAAATTTTATGATGCAGATTTATTAAATAGCTAAACAAGAACAAGCTACCTATGTCATGAGAATAAATATCTGAAAATGATTAAGCAAGACGAAACATATCATTCCCAATTCCCAAATGTTTTTTTTTTAAAAAGACTAATACCAAGGATTTTAATCAATGCTATTAGAATTTATTTTACAATCTTCAATGTGAGCAGAAAAAAGCTCATTATTACAGGCTTGAACCCATGTCCCCTGGATCAGGAGCCAAGCGTTCTGTCCCCTAGACCACCACCCGTTTTCATTCGTATTAACTATTTTTCTTCTTTATGACTAAAGTTACAATATACGGGTGTTTTTGATTATTAAAACTTCGATCTGAGTAAAATAATCCCCGTACTGACAAGTATACGACAAGGGGACAGCCTAAGCCCTTTTCTGTTCAATCTGATAATGGACAAACTTATAGAGGACACCCAATCGCTACAACTGGGATATAGGGGATGGGAGAGCAAATTGTCAATGTGGTCTGTTATGCAGACGATAAAACAATAATGACCCACAAAAAATGCTAAACAGACTACATCACGCCTGTAAGAAATACAACATGACGATCTCTTTCGAAAAATCAAAATGTATGATCTTTTCCAAAACACCCAAAACATGTAACCTGGTTATAGAAAATCAACCCATAGAACAGGTCAGGACCTTCATGTATCTAGGCATAGACCTGGTGGGGACTTATTATTATTTAATATTTTTTTAGTAGTAAAAAATATTTATTAATACTTATAACAGATTTGACTCATGAAAACACAATTCACATTGGCAATAAGGTGACAAGTTAACAAGGTGTCCCAATTCAAGTATCTCGGGTCGGTCCTTACTGCAGACGCCAACGTAGACACTGATGTCAAACATAGGACAAACACCGCCTGGCTCAAGTGGAGGTCTCTATCAGGTGTCCTGTGTGATCCAAAAATTCCAATCCGGAATAAGGGCAGAGTCTACAAGACTGCAGTGAGGCCCGCCATGCTATATGGAGCAGAGTGCTGGACCAACAAAAAAGTCCACGAAATTCGAGTCCACGCTGCCGAGATGAAAATGTTGAGGTGGGCTGGAGGTGTCACAAGGCTGGACCACGTAAGGAACGAATACGTGAGGGGTAGCTTTAAGGTTGCCCCAATAACGGAAAAATTAAGAGAATCTCGACTCCGGTGGTACGGTCATGTGATGCGAAGAGACAGCGAGCACATTGTCCAAAAAGCCCTCAGCATTCCCACAAAACCAAGAAGAAGAGGTCGCCCAATGACAACATGGTGGGCCAACATGGAAAAAGAGCTCCAACGCGAGAACCTGACAGTGGAAATGAGTGAAAATAGGAAAGTTTGGCGTTTTCGTACGAGGAGGGCCGACCCCAGATGATGGGAAATGGCAAAGAGAAAGAAGAAGGTAACAAATATCCCGGGTTAATTTTTAAATTTATAATTATTGTATCGAATATTAAATGCGGTTTTATATTATTTTTTATTATATTTTTATACCTGAAGATGGAGGTATCCTCCGAAACATGTCGTGTTTTTTAATATTTTTTTAATAATTAGTGGATTAAGCAAAGTTATTTCTAATTTCCTAAGTATAGACCACGTAGGTCTACAACAAGAAGGAAGAATAAGAAGAAAACCTGTCTTATATATTTTAAAACATATTATTGTGACTTTTTTTCAGTGCAGAATCGCCTTAAAAATTGTGCATAGAACTACGGAGCAATGTACAATATCTATTGTATAATTATAATCAAAACATTAAACTGAAGTATTTACAGCTTAGGTATACTTGTAACTTGTTCTACGGTTCGATATACCAAAGTCACGGTTCATAGATCAAATTCCTTTAGGTTTGATACATGTTTAACGTACCTCGGTGTTTGCATCGCGTATCGTTTATATGAGCACACAAGTTCAACTATCGTCGCCGGGATGAGTGGACCATTTCGTGATGAAATCATCTGCATACCTACACGTCTCTATAGCGGAGCCCATGATGCTTAATTAAGCAAATTTTTAATTGATTTGTACTTGTGAGACCTTGTGTTTTGCCATGGTATATGCATTAGAATATGTAACAACTAACGAACTAACTAACCATCACGCCATTTCCCCGGAGGGGTAGGCAGATAGGATGGATCGCCACAAGGCTCTGTCCTGGCATACCTCTCGGGCTTCCTCTACATTCATACATCGTACCATGCACGCAAGTCGATTATTCCGACTTCGAATGTGGCCGCCTTTTAGTATAATAATTTATTAATTTGGTCATGCCATGTTTTCTTCGGTCGTCCTCGGCTTCTCTTTCCACTCAAGCTGCTTGTGTACAACTTTTTCCGTATGTCCTTGTGTACATCGTTCCATATGTCCAAACCATTTCAGGGATCCTTTTTTAATTTTATCCATGATGCAGTCATCTGCCTTACATTTTTTCCTTATTTCATCGTTCGGTATTCTATCATACAACGTTTTCTCGCACATTATTCTTAGTAATCTCTTTTCTACGGCGTTTATCCTGCTTTTATCCTCCTTTTGCCAGCTCCAAGCTTCACTTCCATACATGAGGGTTGGCACTAGAACTCTATTGTGTATCCTATGCCATATTTGCTTCTGTGGATACTTACTTACTTACTTTGCGTATGGCGGCAAAAAAAAAATTTCTGGGCCATTGGGCCGCGTCACAGGCGAAGATCCAGACCCTCCATCCACTTCACTGCTCCTGGCGTGGCTCTGTGAAGGTCATCAAGGCCAGGAGGGTATCTTCTGGTGGGGCAATCCTCCACAATGTGCCGGATATATTTCTATTTGTAGTAATGACTTTGAGTGCGCCATTTATTATATTACCAGCACCAAGCCTTCTTTCGAAACATGCTTCCCAGATACGTAATCCTATACTGATAAGATTGATAATTGCTATTCAAAAAGAAATATTCGTTTTATTTGGAAATTATATTAGTACAATATTATCTCTTAATTGATGTATTTACAATTCAAATATACACAATACATTATCTTCATTGATGACTTATCAATTTGTTATAAAGATTAAAATATTTCAATATTTACATTTGAATGGTTGAAGGAAAATAGGCATGAAAGACCAAAAAAACTAAGTATGCAGTTTTATTATACATTTTATTGTATATGCCATATAAAATTATATGATTTTTTTACTCTACCAGAAGATGGCAGAGAGCTGCCCAAATTAGTCAAAACTGTAATTTTGAAAAAAAAAACTAATGAATAAAACTAAATATAAAATACATTTTTTTTTTATAATTTGGGTGGTCGAAACCATTATAAATATTATTATTTTTTATCTTATAACTATTATTTTGTTAAATTGCTCTATATATCACGAAACTTGGGCCCTAGGAGACTCAAATAAGTGCAAAGCCTCCACAAAGTCAAACCATAAACAATATCAAATGAACATTACGGCTTGTTATAATGTCAAGATGGCACTGGTTTATCTCACTATTGCTCTGGGGTGACGATATATATATTTTTTAACGTAAGTCCCGCATGGACGGGGGATGGGCCTAGGGAGTGCACGAGTGAAGCTGACGAAAGGCGCCGCTGCGCCTATAACAGCTTCGGGTAAGCGGAGGGAGCCCTCTATGGCTCGGCTATACATAAAAAATACCAAAGATCTAAAAGGAGAAGAAGATGAAGAAATGTTAACCTTTTTCAACTTGTACTAAAAATGTACATTTATGGTTATTTTACGATCTCCAAGTCTAACTTAAAAACCCAGACAAATTATCACACAAGATATAAACAACTATTATCTGATTGCTGGTGTCAGCTGCAGTACTCATGACTAAAAAAAACACTGTCAAGGCTCCCTTGCGATGAGCTATTGCGTGAAAACGGCGCTATACAAATTAGCCATATTATTATTATAAAATACCCGTATCTTGCCTAGGATCAAACACACGTCTTATTAAACATGGGCCAAGCAGTATGTTCCTTTAACTAAAAAAACATTTTTCAAAGCGCCCTTGAGGTGAGTTTTTCTTGAAAACGGCGCTGTACAAATTAGCCTTATAATTATAATAAAATACCCGTATCTTGCCTAGGATTCAAACACACGTCTTATTAAACAAGGGCCAAGCAGTATGTTCCTTTAACTAAAAAAAACATTTGTCAAAGCGCCCTTGAGGAGAGTTTTTCTTGAAAACGGCGCTATACAAATAAGCCTTATAATTATTATTATGTGCTTTAAAGACTTGTATCTTGCCTAGGATCGAACACAAATCTTATTAAACAAGGGCCAAGCGTTGTGTTCCTCCTACCCAACGTTAGATTATATTCTTTTAGATTATTTTCGTTAAAGTTTGTTGCTAGATAGCCAAAAAACACTGCAACCAATAATTTACGAAATTGCATATTGAACAAAGCAGGAGTGAGGGTGATATATTAAAACACAGAACATACTTTCTATCATTGCCAAATCACAATCCAAAGAAAGTATTTGACGAATTGAAATAAATCTTCTATTTTTTAAGCAAACACCAGCAGATTGCTCGAGTAATAATGGGTAATTCGCCCATTGTTGCGAGCCACATCGCCGCAGCATTAAATCATTTTCGGCGTGAGAAAATTACCCGTGTCGTCTTCTTTGGCCGGTTCATTACGGAAAATGTCATTTGCTAACATTCTCCGGTCTCGTTCGCACTAACGGGGGAAGACTTATAAAAATATTCACTGTTATTCCTATAACACAATCGCGGGCGCTTTGAAAACATGGCTTATTCTTAATAAAACCAGTTGAATTATTAAGCAATGTGTCACCCACAGTTGCGTGTCTTCTGTGTTTGGCACTCGCCGCACGACAGTGGACCTGTGACCAGTGACGCGCGGGTTCATTCCTCTGACTCTCGCGCGATCATTCCTCTGAAAGCCGTACCACACTGTTTTAAACAGGCTTTCCACATCGGTCTCCACCGGTAGTTTAAAACTGTGTAGACACTTGTTTGAAACCAACATTCGTTTGACCTTCAACAAACTTTGTGGACGGACGCGCATAGTATGCGTGTGGATCCACCGTTTGAACACGCATTCCACATGTGAAGAGCTTGTTTACAACAGTATGTGGACGCAACACCAACCGTGGGCTCCACAGCTCTCCACCAAGGTCACCCCTGTGGAGAGCTTGTTTCAAACAGTGTGGCACGGCCTTGACTCTCGCGCGTTCATTCATCTGACTCTCGCGCGTTCATTCCTCTGACTCTCGCGCATTCATTCCTCTGACTTTCGCACATTCATTCATCTGACTCTCGCGCGTTCATTCCTCTGACTCTCGCGCATTCATTCCTCTGACTCTCGCGCGTTCATTCCGCTGACTCTCGCGCGGGCAATACGAGTGTACATTTCTTACAATTATTTTATATATTCGACGTTGAAAAGAAGAATCGATGAAAGTAGGATAAATGCATTAGAAATGAGATAACTGAGAAAACGAGGGAAAACGATGTATTATAGAATACCAAACGACGAAATAAGGAAGATATTTAAAAAATGGTGCTTGTAAGTGTTGGTCTTTTTGTTCCTGATAGATTTCTCCGTTAGCGACAGCACAGATTGTTTTACCTACCGGCTACCAGAACTGCCTCTGGTGACACCGGTGGGAAGAGCAATTAATCTGCTGAACAAGGTCTCCTCGGAGATCGACGTATTTTATATTAGTGAAGCTACGTTCAGGAGACAAATACTCTTGATTTGTTTGTATCTCAATAGAGACGAAGATGCAAATTGCAAACTGAATATGGTTGATCAAGGTGTTTACAGGACTTATGACCTGTCATTGGTTGGGTTAAGCGCACGCTTTATGTAATTACAACATTCCCCATTCCACCTTTGTTATGACCATGTCTGACAAATTTTTGGAAGTTGTATATATGTTAAAGTCCTACGCCAGATTTCACATGTCAGTTTCAATGTGCCATCTATGAAGATTTTGATTACATATGTTAATCTTTTTAAGATTACTCTATTTATAATCTACATACTAAAGCCATCTATGGAGATTTATTAACATATTTTTAACACAATTAAATCATGAATTGATAACCCGCAATGCGTGAAATCCAGTATTCGTATACAAATATAAGTATACATTCACAAAAAAAATACTCTTGACTTTAGATAGTATCTTGTCGTCCTAATGTCGAATCATCTCTAATGCGTTCCTGGTATTACGTTGTATTTTTATAATATTTTACCTGTACTCAATAGATGTATTAAACATTTTGCTGATTGTAATGTCTTTTGAGTTAATAAACTGATTTGATTTGATTTGATTTGATTTAATCTAAATAAAATTTAAAAAGCATCACTGTGACAGTTTGGACATATGAAAATAATGTATGAGAGAAGAATGGATAAAAAGTGTATATAGCAGTATGAATGTGCATTTCATGTAGGACTGATGATGATTGGTTGTGTCTCCGTTCACCTGAGGAGTGGACCGCCAACCATCTCGCCATCTTTTCGGTGATCGGCTACGTGGTCGGGAACCCTCCAGTGAACTGTCTCCAGCCAATAATATTTTTTAATCACTCTTGCAACGTTATGCAGGAGCGCTTAAAAATTGCAGCAATTCCAGTGTACAAACGTGTATACTCAGGTATATATAATATAATACATTATGTTATATTTCCAGACAGGTTACGAAACTCAGTACAGCGGGTAAATTACCTAAAATTACCTTTCTACCGTCTTGACGCATGCAGGCAATTTACTTAATGAATAGCCATAAATTGATATTCGTCTTGTTTCCTTTTCGGACATTAAATTATCTGTGATGACATGCTCCATTGACGGAGCGCGATTCCAGACAGATCTTTATGAAACAAATTGCGACTGCTGAAGTCATAAACAAAACTTATTTATATCAAAAATATTTATTAAAATAATAACAGTATCAAATGGTCGGAAATTACTTCTAAATTGTACTATCCGTCTTGATACAACATTGAATCTAACTAATAATAATAATAATAATTAGGCTAATTTGTATAGCGCCGTTTTCTGGAATAGCTCACCTCAAGGGCACTTTTACAATGTTTTTAGTCATGAGAGCTGCAAGTGACACCAGCAATCAGATAACCGTTGCTTACATTTTATGAGATATTTTGAGTCTGTCAGATTGTCAATGCATCTGAGGCGTGCAGGAAGCATATTCCAGGCGGACGGACCTGCCACTGCGAAAGCCCGATCTCCGAAATTTGTCCGTGGGTTTGGCTCAACTAATCTGCCTATTGCCGAGGAGTTTGCTGATCGAAGCGAAGATTGCCGCAAGTTAGGGCTATCAGCAACACAAAGTTTAGATATATAGGCTGGTGCCATTCCTTGAAGCACTTTAAAAACCGTCCAGCATAGTTTATACTGGATTCTTTCAGGACAATTGAGCCAGTGAAGATCTTTTAGATGTTGTGAAATATGCGAGTTTTTTGGAACATCTTTTAAAGTCGTGAAAACAGATTGAGAACTAACAATTTCTCTGACTCCTCACATGACCGACATTCAATATTTGATTTATTTGATCGTGCCACGTTTTCCTCGGTCTTCCTCTATTTCTGGTTCCATTTACATCGTTAACATATATTTTCTTTACCATTATTTTTTCATTCATTATTTTCATTTGTCCAAACCATCTTAATGATCCTTTCATTTTTTTGTTCATAACACCATCATTCGCACCGCATTCACTTCTTATATTTTCATTCGACACTCTATCATACACAGAGTATCCACACATTCGTCTAAGAGATACAGGAGAACTTCGAAGGGCCTCTGTGCGGGCATAGAATAATATATGCCCCCTTGCTCTGCTATAACTATGGGGAACGTATAGATTTAGTTCTCTCAGTATTCCTGGTTTGTAAATAATGTTATGTTATTAAAATAATGTGTTATTTACTATTGTATCTCCATCTTTCTGTTAATAATATTATGTATCATTGGTGTATTAAAATGTAGTTCTGTGATTATTATTTTTTTTTTTTATTATTATTTATTTAGTTCTGGTGTGTTTTTGAATGAAATGAATAAATGAAACATTGCGTAACATGTGATAGCTAGCTAATATATCGCCATTTTATTGTCACGTGAATTCTACATCAGAAAAAAAAACAGTTTGACAATTGCAGTCATAGCTCTTACCACTCTGTCACGAAGGTCGTCGAAGTGAGATATGAATACCGATAAATAAATATCAAAAATTATTATAAAAATTTTCACTGTTGGCCACTGACGAAATGAAAGTACATATATTTTGTGTGTGTATTCGTGTATACGAGTATATGTAGGTATATATAATATAAATGTTTTATATACACACGTGCAACCGGGTGATTTATAGCTGGCCTTCCTGTCTTTATAAAGCTTGTCTATCTTATTATTAATGTATCGCTATTATTTATAATAAAACGTTAAGTTTAATAGAAAACATTTTGTTAAAGTGAGCCTTTATTGGTTTATTAACTCGTAAAAGTCATCATTAAAGAGAAGGTGTTTGTAAAGCGGACATAAAATGAAAGTACCAGAAGCGAAAAGTCGTACATTAAATTTGAGTATGCTTTCGGATTAGTTCCGTCTATGACCGACGTGTGTCGTTACTGTCCACATCACCGAAGTTTTTTAAATTTGGTGTGCCCACATCTCAAATGCCTTTATGACGGTTCATAGTTCTTACTTTCAGGATTTAAGTACTCGCTATATGTACCATTTGACACTCCTTTGCCAAAGGTTTTTAATTTATGTTGCTGTCTCAAGAGATATTTATATTTTTTAAATGACATACAAGCCGTACTTTGAACCATAACTAATTAAGTTATTTCATTTATTAATATTGCAGATATTTAAATCAATATTTTTTAAATGAAACAATTAAAAGGCATTTTTTTTAAACACAAAAACAAACAAAAAAATGCACGTATAAAATTATCAAGTACCGAGTAATAAGTCTATGAATTCTATGGAATGGAACGCTTGAATTCTGGTGAGATGAGAATACGCGAAATCGGTCAATCGGTTTATATCCTTATAAAAAACATTATTTTATCATAAGTTAGGGATTGTAAACAAAATCCTTTTTTAAAAACTTAAGGCACTAACCCTTTATCTAAAAAATCCTATTCAACAACAACAAACCATCACGCCGTTTCCCCGTAGGGGTAGGCAGAGAGAATGGACCGCCACACTACTCTATCCTGGCACACCTCTCTAGCTTCCTCCACATTCATACAGCGAGTCATGCCATGTTTTCCTCGGTCTGCCTCGACTCCGTACTCCATTTACATCATTAACGTATACTTTCTTAACCATTCTTTCTCCATCCATGAGCTCCATATGTCCGAACCTACGCAGCCATCCTTTCATAATTTTGTTCGTAATACCTTCTTCCGCTCTACATTCCTTTCTTATATCAGCATTTCAGATTCTGTCGTATATTGTTCTACCGCACATATTCAAAATACAAAATATTTACCATTTGATCTCATTGTCCAGGTTACGTCTCTGGCACACTGCCTAATATAATTAACACATGTTGAATTATATATCTTAGGTTCTTGTATATTGTGTGATATAATTTTCATTGTTTACATCGTTTTCCCGATGATGAAGGTGTAAAACCTTCGAAACACGCCCAGAAAAATTAACTCGAAAATGGAAAAAACGATGTTTTAATTCATAAAAAAATACCATTTTTAGAAAACATATTTTAACTATTAAAATATAAAAATATCACCAGGCGAATAACTAAAATGTTTAAAAAATTATTTAACATCTGATGTTGTCATGTAGGTTGACGAAACAGCTGTCGCGAAAAATAAAATAAAAAAATTGTGATACCGCAAACAGTTCTTAATGTTAGAATATTATAGTGTATCGGCCTAAACAATGGTCTAGAAAATATATTTTTAATTGATTATCTCTCACCTAGGCGCCAAAGGCAAAATAAATTTGAGAACCTAGGGTCTGAAGCTGTATTTAAATTCAGTATTACCCGGAACAACAACCGTTTCAGAATGTTATTTCTAGGCTCCGTTGTTAAAATACGGGGTAATAAATAATGCGGCGTATAGTGGGAATAACAAGAAACTAGATCCTACCTTGCACAGGGCAACACCGGTGTCCAAGCGGTCCATAAAGTTGTCCACGTTGATCATGAGCTCCGGATATAGTGTGTTCAGCCACTCCGCCAAGTCCTCCTTCATGGCATACAGGTACTCCTCCGAAGACTTGAACGGCCTGAAAGACCGCGCCTCGATCATGACCGCCATCTTGTTTAGTTTTAAATTCGGCGGCCGAACGAAATTTTCAAAGTAAGTACCACCGGAAAGCTAGGCGCAATCAGGTGCGAATCACGGAATATACATTCAAAATTGCCGGCGTTCTAATCGCGAAAACAAAAGCGCGGGCTGTCAAATCTGACATAAGAACTTGTACGTTAATTTGTCTGTTATTTAGACATTAAAGGTATTCACTTCACTAATCACATTAATATTAATCATATGGTCACAGATCTTATCTTCTTCGGACAATTCATTAGCAAACACCATTATTTTTATGTTAAAAATAATGCGTTTTTAACTATCTGTGTGTATGTCTTACGCCGTGGTTGAGATTGTAGTATTTATCTGAAACAAATGAAAACTCTCTGTTAATTCCAAATTGGCGAAATAATTAATAGAATAACATAAAAAGGGAACTCAGTAATAAAAAATAAATATATACTCGTATTGCAACTAATAAATACGCTTAATTGTTAAGAGTAATTGACTGTACAAAATATATTTTATAACTTAAAGGGTTATTTTTAGAGGTACCTATATAGAGAATACATATTCACAATGAAAAAAAAACACATTAAAATAGAGTTAATGTCTATGATATTGGCTTTATTTAATAGATACTTTTATGCCATTATTGTTTAAATATGATTTCGGGCATATGAGCGCCACGGCTAGCTCGAATGAATTTTCGACAATTGTCGTCTTTGTGGATGCGTATTATACACTAAAGTATACGTGGTGCGAAAACGATCCATGGTCTTCCGAATAACTTGCTCGGAAGGACGATTATGTCGACCGTAAAATAGACGTAGTGTACGATAAGTTTGGTGAACCGAACCATGATTTTCAAATCAATTTGCACAATTTGCAAGAGCTGTTTTGACGTCAGTCAAAATATTTTCAACAAAATAGTTCATGATAAAATGGCAAAACGTACTGACTACAAATCAACTGTCAATTGTCAAATTAACATTCTGTAGAAACAATGTTGGCAGTTTGAAAACCAAACCTTTAAAAAAAACATCCTATACTTATAACCATTTGCAGAAAAATCCAGAAATTTAATAATTGAAACGATAATAAGGAAAAACAAATAGTGGCATTATAATCTGTTATATAATTATTTAATTATAACACAAAAATACAAAATATTGACGAAAACGTCTGTTTTATAGAAGTTTTATTATATTTTATTGGAGTGAAATGCCGCGCCTTGATAGAATATTACCAAATGCCATAATGTTTGTTTGACAATGGTAATGTTGATAAACATTAGATAATGCCCTTGCGAGGTGGTACATGTCATTTCCAACAAATATAATAAAACTTCTAAATAACTGACGTTCCATCACTATTTAATATTGAGCAAATAGGTTGAAAGTTGCGTACTTTGACTCACAAAACGTTGTAAATTACTATTAATCCAAGATTACTTGACTAATACAGTAATCATAACATATTAGATGTGAAATACCCATTTCTTATCATTAAATAATTTGGATAAAGAAATATGTCACAAATACTAACAGGGTTATTCCTCTTACGTCACGTGTCCAAACCATCTTAACGACCCTTTCATTATTTCGTTCATAAAACTTTTATTCGCACCGCATTCAATTTGCATTTGACATGCTTAAGTATATATAAATTAATTTGTTTTTTGAATGTATACAAATACTTGTAGACAAATACTGGATTTTACCCATTGCGGGTTAATCATTTTTTTAAGAATTAATTGTATCTCAATAGAGACGAAAATGTAATTTTTTTTTAAAACAGAATATGGTAGTCGAGGCGTTTACAGGACTTATGACCTGTCATTGGTTGGGTTAAGCGATCACTTTATGTTAACAACATTCCCCATTCCTCCCTTCTTACGACCACCACGTCTGACAAATTTTTGGAACTTATACTCGTATATGCTACTATTTCAAATAACTTCATATTTTTTTGATCAATCTACACTAGCGCAAATAATCCTAATGGATGGCGCTAGTGTAGATTGACCTTAAAAAAATATGAAGTTATTTAAAATAGTAGCATATATAATATACAAGTTCCAGTTTCCAGTTTATGTTAACAACATTCCCCATTCCTCCCTTCTTAAGACCACCACGTCTGACAAATTTTTGGAACTTATACTCGTATATGCTACTATTTCAAATAACTTCACATTTTTTTAATCAATCTACACTAGCGCAAATAATCTTAATAGATGGCGCTAGTGTAGATTAAACTAAAAAAATGTAAAGTTATTTAAAATAGTAGCATATATACAAGTTCCAAAAATTTGGCAGACGTGGTGGTCGTAAGAAGGGCGGAATGGGGAATGTTGTTAACATAAAGTGATCACTTAACCCAACCAATGACAGGTCTTAAGTCCTGTAAACGCCTCGACTACCATATTCTGTTTCCAAAAAAATTTACATCTTCGTGTCTATTGAGATACAATTAATCCTTAAAAAAGAAATTAATTTGTCAAAAATGATGATATCATTAATATCTACGATGTCTTCATCTAGTTAACTTTAAATAAGTATAATCATTTTTTTATGTTGCCAAATTAATACTAAATGCCTAATGTAAACGTGGATCCCCCCATCACTCGGGTGGGAGGGGGGATAATGGGTGTTTTTGTGACATTTAATGGGGGTTCAACAAAATGCCGAGCGCAGAACATTTTCTGGTGACCTAACGAGCTTTTAACGAGTCAATCGCAAAAAAGCTTAGCCCCGCGGAGCTTTGTATTCCTTTTATATAAAGAAATAAAATCGTTAACTTTCCGCTTTAAAAAACGCGAAGTAAAATTCATCTGTAGTAATGGGGTTAACGTGTTGAATATGTAATAGTATAGTAAAACTTTTTAAATGATACATTTATTAACTGTGAAATTAAAACATTGTTACATTAGAATATCACAATTGGTTTTTTATCGAATTTTTATTAATTAAAACACTGTTTTTTCCACTTTTAAGTTTATTTTACTCGACATGTTTCGAAGGCTTACACCTTCATCATCGGGAGAACGATATAATATACAGTTTATATCGTTCTCCCGATGATGAAGGTGTAAGCCTTCGAAACATGTCGAGAAAAATAAACTCAAAAGTGGAAAAAACAGTGTTTTAATTCATAAAAATTCGTCAAGTTTATCTTAAATTGAGTTTATTTCTTTTGAAATTCTCAAGACAGCTGTTTCGATAACAAATGTTAGCATCATCAGGTGTTTATTTTAGTTACTTAGTTACCGAATTTACTTTTCTACGAAACGTGTTTACAAGAGATGGGTGGATGGAGTTCTAGAGTTGGCAGAAGAAGGATGAAAGTAAAATAAATGCCGTAGAAATTAGAATCAATTCATTAGATCACTTAGAAGAATGTGCGGAAAAACAATGCATGATATAATAACCAATGATGAAGTAAGAAAGGAATGTAAGGTGGGTCATAAATATTACAAAATCATAAAGGGTCACTAAGATGGTTTGGACATATGAAAAGAATGGATGACGGAATAATGCTTAAAAATATAAATACAAGTAGTGTGACTGGAAAAAGTAGTCGAGGAAGGCCGAGTGAGATATGGCATGATCAAATTAATCAATTACTGAGAGGCGGCGGAATATGAACAATCGACGACCATACATGTCACGATGTATGAATGTAGAAGAAGCGAGAGAGTTATGTCAGGAAAGAACAGTCCATCCTCTCAGCCTACCCCCCCCCCTGGAAAACGACGTGTTGGTTAGTTAGTTAGTTAGAGATTATATTATTTATTTATTTATTTACTTGAAAAAATAAAAACAAAAATACAAAAAAGTAACTAACTAACTAACTAACCATCACGCCGTCTCCCCGAAGGGGTAGGCAGAAAGAATGGACTGCCACACTTTTCTTTCCTGACATATTTCTCTCGCTTCCTCAAAATTCGTGTCATGCACGCGCGTCGATTTCTCTGACTCCTCACATGGCCGACATTCAATATTTGATTACAAAAAAGTATGTTGTAATAAAAACGTTTAAACAATTAAAATATTAATTGTTTAAACGTTTTTATTATGTTTCAACGTAAAAAAACTAACTAACCCTCACGCCGTCTCCCCGAAAGGGTAGGCAGAAAAAATGGACTGCCACACTTTAACCGATGCGGCACTCCATCCTTCTCTTTTCGCCCCGCAGGAGACGCGGTGTGATGGGTTAATATTAATCTACATACATATTATATATAAATTTACATTTTGGTTATATATTTGTTTAATTCAATTCTAAATGTGTATGTTCTGCTCACTTTTGACTTCCTCCGGAATATCTTCTGAGATATGTTATTTTTATAGAGTGGTAAAAATGCCTCCCTAGAACGGGTTACCCCAGTTGGGAGGTATTAAAACCATGTTAGAATGATCAATAATTTGTTACATACTCGTACAAAGCTGCATACGTGTTTAGATTTCGTAATAATATACCTTGTTAACAGTTTTACAGTTAAGTTAAAACGATTCCATCGGAGATAAATCTTGAGATGTCGTATTTTAAAAATTAGTACATTTGTTTCAGCGTCGACAGACCCCGCCCGTGGGACATGTTTACTTACTTCCATACATAACGAGTGTCCACTTGTAAAACGGTGTATACACCACATTTAACAACAAAATTTATACGAATGAAAACGTCCGTTTTCTAGATGTTTTATTATGTTTTATGGGAATGACATGTTACGTCCCTTCTAAAGCATTATCAAATGTGACATTTGATAGTGCCTTAGAAGGGCGAAACATGTCATTCCCATAAAATATAATAAAACTTCTAAAAAATGACGTTTTCATTCGTATTAATTATTTAAATGGAGTTATTATTATTATTATTATTATTTTGTTGAAAATCTCCTTACATCATTACAGCGCAAGCCAAATGTAAAGGGTGAAAAAGGGTGAAAAAGGGTACGATGTAAAGGGTGAAAAAAAAGAATATCAAAGGAAATATAAATAGAACCTTATGAATAGGAAAAGCTAGTTATTTGCTTGCTGCCTTTATCATAAGGGTATTTACGAATTCGCCATAATTGTTCATCATTGTTCAAGAAACAATAAATAACAAAATTTAAATCAATTGCAAGCGAACAAATATCTAAATAATACGAACGAAAACGTCTTTTCTATATACGAGTAAGTTGTTTTAAAATTAATGCGAATGACAAGTTTCGCCTGTCTAAGGCATTATCAAATTTATTTTTAAAAAGACATTTGATAATGCCTCAGACAGGCGAAATATGTCTTTCACATCATGTTTAATAAAACTTCTAATAAACAGACATTTAATATGGAGTTTTACATCATTCATCAAGAAACAATTAATAAACAAATATATTAATCAAGAAGAATCATTTTTTTTTATTAGATCTCTGCTAAATTATTTATAGAAAAAATATTTAGTTAACAAGTTACGAGGGTTTCGGAGATGAAGACACCGAAGATGATAGCAGGTAAGACATCAAAGTATCGCGCGAGGAACAACAGATAAGAGAGATATGTGAGACTGAGGATATTGTAAGATGGAGGAGGCAGCATAAGAGGAACTAGTATGGTACAAGGAATGGATACCACCAGACTCCCCTATATAATTGCATATAATTCGCAAGGGACTCGTCCTCGTGGAATGTGGAATACCTTCTAAAATATGGATCCACACAGGAAGAGCAACGCTCTGGAGAACTGACCACATAGGTGAAGAAGATATTTTGCAACTTAGAGTAGGGAACAACTTCGTGGAGAAAGCCAACCGAAGAATTCGAATGGGTTGGATGGCCTTTGGGAAATTGCGTAATATTTTCGCTTCTCTTTTTCTTCTTCTATTTTTACACATTTGGTCTGTTCCTGTAGTCAGGCTGGCCTCTCTTGGAATGTTGACTCCCAGATATCCCTCCATCTCTTTGGCAGACTTCTGGGAAGACGGTAGGCAGCAGGAATCTGATGCGCCACAACGTGTGGGATTCTGGAAGGATTCATCCTCTGCACGCAAACATTCCAGTATCTTCTGCGTTGTCTGCCCCATCTTACGATATCCTCAGATTTCGCGGATAGCCAAGTTCCTCACCCTATCTCGAAGAGTCTTTCTTTATATCATCTCTGCCACCCGCACTTTAGCCTTCCTTCTTATGGTATCCGTTCTGGGCCCAATGCTGTATGCCTTACGCAGGTTTTGTATATTATGACCTTATTGTCAGTTCTCAAATACTTATTTTCGCTTCTCAAATACCACAATACTTCAATTACAAAGAATTCATTACATTTTATTACATGCAAGTATAAGAAGTGAATGTGGTGCGAATGAAAGCGTTATGAACAAAATAAGGAAAGGGTCATTAAGATGGTTTGGACACATGGAAAGAATGAGTGAAGACAGAATGGTAAAGAAGGTACATGTAAACGGCGTGAACGGAGCTAGAAATAGAGGAAGACCGAGGAAAACGTGGCACGATCAAATCAATCAAATATTGAATTCGGTCACGTGAGGAGTCGAAAAAATCGACGTGCGTGCATGACAAGATGTATGAATGTAGAGGAATCGAGAGAAGTATGTCAGGACAGAACAGTGTGGCGTTCCATTCTTTCTGCCTACACCTCCGGGGAGACGGCGTGATGGTAAGTTAGTTAGTTGGTCATTACATTTTTGTTGTACTCCGTTTTTCCTCCGCACAGCAGATTTCATTACGTAGGTACAACTGGTTGTCGTCCGAGTGTTTGAGGTTTGAGTCTGGAGATTTTTATTTACGAACATTTAATGCATATGGACAAGCATACATCTGGAGATGAGTGTTCTCGATACTCGAGGGCTAGGGGTGTGACTACACTTTTATTTTAAACCGGACGACTAATGGGAATCGGCTGTGAATGTACTCGTAGGAGCGAAATAGTGGTATCATTTTAAAACCTTAATAAAATTATACTCATCCAATCTTCGAACTGTGTCGCAATACAAGCAAAATAATATCTGTAAAACTTTATTTGATTTACGCAGTGCTTTACCACGAAAGAAACATCGAAAGTTGTTTTTTTTTGCGAATTACAAAAATACCTTTAAACTTTGAGTTTTTTTATCTTGACATGTTTCCAAGGTATAACTAACTAACTAACCATCACGCCGTTTCCCCGAAGGGGTAGGCAGAAAGTGTGTCAGTCCATCCACACTTTTCTTTCCTGTCATATTTCTTTCGCTTCCTCAACATTATACATCGTGTCATGCACGCCCGTCGATTTCTCTGACTCCTCATGTGGCCGAAATTCAATATTTGATTTATTTCATTTATTTGATCGTGCCACGTTTTCCTCGGTCTTCCTCTATTTCTGGTTCCATTTACATCGTTAACATGTAATTTTTTTACCATTCTTTCTTCATTCATTCTTTCCATATGTCCAAACCATCTTAATGATCCTTTCATTATTTTGTTCATGACACCATCATTCGCACCGTATTCACTTCTTATATTTTCATTCGACACTCTATCATACACAGAGTATCCACACATAATAAAAAATTAAATACGAGAATCTTACCACAAAGTGAATGCTTCATACAATTTTTTTTTCTTATTACTTGAAATGAACTTCCATCAAGAGATTTCAATAAAATCACTCGATTATTTGAAATATTCTTGAAATTTGTAGATCCGGAGAGGGTCACATCTCTAGAGATCGCACTTGTATCACGTCCAGCTGTCTCCGCGGCTATCCCACACCTCCAGCGATGCAGTAACGTTTATATTGGTTACGCAATCCCCAAGTCGTAAGCTGTGCTCATCATGATCGTCAAGAGTTTAAGCCATCGGCGTCGTTAAAGAAAGTGTTGACAGGAATGACAAGAGAATAAACCGACCGACGATCTTTCCTGTCGATTAAAAATAACTAACTAACTAACTAAAGTCATTACTGCAAATAGAAATATATCTTCACGTCTATTTCTCCGACTTCTTATGTGGCCGAAATTTAATATTTGATTGATTTGTTCGTGCCACGTTTTCCTCGGTCTACGTCTAGTTCCGTTTACGACGTTTAAATAAGTTTTTTTACCATGTGTCCTAACCATCTTAATAATAAAGATAATTAATAATGAATAACAAGAAATATAGGAAATGCAAGAAAAACGTGGCACGATGAAATCAACCACATTGATTTACCAAACGTACGTTTTAGGAATTACATCTTTACTGCATTTTTCCGCTCCCATATTTTTTGTGTCAGTTACGTGATTTACTTCCATTCATAAGAATTGGAACCATAACTCCATTGTGATCTCCATTTGTTCAAAATATGTATTTTTATACGCGGTTGGCTTTTTAAAATTAATGTTTTTGAAAATTTCAATAGACTTGTTATTATTCATTAATTATTTTTAAAAAACGATGATTTTTGACTACTTACAATTTTGTCTTTACTTCGACAGCGACCGGTTTCGCCAGGCTCGCTGGCATCGACAGACTGGTGACGCTATCGTTAACCGAGTCCTTTATATACATACAGATCAGGGGTGGTAAACTTGATTCTATACAAAAACATGATTCTATACATCCTGATCTCTATGTATACGAGGACTCGTATAAAGGACTCGGTTTGCAATAGTGTCACCAGTCTGGCGAAACCGGTTTGCTGTCGAAATAAAGACAAAAGTGGAAGTAGTTAAAAACATCGTTTTATTTAATAATTATTTAAAATGAACTTCCATCAAGAGATTTCATTAAAATCATTTGATTATCTTGTTATTATTTTTTTAAATACTTAAGGCTTTAACACTGTGTTTTTTTTTTAATAAATCACTGTTTATCTTTTTGTTTATTTTATCGACATCTTTCGGAGGCTTTATACTTTTATCATCGGGAGAACGATATAATATGTAAATATAGTTCTCTCGATGTGAAAGTATTTTCCAAATATCTCGAGAAAAATAAAATCAAATGTGGATAAAACAGTGTTATCCTTTATAAAAAAAATTGTCAGATTTGTTATCAGTTCAAATTATTTTTAAGATAGAATTTAATGTATATAAAAAGTGCGAATAATAATGAGAATAAAATGAATCTATCAAAATAATGTACCGAAAATTATATTAACAAATTGATAAGGAAATTTCAACCAATGAATATCGCACACATCTTCGCACTCCACTTTCGATTTCAACGTTTTTTTTTCCTCGCAGATTTTCGCTTTCGTTGAAGAAAGAATGTCGATTTTCGGTACACGTATGCCCGCCTTATCCGGTCCGTAGCTTCAGATTCACTTTATAGCGAGATGACTTTTTACATTCATAAAGAGAATATTAATATTCGATCGTTAAATGCAAATAATTCGTACGGCTTCAATTACCTAAGTGGAAAAAATATTACGTAAAAATTCACATAAAAAATTAATTAGAATGAAAGTAGGTATAAAGATAATCGAATGATTTTACTGAAATCTCTTGATGATCTTGGAAGTTCATTTCATATAATAATTAAATAAAACGATGTTTTTAATGATTTTTTGGTTTTAACATTAAAAAGGGGACGCCAACTAACATATTATATTTAAATTCAATACAATTTTTCAAACGTTTAATACTCCGATTATACTCGTGTTTTCTACTATGCCAAGCTATTTCGGGGAACCTAGCACGGACTCTTTGTCTCACACGTACACACTGCCGGCGACATGGTACAACGGTGAAGTACCTTAGCAGACACAACACATATCACATTCATTACCCTGAAGATGGAGACTGCAACGATCTCCAAAACATCGGTCGAGAAGGAGTCTTCACACGGTGTTACCCAAAAACACATCAAACATGTTTTATACTCGTATAAATATGTCAGCTGTAATAAATTTTAATTCCACTACATTGAAAACAGAATCCTCTTAAATACCAATATTTGAATTAAGTAAATTTTACATAATTATTAGCTTCGTTCACGATGTTTGCATATAGTTTCTTCATCATTCTGTTTTCATTCTTTCTTTCCATGTGTCCAAACCATCTTAATGACCCTTTCATTATTTTACACTTTCATTCGCACTGCGTTCACTTCTTATATTAGCATTTGACACTCTATTATAGACATATTTATTCTCATTTCTAAGGCTCCTACTTGCAACCTTATTTTACCAGTTCCATGTTTTACTTTTATACATAAGGGTCGGCACAAGAAAGTCATTGTGCATTGTCATCTTAACTTTTCTTAATATATTTTTGTTGGCGATGAAAACTTTTTTAAGCTTTGGAAATAAGCTGTTACTTGGTGATTTAACATATTTAAAATTATAATTAAACACTTTTAAAAATACGTTGTATAAAACCACTTTATTTTAAGTCAGGAGCACCAACCGGTTTCACTCTGTAACGAGCTTCGTCAGGACTATACACAAACTGTTTACACAACAAATAGTTTGTGTATAGCCCTGACGAAGCTCGTTACATAGTGAAACCGGTTAGCGCTCCTGACTCAAAATAAAGTGGTTTTATACAACGTATTTTTAAAAGTGTTTATCTAACTTTTAATGCTTTACTTTATTGAAATTGTATTGTATTACACCTATTACAAAAATAAAAAAAAACAAATTAAAACATGTTTATGTCATGTTATGAAAACGAAGCATGGAATTGGCAAAAGAAGGGTTCGAATGTAATAAATACGCTAGAAGTTAGATATCTTAGACCAGGGTTTCCTAAACTTTTTCTCTGTGGAGGCACTTTCGTGTATTTTGGTTCGTTAGTTAACCACGGGTGTGTCAGCGTGTACTCGGTACGGTTGGATCGTATTGAAATGATAATGCTGTTAATAAATTAGCAATTCGGAAATTAGCCTTTCTATAGATTATTATCCGAGGTTCTTACAACAGCTTTGATGTCCCAATACTAACTGATATTGTATCGCTTATCGAATGCCTTTTGTGAAACAACAACTGTTCAAAACAAACAAAATTTTATTTTTTCTTTTGCGTTTTAATATTCAAGATCTATTGGCAGTGCCAAATGCCGTTCTCTAAACCATGGTAGGCGAATTGCCAATTAGAGAACAAGTCGCTAGACGCAAATGGCAGTGGATCGGTCACACTCTGAGACGGAACCCAGCCTGCATCGAGGCCTACCTGGAGCCTACCTGGAGCCCTGTAGGACGAGATTAAAGCAGCAGGCCTCACTTAGGATGATATTAGGCATCAGGCATGTGATAGAGTCCAGTGGAGAAGGTTCCTTGAGGCCCTATGCACCGCGGAGGTATAACAGGATAAAAAGAAGAAGTAGAATATTGATTTTCATTACATTTGATAGGTAGCTAATCTTAATGATAATATAACTGTGATGATAATAAACAATGAATAGAGAAAATGTACCTTAAAAGTAATAGAACAAATAAATATGAAACAAATGTAGGTGTTGTTTAAAACCAGTGTTGCACGTGAAATCGTTGAAAAGAAAACCTTTTTATTGACATTCTAACAAAAAAGGCGTCTCAAATTTACACTTGTCTGCAAATACCTTCAAACTTACAGTTATTCATTATTTTTTATGGGTAGAAGTAACACAGAGAGTGAAGTATGTCACAGAATTACCATTTCTTGGGTTAATTTCGATTCGGCCCAGTGACAGTGTACCTAAGCTCTCCGAAATATTGACTCGCGCCTTCGTAATTAGACCCTCGGGCTGTCCCTTCGAGAGAGTGCACGCGATAATACAAGATCTTTACTCCCAATTGGACCGGTAATTCTTTATATTTCAAACGCACGGAAACTTAATTAATTCTATTAGAAAACGCACTGATTTATCAACAAGAAACAAGTTTTCAGATTTCGATACAACGGGTTTCGAAATTAAGACTATTTACTTAAAGTACAAACATAAAATTAATTATTTCAACAACATGTTTAATATTGATGAATACATTCGTTTTCTATAATTATAATTATATTTCAAGGAATAAGATGGCACAAACGCTGGTGCGAAAATGAACGATGTTCGATTTTTCTTTACATACAATTATCTTCTTCTTCTTCTTTTTGTCCTGTCACACCTTCGTGGTGCATAGGGCCTCAAGGAATCTTCTCCTGATGCTGATGCTTAACATCTCCCAAGTGAGGCCTGGGGTTCTTCACCAGGTGGCTCTAAGTCTGCCTCGCTTTCTCTTTTCCCCCATAGGGGACCAGTCTAGTGCGCCCTGAGCGATGCAGGCTGGGTTCCGTCTCAGAGTGTGACCGATCCACTGCCATTTGCGCCTAGCGACTTGTTCTCTAATTGGCCTTTCGCCTGCCATGGTCCAGAGAACGGCATTTGACACTGTTTGGAGCCAATAGATTTTGAATATTGAGCGAAGGCACCTATTTATAAACACCTGGAGTTTACCAATAACGTCTGCAGTAGACTTCCAAGTCTCACATCCGTACAGCAGTACGCTTTTAACGCTACTGCTGAATACTTGGAGCTTGAGCTTTCTCGAAATGATACCGGAGCGCCATACAGGGCGAAGCATAGCATAATCTTCGAGGCGCAAGAATTCAATATAAATCCATTGAGCAGTGAGTATAGATATTATAATTTCATCGGCTATTTGTTGTATGCAGACGACGCTGTTTTAATTTTTCCATTTTTGAGTTTATTTTTTCGAAGGCTTTACACCTTCATTCATCTTAACCAAAATTATTAAAAAATAAATACAAGAACTTGGGAACATTGTATGTATTGTATTTAGATTGCAATATTTTGATAAGTTCGTTCTCCACGATGATAAAGGTTTAAAGCCTTCGAAACTTGTCGAGAAAAATAAACTCAAAAGTGGAAAAAAAATAACTGAGTTCATTCGTAAATAATTCGTCATTTTATATTTTAATTATGAAATGGTAATTATGTTATGAAATGGTAATAAGAAGAAGAATATTGATATATGATACTAGCAAGGAATGTAAATGCTGATATTAGAAAGGAATGTAAAGCGAAAGAAGGTATTATGAACAAAATTATGAAAGGTTCGCTGCGTTGGTTCGGACATATGGAGCGCATGGGTAAAGAAAGAATGGTTAAAAAAGTATACGTTAACAATGTAAATGGAGTAAGGAGTCGAGGTAGACCGAGGAAAACATAGCATGACCAAATTAATCAAATATTAAAGGTTGGTCATGTCAGAAGCGGGAAGAATCGACGTGCGTGTATGACTCGATGTATGAATGTGGAGGAAGCTAGAGAGGTGTGCCAGGATAGAGTAGTGTGGCGGTCCATTCTCTCTGCCTACCCCTGCGGGGAAACGGCGTGATGGTTTGTTGTTGTAAAAACAAATGGTAATTATATTTAAAGTAAACTACTTTCAATTGTATTCAAGCTTCATCATGGAAGTATAAAAACTATTTTTTTACGTGATTGGGTAGAATCGAAACTAGGTACGAAAATGCCGTTAGATAAAATAGTCAAAAGATCGCAATGCAAAATAATTGAATAAAAATACATTTAAATTTAATAGAGCGATACCGCTTCAAACAGGAAAAACAATTTGTATGATAATGTTAAAGTTTTACTGAAATTTCTTGATGGAAGTTCATTTTAAAAAATAATTAAGTAAAATGATATTTTTTAAGAACTACTTATATTTTTGTCTTTATTTTGACAGTGGTTTCGCCAGGATGACCAGTCTGTCGATGCCAGCTAACCTGGTGAAACTGGTCGCTGTCGAAATAACGACAAATGTGGAAGTAGTCATTAAAAAACTTAGTTTTATTTAAATAATTGCGTAGATTTTCACGGTTGGTAGCAATATATATTTTGGGATCTTGGAAAAATCCGTGTAGCTCGTCTTTCTGGACCTACGTTTCGGAGATGGATGCAGTCTCCATCTTCAGGGTGGTTATAACCGAGAGAAAGACGAGCTACACGGATTTTCCCAAGATCATAAAATACATGTCGTTTTATTTAATTTTTATTTATGTATAACTATTGGTATGATCTATAAATTTGACGATTTATTTCGAAACATCGCATAATGTATGGAAGCCTAAGTACTGGTTTGTTCCATAAAATATAAAGATTTATTAAATAACATTATTTTCATCATTTATTATTACAAGTACATTTTCAAACGATCTTCCATACAGATAATGACGCATCTCAAACAGCCCAGAGTACCCCCGGGCACTTGGAGTTTAAAAAATGCCTCGTTAGATGACAAATTGGGTCTAAAATTGTCCGGATATCAGTGTCTAGTATATTGTCGTACTGATGCAAAGAGTCGTCTATGATTACTCACACACGTAAATACTACATATATGTAAAAAAAAACGTAAAAAACAAAGAAATAAAAACAAAGGAACGAGGTTTTTACCTTTTTCAAATTTTGGGGTAAAAAAAACAAACAAAATATTCAGAAGCAACTCGTGATTTTTTTAATAAACACTGAAAAAAAGCTATAATGTCTATTCTTCTTCTTCTTCTTCTTTGCTAGCCTTCTTCCCTCCACTGCTGGAGATATAGGCCTCTTCCAATTTCCTCCACTCGTCTCTATCCTGCCCCCTTTGTATCAAAGATTTTCCATCTCATCGGTGGCCTTCCGACACTTCGCCTATTTACCCATAGTCTCCAACTGAGTATCCTGGGTGCCCATCTGTTGCCACCCTGTCTAGCCAAGTGTCCAGCCCATTGCCATTTCAATTTTGCCACTCGGCCCATGACGTCAGCAACCCTGGTGCGGCGTCTGATTTCTTCATTTCTTATGCGGTCACGCAAGCTCACACCAAGTATCTGTCTTTCCATGGACCTCTGTGTACACTTGAGCCTGTGGACACTTTTTGCTGTAAGAGTTGTCGTCTCTAGTCCGTATGTCATCATGGGCAGTATACACATGTCGTAGACCTTTCTTTTGAGACAAACCGGTATTTCATCATTTTCAAAGACATGTCTCAGTTTACCTGAGACATGTCTATGCACAATTGTATTCTTGCAATGCCTATTGCCTATGCACAATTGTGTTCTTGTGACGATATTTGTGTATGGAAGTAAAGGATGAATCTGGCAAAAATGATGAAACTATTATATTATAAAATAAATTCTGTAGAAATGAGATCTCTTATAATTAAATATCATATACTGTCAAATTCAATTATATTAAGTGTATAGTGATGTTTACTTTTATATTCCTTTTCTAGTTTTCAGTTATTTTAACATCTTTGAATGGAGTTCACATCCGTAGCAAGTTGTGAAATATTTTTGTTTACAAAAATATAACTAACTAACTAACCATCTCGCCGTTTCCCAGGAGGGGACGGCAGAGAGGATAGACCGCTATACCGCAGGATATACCGTTCTGTCCTGACATACCTCTATAGATTCCTCTACATTCATACATCGTAACATGCACGCTCGTCGATTTTTCAGACTTCGAATGTGGCCACCTTACAGCCTTTGATTAATTCGATCATGCCATGTTTTTCTTGGTCTTCCACGGCTTCTCTTTCCACCGTCTGCTTGTATACAACATTTTAACCATTCTTCTCTATTCCATTTGTTCCATATATCCAAACCATCTCAGGGATTATTTTTATAATTTTACTTATGATGCAATCATCTGCCTTACATTTCTTCCTTATTTCGTCGTTCGGTATTCTATCATACTCGTATATCGTTTTATGTTATGTATGATTTTGGGTAACAACGTGTGATTTATCCTTCTCGACCGACGCACTACATACGATTCGACCAATCTAGCTAGACAAAAGTCGAAAATCATTATGTTGAAATATTGCTTTTCTTAAGTATTACTATGCTCTTGAATGTTTTTTTCACCCGATAACGCACTCCAAACAAATATTGGCGCCACAGTTCCATTACTGTTGTTGAGCGAAATCGCTGTTTCGGCTTAGGGTAGCCCGTCCCCCGTTCAGCGTTACAGTGAACGTCGACGTGTGCGGATGTCTTACATTGTTCTGTGTGATTTCAAGTGCTTTTTAGTAATGGATTGTTAAATTAAAGGTAACTATTGATTTATTGTATTATTATAATCCACCAAAATACTTGTGAAGGCTTCGGTATACTGTTTTAAAGAACATCATTTTCAAAACCACAAAAAACGCATAAATTGACTTTGGATAGTCTTAAAGTCTAGAGTCACGCCGGGTCACGTCATGATTTAGGTCTTAAAATATTTTTGCATCATATAAGTTTGTTGAGAACATAACCTTTTTTTGCTATTATGTGCTAGAATAAAGATTTATATATTTTTATTTATAGGTGCCCGGATTTCGCGAAAGTCATTATTTGAATTTTGGCGTTCTTCCCCGTTCAAATGCAAATTAAACGAAGTTATAACGTTTGTAAAGTCAAGATTTGTTAATTTTGTCCTCAAACAAGATCAAGAGAAGCCCTTAAAGAAATTTCTGAAAAGGGAATGCGAAAAGATTCGTTCGAAATGGCTTCGTAAAAATAGACAATTATATTTATTTTTAAGTGCACACGAGGATTGGTTAAATGATGAAATTGTATTTAATATGTTTTACGAACCGCTCCCAAAACCGAATCCCAGTGTTGGCAGATCGAAAAAGCGTTTTGAAGATAGTTGCACTAAATCGAAACAGCGCAAAGTTCAGCATTTATTGGAAGAATATAACGATGCACAGCTATCTTTTGCTGCACAATTAAGTGTGCGAGGCAGTGGTAAACGAGACGCTGCTAATTTAATACAGGAAGTGTCTACAGCTTTGCCAAGACGAGCTACCGAGTATAAAAAAAGCTAGAAGAAGAATTACCATAAACAAAGAACAACGTCCTTACACCCCGGAGGAAGCGTTGGCTTTATTTGTTGCAAACAATTTCACTGTGCAGATGTACAAAAATATTCAACAAGAGTATAATGAAAGAGGATTCCGTCTATGTTACGACCATTTAGTTGAAGTGAAAGAGCAGAGTTACCCTCCCGTCGAAAAACTAGAAAAACGTCGAATTCAACCACAATCGTAAGAGAACCTGATGAAAACATGTACAGGTTGGGATATCAAGCTTGCATGCTTATATCCGCACAATAGAATGCCTGTTAAATATTACTTATAGAATGGAAATAGCTGAATAGCAAGTTAGGGGAGAGAAAAATAAAGAAATTTTTAAAAAGAAGAAGGATATGATAAAAGGTCAATTCAAAGAAGTTGGTCTCATTATAGACAAAATTAAACCAGGTTTTGGTACAAGTAACGATGGCAACACCGCAAGAGCGTTTTTTCACAATTATAAAACAACGGCTCGTATCACCGGTATTGAAGAAAATTTTATTTGTCGTCTCAGTACTATTCTTGCAGCAATGGCGTCTGGCTATTAAATTGACTCTGATAAATTTAAACAATATTGTTTGGAAACTCGGGACTTATATCTTACTCTGTACCCATGGTATAACATGCCAGCTACATTACATAAGATCCTGCTACATGGAGCAGAAATTATAAGACATTCTATCATACCAATAGGTCAAATGTCCGAAGAGGCTTCTGAGGCAAAAAAACAAAGAAATTGGGAAGGTAAGATTAGGTCACACATTAAAAACATCTCGTGTACGAACAAACTATGACTTAATGAAGTATTTATTAATGTCGTCCGATCCATACATTTCACTGTTGCGGAAACTACCAAAAAAGAATACAATAAAACATTATACAGATTTAAAATCATTGTTAAAGTCAAATTAAATTATATTTAATCAAGAAAATTTTGTTTTATTTACTTCCATGTCTCGAAATTGTCATGAAAGATCATTTAAAATCATGTAGCTTTGATTCTGAATTTTGTCCAGCTAGATTGGTCAAATCGTACACTGTGCGACGTTTCGGAGATCTTTGCAGTCTCCATCTTCAGGGTAATGTGGTGGTGGTAATAATGGTAGAAATTATTACCACCACCACATTACCCTGAAGATGGAGACTGCAACGATCTCCGAAACGTCGGTCGAGAAGGATAAATCACACGTTGTTACCCAAAATCACACAAAACATATTGCTGCCAACCGTGAAAATGTACGCAATTATTCATATATCGTTTTCCCAGACACTCATCTCAGTGATCTCATTTCTACGGCATTTATTCTACTTTTATAATTTTTTACCTGCTCCAAGCTTCACTACCAAATTGATATACAATTCCAGCGTTAACGCCACAAATATTTCTTCAATAAAGTGATTTTTAAATAATCAAGATTTTTTCCATTTTTGAGTTTAATTTTTCTCGACATGTTTCGATTACTAACATCCTAGGAGAAAGATAGAAACATTATTTTTGAAAAAAAACACGTTTTTAATCCATAAAAAAAATCGATGAATATCTGTCTAACATTGAGCCATTTGCCAGGCTAGCTGGCATCGGTCTTTCTGGCCTAGCGAAGTCATTGTCGTAATAAAGACAAAAGTGGAAGTAGTAATTAAACAACTTCGTTTAATTTTATTATTCCTTCTTTATTGTGCGTGAAGTATTGTATGAACCTTGATCTTTCTTTGACAATTGGTTATTATTAGTGAAGGGACAAAAAATATTCACCCCACCTCTGATGTTGCCCATACACGAACGTTGACAATGCACGTGTTGTATAATGCGGACATTATTTTATGCGTTATTAGATGCCCATACACAAACGAAGTTTGAAAGATGTGAAAAAGTAACTGTACCTTGAATTAAACTCGTTTCTGTTAGTCCATTGTATTCGTTATGTGGAATTCGTAATACTGCAATTTAAAACATGTGTGATTCACGCGGTTATTACCTACTAGCCAGACGTTTGTTTGGTCACTAAGAATTTAAAAATAGAACACAAAAAAATATTTCAGCGAACTGTGCTGGTACTCCGGTTAACCATCCTTAAACTGCGCGTTACGGCCCTGAGTAATCAGTACACACGCTTAAATGAGAATATGTCATTGACATAATAATAAAATAAAACAACTAAATAACATCATCCTTCCACCGTAGTTGCGGTCGCCTTGCACTTCTCTTCGCCGTCCACGGTCTCCAAGTCAGCAGTCTTCTTGTCCCCTTTCATCTGAGTTTCTGGCTACGTGACCTGCCCATTGTCGTTTTAGATTTACAGATTACAATATTACATTTAAATATGCTTATCAAAATATAATATTAAAAAAAAATATCCTAACCCTACAATAAAAGACCTCTCAAATTATGACCTAAACACTTCAGAGAAACATCCGGGCCACACAAATCAACCAGCCTACCAAATCACCGTTCCATCAATGTACCCATCAGACGTAAGAAGAATAGCCACAAGAGTTGAACTTAGAAAAGTAAGCCAGAAGATCCAAGTCCAGGTCCAAGTGTAAGTGTTTATTGTGTAGTGATTTCACGCGTAACTTAACATACCGACAGTAAGAAATAATATATTTATAATACTACAATTCTATCCTACCGATCCGCAAACTTTATAAGCCAATTTAATAAATGACCGAGGTAATAAAACAAGCCCTAGAACACGATTCTGCGGCTAATCTGATACAATAAACATTGCGTGATAACGCTTGGAAAATTATATTGTAAAATGTCATAAAATATTATAAAGAAAACAATAATACGAATAACAAAACGGGACCCTTTATAATACTATGAAACTTCGAAACCTGAAGAGAAAAGTTTATGGAGCGTGTCTGCTGCCAGTTGCTACTTAGGGTCTTGATGCTGTAACATTGTCCAAACAATGCGCCGAGAAACTACGAGTGACCCAAAGAGCCATGATAGGAATAAGCCTAAGTGATTGAGAGTCAGAAACGATACGGTGAGAGAAAAAACAAACTGCACTGACATCATCCACCGGGTGTCGACTCTAAAGTGGCAATGGGCAGGTCACGTAGGAAAAATGGACAAGAAGACTGCTGACTTGGAGACCGTGGACGGCAAAAAGAAGTCCAGGGCGACCGCAACAAGGTTTCGAAGGCAGTGGCGGTACTCCCATAGAAGCCAAGAGGCTTGCGTAAGAAATTTTGAATCAAAACCTCTTCTGGCTTACAGAGATTCAGCTCTTGTGGCTATTCCTCTTGCGTCTGATGAGAACGTTGTTGGAAGGTGATTTGTTGGGTTTTTGGTTTATGCGGGGTCATTATTTGGGTGGTCCGGAGTGTTCCTCCAAAGGAGGATCGATTTTGGGCGCTTGTGGTGGCTACAGGTGTTTGGGTCGTAATTTGAGAGGTCTTTTATTGTGTGGTAAGGATGTGAAGGGAGTCCTTTGTGACGTCTTTATTTTGCAGTAATTTAAACATTTGATTTTTAAATAACTTATGGTGTTCGAACGAAACACTGAATATTTCCAATCACAACCTTAATAAACTAACCATCACGCCGCTTTTGGTAGGGGTGAACGGAGAGGATGGTCTGCCACACTGCTCTATCCTGACATGCCTCTCGAGATTCCTCTATATTCTTACATAGTAACATGTACCATCGTCGATTTTACTACTTCGAATGTGACCAGTTTTTAGTAATTGATTAATTTGACCATGCCAAGTTTTCCTCGGTCGTCCTCGGCTTCTTTTTCCATTCACACTGCTTGTTTACAACTTTTTACTTATATTAATACTCCCCTTTTTGCTATTACTATCGTAACATGCAACCCTGAATTATATATACTTCTAACAGTACTATTTCGACACACAAAACATCTACTCATGTATTGAATATACTTTAAAAGAACACTATTTTATATTATTTCAATATTTCTTTACAAAATATTATCCCATACAATGCATTAATGGCGTGTATCCTAATTTATAGGCGTGAAATTTTAATTTGTCTGCGCAACTCAAAGGTAAGAAAGAACGAATCGAAAACCTACACGGCTTAAAATTTGAAAAGAGAATGACATAGAACTTCAATAAAGATGGGGATTATCGCGTTCCGAATTCAAACTAATAAAAAGATGGCGGCTGAGCAAGAACAGTTAATGTTGGGCAAGAGTTTTGTTATTTTGTCACATGTCTAATTTATTCACACACACAGACCGGCCACTTTATTAGCATAACTGTAGTACGCGCGGGATCATTATGTACAGTCGAGTCCATTTCTACAGCAACCAGATCTTAACATCACCTCTGCCCTGGATGAACAAATTAGCTTTTAATTATTATTTTTATATAAATACATATCTAGTATGTCCACAAATATTGAAATATATAACCAAAAAATCAAATATCTTATTTTTTTATCCAACAGTTTAATTTGTAAATTCGTATGAAGCACTTAATTTATGGTGTGACATTATCTATATAAATATAAATTACCTATTGCTTTGAAATTTTAACGCAACGTTGCATTCGAATACACGCGTGCATTTACTTTGGATAACGTCTTTTCGAAATTCCAGACCGTAAGTTTTTTATTATTTTTTTAATGTAGAGGTTGGATGGTGAGATAAGGGTTTCTTGGAGGATGTGGTGTGCTGAGTCCAACATTTAGACCTGACTACCCGGGTAGAGTGAAATATGGAGAGGTCAGGGGTGGCCTTGAATAAGGGCCGAAGTCTTGGGTGGAGCCCGAGGGACGGTGACAAAGAGTAGCCTTGGGTGCGCGGTGGTTGGATCTGGGTACAGAACCGAATAAGAAGAGTTTGGCATTGGGTATGGGCCGGACCATAAACAATTAAGGGCGTAAGAGGAAACAAATACCACTTTTTTTTCGCCGTCTAGTTTTGTTCGATTATTATCAACTTGTATCGTTAATAGTACTCGTACTACGCGATCTTTGGACATGAGAGCGTGGGCCGCTTTATATGTACACAAATGCACATCGTTGTGTACAATAAAAGTTCAATAAATATGTATGTAAAATGAGCGCTTGTATTGTACTACATTATTAAGTACAT
Organism: Lepidostoma basale; assembly: GCA_022606425.2. Taxonomy (NCBI): domain Eukaryota; kingdom Metazoa; phylum Arthropoda; class Insecta; order Trichoptera; family Lepidostomatidae; genus Lepidostoma; species Lepidostoma basale. Next base: position 1,041,895 of record JAHDVF020000363.1, on the reverse strand, counting down.
AATGTATTTACAATCTGAATATGGAGCTGCCAAATTAAGACGCCTCCTTTATTTGGATAGTTTATATAAATCACTAGTAATTACTCCAATATACTATATACAGTTTGTTAATATTTAATTGTTCATAATTCTAAAAGCTTCTGCCGACTCAACGGCGTCATCAAGACCTATGTATGGAGTATCTTGATGTACGGCCGCGAGACATGGTGCCTATCCGAAAGAGATAAACGGAGACTCGAGGTTTTTGAGATGTTGTCCTATAGAAGACTATCAGGAATTTCCTGGAGAGACCACATTACAAATGAGGAGGTTCTCCAAAGAATCGAAGGAGGAAGGCACTCAGGACTTTGTCCGAAAGGCGTGCAAGATGGATCGGCCATGTAATTCGTCAAGAAGGCCTCTTGCATGCCATAATGGAGGGTATGACCGAGGGGACAAACTTTAGGGGACGCCCACGCCGAGAGTACCTGGAGGACCTGTTGGTGGACGTGCGCTGCTCATCATATGCAGATTTCAAAAGAGCCGCACAAGACAGGGAAGAATAGAAGAGAAGAATAGAAATTGCTGCAAACCAATCCCAGGATTGAAACCAGAGAGAGAGAGGATGACCTACAAAAAGAAATCTGGAATCCCGATGATAGATTAATTCATTCTGAAACTTGCCTAACGTTTTTACAAATAACTCCCTTCACATTCTAACCCCACAATAAAATTACAAATTACGACACAAACACTTCCAGCCGTTCCATATGTCCATGAATTATTATTGTTATTTTTTTTATCGGATTTCAAAATTGATTTCTGATTAATTAATGTTTTTTTAGTTTCCTTTATCATTGAATTCCATCGTCTCACGCACGGCTAAGCCTCGTAGCTTCACAGTCAATAGATTTGTACTTATATGGATCCATCAAAAAGTATTAAAACCAGGCAGAATATTAGACATTAATGAGATCTGAGCTATATATGAAAAAATACTTAAAAATAAACACGTGGAATTAGGATTTTTCCGTAAAGTTCTCATACTCGTATATGATACACGAAAATAAGTTATTGAAAAATATATATGTAAAATGATTTAAATCAAATATAGGATACAGAGCGGTTTATATATATACTCTTTTAAAAATTCGCAATTTGACCCTGGTACATAGTGTCAATATATTAAAATATATACATGTGCATGTATTTAAAAAATAACAATGTTTAAGATCGAAGTCATCTTATTGCCAAAGTACAAAGTATCAATTATATTTGTCGTGTGGCTTGCCTCCAAACTAAATTTCCTGTGTATTTAAAAACACGAATAAATACATACTCCGACTAGTTACTTGAAGATATTTAAATTTAAATGCTAGCCAAAATCAGAGGCACGAATTTGATTAATGCAGTGGCCGCCATATTGCCCAAAATGGCGCGGAGAGCCCAAAAAGAGCGGGCCTCAGATGATAATTGTGTTCCGGAATTATTAGTGTGCTACAAACCGATGTTTCAGCCATCGCAGTCCTGAAGGCCGAATGGTAATGATCGACGCCATTTTAGGAAGGGACATTTCTTCTTTCTTTTATATCAAGATCGCCCGCAAGGGTACGGCCGGTAACTAGGCGCCCGTCAGCACGCCGGGTGAATGACATCAAAACATTGTACGAGTTCCTACTCGACTAATTACTGGGGTAAAAACGTTAACAATAATATACACTCAAAATTCGAATTTAACTAACCACCGACATACGTGTTAAAATAAAAGACCGAGACAGTGGTAAGAGGAGTGGTAAGAGGAAGGATAACAGATCCCTGTCCGGGTCATGCCTTTTACCGTTCGTCTAAATATGTAGGAATTGATGAATCTTTCCCTGGAGGTTAAACCCCCTCCTACTTACTTAAAACCGAACGATATTGGCCCCTTCCTGGATAGGTGTCGGCCGTTTAGGTTCTCCTTTAACCCCTGTCTCGGTCAGTGCTCCGCAATCAACGTGTTAAAAACCATAAGAATATTTTTAACTAGGATAAGTATTTATGTATCTACATATATATAATAAAAATTACGATATTTAAATTATAGACGTGACTATGCAGCTTCGAGTCACGTACGAAAACTCCAAATCCTGCAAAATAAGGCTATCCGTTTATCGCTTGGTGCGCCTTCATGGACCAGGATCACACAACTGCACCTAGAATCGGGAATCCCGATAATAGATTAATTCATTCTGAATCTTGCCGAACGTTTTACAAAGGACTCCCTCCACATCCTAACCCCACAATAAAAGACCTCTCAAATTACAACTCAAACACTTCCAGTCGCCACAAGCGCCCAAAATCGATCCTCCTTCAGAGGAACACTCCGGACCACACAAATAATGACCCCGCACAACCCACCAAATCATCTTCCAACAATGTTCCCATCAGACGTAAGAGGAATAGCCACAAGAGCTGAACCTCTGTAAGCCAAAAGATCCAAGTCCAAGTCCATTTAAGTTCGAAAAGGAGACCAAATACAATATGGGCAAAATAACCATATGCCACTGGATTCAACACAAAAACTCAACCCAGGAAGAAATATGCTTTTTATGTTAATTCCGAGCCCTAGTAATGATCTTCGAAAAAAATATTACTAACCGCCTAATTGTAATACCACGTATGGAGGTGGGATCCATCCATCGTGCCCACTCCACCATCGGAGTGCATATAATATAATCCTCAGTGCTCAGCGTCAAGTCAAGGGTCTGATCTTGTCATCTCATTTGACGAGCAATCTGGGCCGAGGATTTGGGTTTTCAATGGGATCACTGTCAAGGATTTATTCCACGATCTCTTTGCCTGTCATCTGGTATTAATATTTAAAAAACGATGGACCAGCACATTTCAATTAAATAATAATAAAATTTTATTTATTTATTTATTGATCATTTACCAAGTATATGGTTTTAAAACCTCTAAACTGGGGTAACCCGTTCTAGGGAGGCATTCCTAGCACTCTATATAATTTCAATATATAAATTACAAATTTAGGGAACAATTAATTAACAAGTAACCCTTATGTATGGAAGCGAAGCATGGAACTGGCAAAAGAAGGATGAAAGTAGAATAAATGCAGTTGAAATGAGATCTCTTAGAAGAATGTGTGGATACTCTGTGTATGATAGAGTGCCGAATGAAAATCTAAGAAGTGAATGCGGTGCGAATGATGGTGTCATGAACAAAATAATGAAAGGTTCATTAAGATGGTTTGGACATATGGAAAGAATGAATGAAGAAAGAATGGTAAAAAAATTATATGTTAACGATGTAAATGGAACCAGAAATAGAGGAAGACCGAGGAAAACGTGGCACGATCAAATAAATCAAATATTGAATGTCGGCAATGTGAGGAGTCAGAGAAATCGACGCGCGTGCATGACACGATGTATGAATGTTGAGAAAGCGAGAGAAATATGTCAGGAAAGAAAAGTGTGGCAGTCCATTCTTTCTGCCTACCCCTTCGGGGAGACGGCGTGATGGTCAGTTAGTGAGTTAGTTAGTTAATTAACAAGGGATCAATACATATCCTAAAGTGTATAACTTAAGATCGATGAAAAAGTATTTTGAAATGTATGACCCAAGGAAAATGTAATATTTAGCGTTTTGAAATAAAAAATTTCACAAGTGATTTCACATACAAATGCATTTGTTTTATCTATGGGTTAATGATAACATATCACGAGAGATATGGCAAATATTGATTATAAGTAAAACGACACCACGAAAAGTACTCAGAATTTAATTGTTTACTCTACATTCATAGATCGTAGCATGAACGCCCGTCGATTTTTCCGGTTTCGAATGTGGCCGCCTTATAGATTGGTTATTTTGGTCATGCCAAGTTTTCTTCGGCAGTACTCGGCTTCTTTTTTTCACACTGCTTGTATACAACTTTTTAACCATTCGTCCCTCGTTCATTCGTTCCGTCCGAACCTTCTTCTTCTTATTCTTCTGCTTTATTTAGGACTGTATCCTGTTATTTCTCAGAGCCTGTTCCTGGGATGCAGATGTCCAACTGTCTCGCCATCTTTTAGGTGGTCTTCCTGCAGGTCGATTTCCTGTTGGTACTTTATTTGCGGCTATATATTCATCACTCTTTCAGAACATGCTCGTTCCACATGATATCTCCAGTAGCGTCTTCTCAGTCATCCCCATCGCACGACATCTTCCACATTGCAGATCTTTCTTATTTCAGAATTTCTTATTCTGTCTCGGAGTGTCGTTCCCGCAACGGATCGGAGAGTCTTCATTTCTGTGGTTCTCAGGAGACTTTTTGTTCAGATGGTGTCAGCTCTCGTTTCTATTTATGTCATTATAGGACGTACGCATGTCTTGTAGATTCGAATTTTGCTCTCCTTCAGCATATTTTTATTTTTCCAAACAGCATTCGGTAAGCAGCCAGCCACAACGGCGGCCCTGTTTGTTAGTTCACTTACTTCTCCGTAGAGGTCACTGCTGCATGATACATCAACACCTAAGTACTTGAAATGCATCACTTGTTCTATTATTTTATTATCTAATGCAAGCTTGCATCGTACTGGTTGCCTTGATGTAACCATGCTCTTTGTCTTGTCTATGGAGATTTTCATGTTGATGTCCTTCCGAACCTAATTTCAATTATTATATTAGGCATTTTTTCATAATTAAAACTAACTAACTAACCATCACGCCGTCTCCCCAAAGGGATAGGCAGAAAGAATAGACTGCCACACTTTTCTTTCCTGACATATTTCTCTCGCTTCCTCAACATTCCATGGTTCGCTCAGTTGTAAGACAAATATCGAGATGGTATTTAGATAGTCCATGGAATCACAAGACAGGTCCTACACTTACAAACACTTAGTTAAACTCGCACACAGAAACACCACCTTGAATAATTAAAAATCAAAGTATTGATCAATAAAGACAACCAAAAAAAAGAAAATAAAAGAAAAAACATCTCAGGGACCTAATTTTACTTATGATGCAATCATCTGCCTTACATTTCTTTGTTTTTTTATTGGTTCATACACCTCACGAGTTTTCTAAAATAATCAGACAACATAAAACCCATTTCTCGGTCAAATCAATCGAGTTGACTTGCATTTGCGAAAAGAATCGGACCTTAAAAAATGTCATTAGCAAAACAATAGACCATAAATCCAGAGCCCCATTGTTCAGCTCCTAAAACGGCGATCGAGTTTACCGTTTCGTATTTACAATAAAAAGGCGTAAAGATTCATAAAACATGGAGGACTGCTATTCTGCATCGCGCCAATGTCGACTTGATATTATTAACCAATCTATATTTGATATTTAATACGAATGAAAAGGTCAGTTTTCTAATGGAACAGAATATGGTAATTAACGAAAATTTATGTGACTTTGTACATTTTTAACAATAACTATTTGGGTACCGAGTATGGAAGTGAAGCTTAGAGCTGGCAAAAGAAGGATGAAAGCAGGATAAACGCCGTAGAAATGAGATCACTAAGAAGAATAGGGGGGGAAAACGTTGTTTGATAGAATACCGAACGATGAAATAAAAAAGAAATGTAAGGCAGACGACTGCATCATGAATAAAATTAAAAAAGGATCCCTGGGATGGTTTGGACATATGGAACGAATGGATGAGAGTAGAATGGTTAAAAAGTTGTACACAAGCAGCGTGCATGGGAAAAGAAGCCGAGGACGACGGAGGAAAACATGACATGACCAAATTAATCAATTACTAAAAGGCGGCCACTTTCGAGGTCGGAATAATCGACGTGCGTGCATGGTACGATGTATGAATATAGAGGAAGCCCGAGAGGTATGCCAGGACAGAGCATTGTGGCGATCCATCCTCTCTGCCTACCCCTCCGGGGAAATGGCGTGATGGGTAGTTAGTTAGTTAGTTTATTATTTGAGTAGGTCCAGAAATATTGGAAAGTGTTTCTTGAAACTCGTTAAGAAATGTTATGACAATGATTACATAGTTAGAGGATACAAAATGATATTATTTAAATCGAAAATAAGTTATTTATTTATTTATTTATTGATCATTTACCAAGTACATGATTTTAATACCTCCCAACTGGGGTAACCCGTTCTAGGGAGGTATTATTATAAATATATAAATCAAAAATTAGTTATTTATTATTAATAACTATTTTTGATTTATATAATATCATTTAGTATCCCCTAACTATGTAATTGTCATAAAATTTCTTAACTAGTTCCAAGAAACACTTTCCAATATTTCTGGACCTACCCAAATATTCTGTTCCATTTACTAGTGAATATAAACTGCAACAAGTTGAAGTTTCGCCACATTTGATAATGCCTTAGAAGGGCGAAACATGTCATTCCCATAAAATATAATAAAACTTCTAGAAAACTGACGTTTTCATTCGTACTAATTATTTAATATAGAGTTTTACATGATTGTTTAAGAAACAATAAATATATTTGATATATTTATACTCAATCTAATGAGATCACTGAGAAGAATGTGCGAGAAATCGATACAATGTACTCGTATGATAGAATACCGAACGACGAAATAAGGAAGATGATTGGCATCATAAGTAAAATTACTCGTAAAAATGATCCCTTTGGACATACAACTAACTAACTAACTAACCATCACGCCGTCTCCCCGAAAGGGTAGACAGAAAGAATGGACTGTCACACTTTAACCGATGCGGCACTCCATCCTTCTCTTTTCGCCCCATACAAGAATACTTTGGACATACAGAACCTTTGGACATACAAGAATGGTTAAAACGTTGTGTACTAGTAGTGTGAGTGGAAAGAGAAGCCGTGGACAACCAAGGAAATTGCTTGACCAAATTAATAAATTATTAAAAGACGACTACATTCGAAGTCAGTGTATGAATGTAGAGGACGCTCGAGAAGTGTATCAAGACAGAGCAGTATCTCTGCCTATTCCTATGGTGAAACTACGTGACGGCTAGTTAGATAGTTTGTTTAATATTGACTTCAATGTTCACCCAGATGAAAAGACAGATAAAATTGAAAGCGGTGACAGAAAAAAATCTGCAATTCCACAAGTATGTAACATGATTCCTATTGCGTTTAAAGACGATGAGTTTTTGGTGAGCCTAATCTCCCGCAGGTAAAAACCGAATGCATTATTATTTTCTCACCAAACAAAGAAACTGTTTTTACTGTTTTTACATTTTTTGCTATTCACACAAAAATCAAAATCGTTGGTGCTCGACCAGTCGATGCCAGCGAGCCTGGCAAAACCGGTCGCTGTTGAAATAATAGTGGAAGTAGTTGAAAACATCGTTTAATTTAATTATTATCGAGTAAAAGGTCTTCACAATAACACACTTTCGCTTTTATTTATATAGATTATTTAATCAAAATCAGTTGGGAATAGACAGAATAAAAGAGATCGTGTTTACTTTAAAAATAAATAAGGAAAATTTATGTATCATGCTATTTAAACCCAAGAACTATGTATGTATATCAAACGGAATTATCGTGTTAATTTTATATTTATTACAAATTAAATAAAACCAAACCACATCCTTCAGAAATAAAAGTAAATGTTTCCATACCCATATAGCCACAGAAATGATAAACAGACATATACGCGGGAAATAAATTAGATTCCTCTATAAAATTTTGATTGATATCGGTTTTTCATTAAGAGCGCTTGAACATTGAAATTAAATAAAACGACCTGCCTAAGTTATATGACCAAACATTATTTTTAGTTTTAAAGAACATTCAATGACATTATGTAAAGAATATAATTCCGGCCAAATCGCCACCGTGGCTTTGCTGCAGATGGTCTAACCCTGGTGGTCAGGGTTTTTTTTAATAGGGACGCTACGTAACACACAGCGCACGCCACAATGAACATTCTGCACGAACGATTTAAAATGGAGCGTCCCTATTGAAAGACTCTGTATATGTACTAATATACTAACCATCACGCCATTTACCCGAAAGCGTAGTCAAATATACACTGTTCTATCCTTGCACACTTCTCCAGACTCGTCAATAATATTATATAGGTGTTTTTTTTTAGGGTTTGGTTTTTAAACTGGCAACATTGTTTCTACAGGCTGTCAATTTAATAGTTGACAGTTGATTTGTAGTCAATACGTTTTGCCATTTTACACAGTTGCTCGAAAAAGTTGTAGAAAATTGGACTTCACGATTGCGCTTCATTTGAGCTAGCCGTGGCGCTCGTATGCCCGAAATCATATTTAAACAATAATGACATAAAATTATCTATTAAATAAATCTAATATCATAGATATACACATTATTTTTAAGTGTTTTTTTTTTCATTTTGAATTTGTATACCTCTAAAAAAAAACACATTTTTACATATAAAGAAACATGGCTTTTTCATAAAATAAAATCAAACTTCTAGAAAACAGACGTTTCAATTTGTATTAATTATTTAATATGAAGTTTTACATCATTATTCAATTTATTTATTTTTTCTTGAACAATGAAGTAAACTCTATATTCAATAATTAATACGAATGAAAACGTCAAGTCTTCTAGAAGTTTTATTATATTTTATGGGAATGACATGTTTCGCCCTTCTAAGGCATTATCAAATGTGACATTCGACATTCGACATTTCATGAGACATTTGATAATGGCTTAGAAGGGCGAAACGTGTCATGATTAATTATTATTGTTCAAGAAACATTTTTAAATTTTCTAATGAAGGATATATTAATTAAGCGAGATTAAATACAAAACTAACTAACCATCACGCCGTCTCCCCGAAGGTGTGGCAGAAAGAATGGACTGCCACAATTTTCTTTCCTGACATATTTCTCTCGCTTCCTCGACATTCATGCATCGTGTCACGCACGCGCATCGATTTCTCTGATTCCTCACATGGCCGACATTCAATATTTAAAAAAAAAAGACATTCAATATTTGATTTATTTGATGGTGCCACGTTTTCCTCGGTCTTCCTCTATTTCTGGTTACATTTACATCGTTAACATGTAATTTTTTTACCATTCTTTCTTCATTCATTCTTTCCATATGTCCAAACCATCTTAATGATCCTTTCATTATTATGTTCATGACACCATCATTTGCACAGCATTCACATCTTATATTTTCATTCGACACTATCATACACAGAGTATCCACACATTCGTCTAAGAGATCTCATTTCTACTGCATTTATTCTACTTTCATTCTTCTTTTGCCAGTTTCATGCTTCGCTTCCATACATAAGGGTCGGTAGAAGAACACCATTGTGCACTGCCATTCTAGCTTTTTTGGATAGGTTTTTGTTTGCGATGACAACTTTAAGTGCACCATTCACTTTGTTGCCTGCCCCAACCCTTCTTTCAATATCCCTCTCCACTCGCCCGTATCTTTTAAACATACTACCAAAATACACGAACTCAACTACTTGCTTCAAATTTTCACCATTCACGCTAATGTTGCAGACTGTCATGATTTCTTCTTTTTCAAAAATCATTACCTTAGACTTATTAACATTCATCATCAGATCATTTCGCATGCATACCTCATACATACAATTCACCAGGAATTGCAGTTCATGCTCGTTGTCTGCAAGTAGGACAGCGTCATCCGCATACAAGAGACAGCTTACTGACACTCCGCTCATTTTGGCACCTACATCCAACCCTTTCAGCTCTTTCATACATTTGTCCATATACAGATTAAATAACCACGGGGACATTACGCAACCCCGTTTGACACCTTTATTGATATCAAATCAGGCTGTAAGATCTCCATTAATTCCAAATATTATGAAACTTCTAGAAAACTGACGTTTTCATTCGTTTTCATTGTTCAAGAAACGTTTTATAATTTTCTAATGAAGGATATATTAATTAAACGAGATTATATACAATGTTTTAAAAAAATATCTTTAAACGTGAATTCAGGACACAAAGTGATGGCAAATATAGAAGAAATCTCTGATAAGTGTTCAAGCCTTAAGTTTGTTTTAAAAGTCTATATCTTAACTGTCTGATACGCACGCAACAGCCATGTGTGACTCACGGACCACGGCTTCCGCGATATTTTTTTACTGCGCGACCTCTGATTAAAACACCATTAACCGCGTAAACCAAAATAATAAGTACGTGTGTGATGTTTACGGTTTGACGCAACAACTTCCAGTCATAACAGATCGGCAGTCTTGTGGGTACTGCCGGTCACTTTCTCATATCAACGAAAATCTCTTGCAGAATCGCTGATAGACACTTACTGGAAAAGTGTTGGAAATTACGTCACGCGATTCAATTTAAATAATTCCGTGTTTTAATTAGACCAATAAAGACAACTTGTTTTTACTAGCTACCTATCAACACCATCTATGGGGGAAACGATGGAAATTATGGATCAGTTTATACAAAATAATTTCAACATTGATAGAAGTTTAAAGGCAAGACAAGTGTCATAGATGAGATATTTTGCCATCGACAATGGCTTGCTGAATGAAACAAAAACGACCTTCGTGGCAGAGTGGTAAGAGCTCTGACTTCCATACCATTTTCATAAAAAATATATTACAAATTCTGGAAAGAGTTATGCCTCACTGACGTCGACATATTTGGGTTCCTTCTGAAATGTAGGATTTTTTAGTTTCATGTTGTTGCTGTTCTGATATGATGTTCTGACGTCAGTCTATTCATGGTTAAATGGCAAAATGTACTGACTACAAATCAACTATCAGCTGTCAAATTGACAGTCCGTAGAAACAATGTTGCCAGTTTAAAAACCAAACCTCTAAAAAACACCCTGTATTATGACAAACACATAAAACTATCACACCGTTTCCCCGCAGGGGTAGGCAGAGAGAATGAACCGCCACACTACTGGCAAAACTCTCTAGCTTCCTCCACATTCATACAACGATTCATACACGCACGTCGATTCCTCCGACTTCTAACATGACCAACCTTTAAATATATATGAACATTATTATGAACAAAATTATAAAAGGAACACTGCGTTGGTTCGGACATATGAAGCGAATGCGAGTACGGAGTCGAGGTAGACTGATGAAAATATGGCATGACCAAATTAATAAAATTTTAAAGGTTAAATATTAGAAATCGGAAGAATCGACGTGTGTGTATGACTCGTTCTATGAATGTGTGAGTATGTCAGGATAGAGTAGTTTGGCGGTCAAATTTCTCTGCCTACCCCTGCGGGGAAACAGCGTAATGGTTTGTTTGTTTATTACTTTTTTTTCACTCAATAGTGGAAAAAACCTTGTTTTAATACATATATTTTTTTTTGTTCATAACGCTTTCGTTCGCACTCCGCGGCGATGCCGGTGCGCAGAGCCGTGAGTCAGAAAGTGTCCTCCAAGGCGGGCAGCTTCCGAGTCGGGTCTATAACCCACGAAGGCTGCCCACCACGCCTTATAAGGGCGGCCAGAATCACAACATCGGAAAGCAAGTTCAACCCTGACCACGCATACATTCGTTGATAAACCAATCATTATGCAAAATAACTATTCACTTAATACATTTCAAATTTCAGTTGGTTTAAAACGGAGATTGCTTTTACCAATTACCAATTAATTACAAAATAATACTAAAATTATGACAAATAAAGATGAAAGTAAAATTAAATATCTTAGACGAATGTAAATCTGCATATTATGAACAAAATAATGAAAGGATTTTTAAGATGGTTTGGACACATGGAAAGAATAAAGAAATAGAGGAAAACGTGGCACGATTTAATGCGCCCTTGAGATGATTACATCGCAAAAACGGCGCTTTAAAAGTTAGCATATTATTATTATTATTACTATCGACGACCTTCGTGGCCGAGTGGTAAGTGCATTGACTGCCACCCCGAAGTTTCCGGGTTCGATTCCCGGCGAGGACAGTGTGATAATGTCCCTTCAAGGAAAAACTGAGGACATTTTTAACCCAGTATTTATTATATTTATAGAGGTATTGAAATAGTTACGAGTAATGTGTACTCGTTACACAGCACCGATAAGAGAAGGTTAAGTAAGCACCATTAAATCGTCGACTTGGGACGTTCCCGAGTTAACGCGGACACGAGTTGTTTTGTAATACCACCATTATCCAGTGCAAGTAGGAAATGGATTCATTTAATGTTATTGTTGTTAAGCAGTTGCACGCGAGTACACTCGGGAGGTATGATTACAGGTGATGGAGGTGCAGCGGCCCGGTGATTTATGGCTGGAGGATCTCATTGGGCGATTATTCGCGGAGTTTAACCATTCAGCGCCTTAATGGCCGCGGAAATCGTCCGCGGGTGATAAAAACTGATCCAGCAAAGGATCGGCCGTAGTATTTCACGGTTGGACCCGTATATTGAAGCCTAATTGCTATATAAAAAATACGATATTGAAGGCGAAATGAAGCAAAAATCAAACGAAGCGACTTTTGTGTATATATATCTTAGAGGGTATCCATATATATGTTCCGGATAGTTATCTTGTATATAAGAAAGAAATGTAAGCGGTGTAAGGTGGAAGGCGGAAATGTAAGGTGTATAAAAATGAAAAAGGATACCTGAGATGGTTTGGATATATCGCACCGTGAGTGTAAAACTGACGTAAGTGCAAATATACAGTTTGGGGATATAGGAGTTTAAAGATTTCATATTGCTTGGAAAAACTGCTTCTTTTTTTTAATAAACCAATGATTTTCGGTTTATAGTAATATACCTATAAACCGAAAATCATTGGTTTATTAAAAAAAAAACAGTTTTTTCAAGCAATATGAAGTCTTTAAACTCCCATATCTCCAAAATGTATATTTGCACTTACGTCGGTTTTACACTCACGGTGCGATATGGAACGAATGGATGAGAGTAGAATGGTTTAAAAGCTGTACACAAGCAGCGTGAGTGGAAAAAGAAGCCGAGGATGACCGAGGAAAACATGGCATGACCAAATTAATCAATTACTAAAAGGCGGTCACATTCGAAGTCGGAACAATCGACGTGCGTGCATGGTACGATGTATGAATATAGAGGACGCCCGAGAGGTATGCCAGGACAGAGCATTGTGGCGATCCATCCTCTCTGCCTACCCCACCGGGGAAATGGCGTGATGGTTAGTTAGTTAAAATATGCATATGCACTGTAAACGACGTGAACGGGGCTAGAAATATAAGAAGCCGAAGAAAACGTGACAAGATCAAATCAATCAAATATTAAATGTCGGTCTCGTAAGGAGTCGAAGAAATCGACGTAAGTGCGTGACACGATGTATGAATGTAGAGCAAGCGGGAGAAATAAGTCAGGAAAGAAAAGTGTGGCAGTCCATTCTTTCTGCCTACCTCTTCGGGAAATACGCTATTCAAATACCTACTTTATGTAAAGACAGAGAGATAGACAGATATATGTGTTTCTATCGTAGAAGTCAACAGACATATACATTTTATAAGAATAAAATTTTCAAAATAATAATTTCACAGAATAATGAAAAGTAGCTCGTAATATTAAAATTTGAAACACCGTGCGACGCCGCTACGCAACTGACCTTGACTGGTTGAATCAAACTGCCTAAACACGTGGAATGCGTGTTTGTCGTGTTTGTAAACTGTGGAATGCGTGTTTGTCGTGTTTACCAACTGTTGATCCAAACGCATTCAGTATACAAATTTTGGTTTCAAACCAGTGTCCACACAGATTTAAGCCGTCGGTGGAAAGCTTGTTTATCACAGTGTGGCCCGCCTTTAAAGTCCGAAGCGGAAATGAGCTCACATATATTCTGTAAGAATCTCATTTCACTGTGTTATAATTGCTAACGTATTAGTCATTTTGTGTGGAAATGACACCTAACATCTTTCCTTGAACCGCCTCAATGAAAGTTCTTTTCTTTGAAATATGCTATTTTTTATGTTTGTTTTCTATACAGATATAGTACAAGATAATTTTAATGCAACTGATTACTTTCGTTATCAACGATGCGATGCGGTACATGCGACAATCTTCAAAGAAAACCATATATAAGTGTATGACGCTATTAATTTTTAGATGTCCTAAAACCGTATTTTTAAAGTGAAGTAATCATGTTTTTTATTTGACATTAAACCCATTTTATATGTAAAGCTGTTTTTGATTAATCTGGTTTGAAAGAACAAGCACATGCGTATTGACAGCAAAGAAATATATAATACAAGCGTGCGACCTATCATAAGGATTTCCATTGGCTGAAATATCCAGAAAGGATACTATACAAGCTATGCTGGACGGTCTTCAAGGCGTTGCATGGCATGGCACCTGCTTATATATCTGAACTCTGCATCAACGAGAACCTGAATGCCAGACAGTCTACATTACGATCAGCTAAGACTTCTGCGATCGGTAGATTGACTGTGCCAAAACGCTGTCCTAGCACAAACTTTGGCAACCGAGCCTTCGCGGTAGCCGGCCCTTCAGCCTGGAACAATCTTCCAGCAGACCTTAAGTGCATTGAGAATAACAAAATATAAAATAAGATGCAGAACCAGAACAAAATCCAATTAAGTTTTCCTCACTCGCTCTCTTGTATTCAAAATATTTTCGTACTCTTTCTTGACGACATCCAAGTTTTTGCCTATTTATAATATTATTATTATGATGATGTTTTACATTCAAGAAATACTGTAAAAATCTTTATTTTGTTTAACAGGCGATTAAAAAAATCCAAGTTTTAAATCTTTTTGTGTTATAATATAAAATGTTCCGTTTACATCATTAATTTCGGTTTACGGAACAACCGGTTAATAATTAAGGTTCTATATATAGCTGCAATCCTTATAAAAAAAGGTTTTATTAAACACAGGTATACCTGTGTTCGAGCGGAGCGCCAGGACGAGAGAAGCGGTGGAAGAAACACAGGTTGGAGTTCTGAGAATTGTGTCTGTGATGCATTTTGATCATAAGACCCAAAATATATCTTTCACAAACACAAAGAAAGCTAACTTCAAAAATACATTGTTATTATACCCGCCAGAGAGATTCTCAGAAATGCTGTGTTTTGTGAATAAAACATAGAGAACTTGTACAAAAAATAGGGTTTCTTTCATTTAGATAAACTCATTGAAACCTTTTTTTTAATTCATGTACCATAACACAAGACAAAATAACGTTATTTTTTTCATGAAACTTTTCTTTAATGGCAATCAAAAAATGTTACTTTATTTATTGTTTCTTTAACTTCTTCTTCAAGTGCCCTGTCGGGTCCCCCCAACGTTGGCGATCACCTCGGCGAACCTGTCCCTGTCCTGCGCCGCTCGGAACAGCTCCTCCACACTTCGGATGCCGGTCCACTCCCTCACGTTTCGCAGCCAGGACATCTGTCTCCTTCCGGGCCCTCGGCGTCCCTCAATTTTCCCCTCCAATATTAGTTGGAGAAGGTGGTAATTTTCCCCACGCAGTATAAATAACCCAGATGTGAAATCTTCCGAACCTTGATAGTTGATAACAGTTCCCTGTCAACTCTAGCTCGCCTCAGGACTTCGGCATTGGTAACCATGTCTGTCCAGGGAAGTTTCTTTAACAATGATCCAAAACTCCATATTAAATAATGAAAACGAATTAAAACATAAGTTGTATTATTTGTTTCGCCTTTCTATCGCATTATCAAAAAATTCGGTTATCATTTAATAATTCCTTACAAGGGCGAAAATTTTCATTCCCATAAATTGTAATAAAACTCCTAGAAAACAGACGTTTTCATTTTTATTATTTAAATTTTAGGAGGACCTAGAGTATGTGACTGAATTTATGTATTTAGATGTTTACAACGGATGGCCGAACGGACATTGAAGTCGAAAGCGGGGCTGATACGAGTAACAAAAAGAATGGAGCTTTAAAAATAGTTATTGGAAACAAGAATTTATTAATGAAATCGAAAATTGTGGTTCACAATGGAGTTATGGTTCCGACCCCTTGTGAATGGAAGCGAAGCGTGGAACTAGCAAAAGAAAGATGAGTGCATAATATGTGAGTGGTAGAACGACGAACGACAGAATTTCAAATGCTTATATCAGGAAGGAAGAAACTATTATGAACAAAATTATGAAAGGATCACTGATTGGATGCATGGATGATTAAAAGAATGGTTATGTAAGTATACGTCGTGAATGAAGTACGGAGTCGATGAATACCGAGGAAAACATAGGATGATCAAATTTATCAAAGATCGGGCATGTTAAAAATCGGAACAATAGACGTGCGTGTATGATTTGCTGTATGAATGTGGAGGAATCTAGAGAGGTGTGTCAGGATAAAGTAGTGTGGCGCTCCATTGTCTATGTCGGTCGTGCGATAGCATTAGATTACAGCTCACTCAGACACAATATGAAGTTACCAAAAATGAAGTTTTCGAATAAAATATTTCAGCTATTATTTAATTTAGTTTTTAGTATAAAGGCCGTGCCACACTGTTTGAAACAAGTTCTCCACAGGGGTGACCTTGGTGGAGAGCTGTGGAGCCCACGGTTGGTGTAGCGTCCACATACTGTTGTAAACAAGCTCTCCACATGTGGAATGCGTGTTTAAACGGTGGATCCACACGCATACTATGCGCATCCGTCCACAAAGTTTGTTGAAGGTCAAACGAATTTTGGTTTCAAACAAGTGTCTACGCAGTTTTGAACCGCCGGTGGAGACCGATGTGGAGAGCTTGTTTAAAACAGTGTGGTACGGCTTTAACTCATATATTCTTATATTTCGCAGCCAGGACAACTGCCTTCTATCAACTCCCCGACGTCCCTCTATTTTGCCCATTATAATTAGCCGAAGGAGATGGTATCTTTCTCCCCTTAGCACGTGACCCAAATATGAGACCTATCTAACCTTCACACTCGACAATAGCTCTCTATTGGTTCTGGCTCTCTGTAGTACGTCTGCATTACTAATATCACATCAAATAAATTAAATTTCCACATCTCTATACGCAAACGACCGTGTTTTGATCGCTGACAATAATTATGAATGATCGTGTCTTGGAATCAATAACGTATGAAGTGTGCAACAGGCTAACCTTGTTATGAATGTGCTTAATCGTATTCGATAAGGAAGAATGTATGACTGTTTTTTTACAGAAGTGAAATTGTTGATTTTATAATCGATTGTATTATCTGGGAAACATGTTTATAAGGGATGAAAATATAAAAAAAATTCAACATTATGAAATCATTTTTATCTTCTTCTTCTTAGATATTGTATTTTCGGGAGTACCAACACAGAGACTGTTGCTCTCCCACATGTTGGAAATTTATTTCTTGGATGTTGAGATTGGATGTTTTGTCTACTTAAAGGGTTACGTCGCCTCGGAAAAATAGTTATAAAAATATACTTTTTTTAACACAGCCATTATAAAACTAACTAACTTACCATCACGCCGTCTCCCCGGAGAGGTAGGCAGAAAGAATGGAACGCCACACTGTTCTGTCCTGACATACGTCTCTCGCTTCCTCTACATTCATACATCTTGTCATGCACGCACGTCGATTTTTCCGACTCCTCACGTGATCGACATTCAATATTTGATTGATTTGATCGTGCCACGTTTTTCTCGGCCTTCCTCTTTTTCTAGCTCCGTTCACGCCGTTTACATATACCTTCTTTACCATTCTGTCTTCATTCATTCTTCTTTCCATGTGTCCAAACCATCTTCCATTATATATAATAAAATTTATTTTATACATGTATATACTTGGTAATTTTATAAACAATTTACAATATTAAAAATTGAAAATAAATTGATGGCGATATAAGCCGATATGTAGAGCCCTGTTTTGAAAATTTTCTCTGATGGTGTACTCGTACATGATTTATTTATAATGAATTATCCGAAATAAAATAAAACAATTTGTTTTTTATTACTAACTAACCATCACGCCATTTCCCCGGAGGAGTAGGCAGAGAGGATGGATCGCCACAATGGCCTGTCCTGGCATACCTCTCGGGTTCCTCTACATTCATACATCGTACCATGCACGCACGTCGATTATTCCGACTTCGAATGTGCCCGCCTTTTAGTAATTGATTAATTTGGTCATGCCATGTTTTCCTCGGTCGTCCTCGGCTTTTTTTTCCCACTCACGCTGCTTGTGTACAACATTTAACCATCCTACTCTCACCCATTCGTTCCATATGTCCAAACCATCTCAGGGATCTTGGTGGTTGTTTTTTTATTAACAATTGTAATAGCTATCGAGAGACGTAGAGATATGGATTTAATATTATTTTTTGTAGAAATGACAGCTGTTTGAAAAAAAAATCAATCAACAATTATTTATATTTTTTGACAAATGTAACTTTAAGCCCCGTTTTAGATATGTTCTTATTTTTCCAACAATCTTATCCCTACTCACATGCATAGCTATACTATATAAGAAACAATTTTCTTATTTTAGAACTGACACGTGAAGATAGGTATGGATTTGGAGTATATATACAACTTCCAAAAATGTATCATGCATGATCATAATAACAATGGTGGAATGGGGAATGTTGTAATTACATAAAGCGTGCGCTTAACCCAACCAATGACAGGTCATAAGTCCTGTAAACACCTTGATCTTCCATATTCAGTTTCCAGTTTGTTTCTTCGTCTCTATTGAGATACAATTAAAAATTTAAACAATTTTCTTGTTTATTTTACTCTAAATACCGTTAATGTTCACATTAAATATGTCTGTTTTGATTTTAAAAAATAAATAATATATTTAAGGTGTAAAAACTAGTAAAAATGAATTCAAAATATTTTTAATAATGCCATACCACAATTTAAGTGGCTCATACGAAAGTATTATGTACGTTTAAATAATTTAGATTTGTATTATAAAGTATAATAATTTCATATTTAAAATAATTATATCCTTTATATAAATACGGAATTGGTTTTTCAAGGTAACAAGCATGGCTTATTTAAGCATACGAGAATAAGTGCGCATCAGAAATAGAAATGTTTATGATGGCCCGGAAGATAATTTATTTACAACTGATAACGACTATTTACAACTGCTGATTAGTGCAAATCAAGTACTTATAGACGGGTTAGCAAAGTAGGACCGTATCTTCACACATTAAATAAACTGGATATATTCCATATTCAAACGAGAATGCCTTTTAACGAATTGATTTTCTATTTGCGTGTTTCATTTCGCTTGTGCGTTTTAAAATGCAGTTATAAAGGAAAATATATCGTTTAACAAATCCGAAAAGACTGCATTATACAAAATAATAACGAATTCACAATTTTCCAAACTAAATCTGCGGAAAACTAACTAATTAACCATCACGCCGACTCCCCGAAGGAGTAGGCAGAAAGAATGGACGGCCACACTTTTCTTTCCTGACATATTTCTCTCGCTCCTCAACATTCATACATCGTGTCATGCACGCGCGTCGATTTCTCTGACTCCTCACATGGCCGACATTCAATATTTGATTTATTTGATCGTGCCACGTTTTCCTCGGTTTTCCTCTATTTCTGGTTCCATTTACATCGTTAACATATAATTTTTTACCATTCTTTCTTCATTCATTCTTTCCATATGTCCAAACCATCTTTATGATCCTTTCATTATATTGTTCATAACACCATATTCGCACCGCATTCACTTCTTGAAGACCGAGGAAAACGTGACACGATCAAATAAATCAAATATTGAATGTCGGCCATGTGAGGAGTCAGAGAAATCGACGCGCGTGCATGACACGATGTATGAATGTTGAGGAAGCGAGAGTAATATGTCAGGAAAGAAAAGTGTGGCAGTCCATTCTTTCTGCCTACCCCTTCGGGGAGACGGCGTGATGGTTAGTTAGTTAGTTAGTATCATACACAGAGTATCCACACATTCGTCTAAGAGATTTCATTTCTACTGCATTTAATCTACTTTCATCCTTCTTTTGCCAGTTCCATGCTTCGCTTCCATACATAAGGGTCTTCCATGCATGGTTTTTTTAAGGTTATTAAAATAGGTATCCAAAGTGATGACGAATATAAAAGAAAATAAGACTCTTTAATATTTTTAACAAATATTATACTCGTATTTATGGTGCTTACGAAGGATATTATTCAAACAACAACAAACTACGAGTATTACGCCATTTTCCCGGAGGCGTAAGCGGAGAGAATGGACTCCCACACTACTCTATCCTGACACACCTCTCTAGATTCCTGCACATTCATACAACGAGTCATAAACGCACGTCGGTCCTTCCGACTTCTAACATTGCTACTAATTTCTTACGTATATTACATTTTTGTTGATATTATAGATCATTTCACGATATAATACACATTGAAAGCAATACTAATGATTTAAACGCTAAGAAACTGTACGTTAAACAGAAATAATGGACCGCCACATTGTTCTGTCCTGACAAGCTTTTCCCGCTTGCTCTACATTCATACATCGTGTCATGCACGTACGTCGATTTCTTCGACTTTTTACGAGACCGACATTTAATATTTTATTGATTTGATCTTGCCACGTTTTCTTCAGCCTTCTTATATTTCTAGCTGCGTTCATGTCGTTTAAAATACATATGCATATTATACTTAACAATAATATTATATTATACGAGTATACTGTGGATACGTGGAACATAAATTAAATAGACAATATGTGCACCATCTAAAAAGAACATTTTGTGTTAAATTATTTTTATTTTGTTATTTTATTTTATATTATTTTTTTGTGGATGTTGGATGATCGAAGTTTGCGCGGGAGATGCCTATTGGTGGCGATGAGGTTCGCAACCCATCCACCGCGTCTCCCTCGGGGCGAAAAGAGAGGGATGGAGTGCCGCATCGGTTAAAGTGACAGTCCATTCTTTCTACCTACCCTTTCGGAGAGACAGCGTGATGGTTAGTTAGTTTTTATATTATGTTTAAAATGTGTATGATTTTTTTTGTTTGTTTAACAATAACAATTATAACCGTTTGACAATAAAAACTAGTATTTATATACAAAATTGCTGAATCTGAGACACAAAATGCCAGGCTTCGTATCGAAGGGGTATGGGTTCGATCAGAAATAATAATAATAATGATAACGAATTTCATTTCGTTCCACATTCGTTATTCCACAACAATTCAAATGTTTGAAAAAAAGAATCTTTATTAACAGTTTTTCAAAATTTACTAACCATCACGTGGTTTTAGAAGGAAGAGAATATACCCCCCACACGGTTGTTTTATGCGATTTTAAACAATGGCATATTTGAGTAATTGATTCATTTGATCGTGACATGTTTTCCCCGGCCTCCCTCGACTTATTTTTCCAATAACACCCATATGATATTACACAAATAATATGAAACGAATTAAAGAATAGCATATTTTTTATTACTTATTTTGATACAGGTATTTCTAACTAACTAAGCATCACGCCGTCTCCCCGAAGGGGTAGGCAGAAAGAGTGGACCGTCTCCCTGTTCTTTCCTGACATACTTCTCTCGATTCCTCAACATTCATACATCGTGTCATGCACGTAAAATGTAATAAAGAAGACAACAGAATCTAATTTCAGTGTATTTCAGATAAGAAGGCGTTGTTGATATCAAATTACAAACATACTCGTACATATAATATAAAAATATGATAGGGTAGTATCTCCTTAAGTCAGCCACCCCCAATAGTCAGCCATGTTTCACAAATCATGTTGAAATAAGAAACTCGTTGAAAAATACATATTTTGAAAGATACCCAGTGGTTAGCCGTCTAATTAAGCTTTTTTTTTTAAATTCGAGAGACGCCTGGTATTAAAATTCGAAACTAATTCCTTCTTACATTCAGTTGAGGCCGAGCGCTCGATGCGAAAACAGCCATTTTGATTATTTTGATGAGTGTGTTGAGTGTTCGAAAATAAGGTTTTTTAAAGCTGCCTGAAGAATCTGCTATTCACCTAAGGTTTGTCTTACTTCAGAATACTTTTTTTTTGAAATATTTAATGTATAATCTGATATTTAATTAATTTTACACGTTTTTTTGAGGTGGCTGACTTCAGGAGTCATATTTATCAAACTTCTCCTATTGTCAGCCATATGGCCGACAATAGGATTTTTCTAGTAAGAGTTTAAAAAAAAGTTTTTTGTTGAATTAGAGAGTTTGTGGCATTCTGCATACGAAATAATCAACAAAAGTGTAAAAATATGCTTGGATCCTATGGTCAGCCGCCTTAAAAGTAAAATATTTGTCGGTGGCTGAGAATAGGATTTTTCGACTCCATATGTCAGCCACCGTACATTACAACGTACATTTTTATATTGTAGAGCTCATTTTTATTATCGTGAAGAAAATTAGGAAAAATACAAATATATGTATAATAATATCTAGTATTTTTTATGCAGAATGGAACCAAAGAAGCGTTTGTAACGCCAATATGACGAGAATGCAGAATCAACTGCCTTAAAGGCCATCCGCGAAAAAGAAAAAGAAAATCTGAAGAAATGTGGTTTCCTTCGTAAGAAAGAAGACGTTTTTAGATACTGTTCAAAACATGATAAAAAATTCAGTAAGGAAACATCCATTCAAAAACGGTCGGCCCGGTAAAAAGTGGTACGCAGGATTTATTAAAAGAAATCCATCCTTGGTTCATCGTGCACCAGAAGGAATCACGAAGGGGCGGGCGACGGTTACAGAAGAATACATTAGAAAGTGGTTTAGAGAACTGGAAGACTATTTGAAAAAAGACCCTGACAGAATTTTTAACGGAGACGAAACATCATTCAGCATGTGCCCCAAATCTGGCAAAGTTATAGCTCCAAAAGGTTGGAAGAATGTATTAGAGCTACAGTTGGGATGTGAGAAGGAAACTATTACAGTTCTTTTAGTTTTTTCGGCAAGTGGGAAAACATCATATCCATTAGTGGTATTCCCTTACAAACGCCCCTCCCCAAGAAGTAGTTAATAGCATGCCAAAGAAGTGATGTTTAGGGTTGTCGGATAGTGGATGAATGAGGAGCGACGTTTGTTTTGAATATGTGGAAATGATTTTAACAACTGGCTCATAGAAATGAACATCCCAAAACCTATAATTATATTTGTAGATGGACATCGGTCACATTTAACGATGGATCTGAGTGATTTTTGTTCTGAAAACGGAATTATTTTATATGCACTTCCCCGAAACACCACTCATCGAATGCAGCCCGCCGATGGAAGTGTTTTTAAGCATTTAAAATCGGATGGAAGAAAAGTGACAGATTTTGGCATATGGAATCAGACAACGCATACAAGGTTCTTACGAAATCAGCGTTTTGTCCTCTTCGAAAAAAAGTTTTGGAAATTCCTAATTTTCCTGAAACTATTAAAAACGGTTTCAGGAAGTGCGGACTATTTCCATTGAATCCAGACGCCGTAGATTATTCAAAATGTCTTCAACATGCTCTAGAAAATTTAGAATTCAATCGCAAACCGATTGAAATCCTTTCTGTGTCTCACTCTGAAACAAAATACAAACACGCCGAAGAGGTTGTGTCCTTAGCAAAACAGTTACAGCAATATTGCCAGAGATAATATAGCAATATTGTTACGTCATCTTTTTCTGGTCATCTTTTCTGTCCTTCTCCACTCCCAGTCCTTCCACTTCCAAACAGAAACTACCTAGTGTCTTCTTCTAAGAGAAAAAGAAAAAAATTAAAGATGTAAAAAGTAGAAAAAAAGCCCGCCAACAAGCAAAAAACACTTGAAAAGAGAAGAAAAAGAAAAATACAACTAAAAGAAGATCACTACCTCAAACGATCGATAAAGAAAATGAAATCCAAAATCAAACAAAAAAAACTAAAACTACCGGTGAAAAGAAACATTTAAGCCCTAAAAACGATAGAGATTCTGAATGCTCTTACTGCAAGAGAAATTTCTCACAAGATAAATTGGGAGAAGAATGGATACAGTGCATGATTTGTAATGGTTGGTATCACGTTGAATGTGCTGGAGCTGAAAAAGATGTATACATTTGTGATTTTTGTTCCTTGCATCTTTAAAAAAATTAATTTATAATATACTCCTTTTTTCCTTTTGTAATAAAATACACTTTTTTGTATAAAAATTACTGTTATAGTAAATAACATAACAACATATAAGTAATATAACAACCATGTACCAAATAGAGCACTTATTGAAAGCAAGTGGCTGGTTACTGGGGCTGTGGTGGCTGGAATTAGGAACTAGGTGGCTGACCATAGGGGAATTGTGTCTTTTTAAATAAAAGTATTTTTATTTTTAATCCGGCGCAAGATATTTTGATAACGAATTTACAATTTCATAGATCATTAATTTAGTTTTGCGTATAAAAAAAACTGTATTATAAAATGTATGATGATATAATTATAAATTGAATTAAGTTTAATCTTTTTCTTAAGTGGCTGAGCACTGGGGCTTTCACCCTATATGTATATTGCAATGGTATTCTTCTACAGACCCTTGTGTATGGAAGCGAAGCATGGAACTGACAAAAAAGGATGAAAGTAGAATAAATGCAGTAGAAATGAGATCTCTTAGACGAATGTGTAGATACTATGTGCATGATAGAGTGTCGAATGAAAATATAAGAAGTGAATGCGGTGCGAATGGTGGTGTTATGAACAAAATAATGAAAGGATCATTAAGATGGTTTGGACATATGGAAAGAATGAATGAAGAAAGAATGGTAAAAAAAATATATGTTAACGATGTAAATGGAACCAGAAATAGAGGAAGACCGAGGAAAACGTGTCACGATCAAATAAATCAAATATTGAATGTCGGCCATGTGAGAAGTCAGAGAAATCAACGCGCGTGCATGACACGATGTATGAATGTTGAGGAAGCAAGAGGTCAGGAAAAAAAAGTGTGGCAGTCCATTCTTTCTGCCTACCCCTTCGGGGAGACGGCGTGATGGTTAGTTAGTTTTTGATTATATTGATTTAACATATTTTTTAGATTCACAATCGAAACTGTATATTGTTTTTATATTATATAGGTATATTTAAGTATTTAAATTTAAGTCAAAATGACAACAGGTAACTACGTGTTATTTTTTTTTTTTTAATATTGACAATTACACAGAAGCGAAATATAAAAATAAAAGATCAAAACGCAGAATTGAAAAGAAGTAATAATAACAGCCCGTTTAAGATTTCAGGACAACTGAAAGCGAAAGCATACGGCGAATAGTCAGCTGTTTAATATCAGTGTTCCAAATACAAAATCAATATCTTACCTCAAAACAAGAAAATCCTTATTGCGGAATAGCCTATGAACTAATCAGAATGTCAGCAGAATCTTGAATTAACACCCACACATGAACTATTCAAATTACTCAACCACACAAAAACAATTAAAAAATATATATTTAAAAAAAATAAACACAATTGCCGTAGAAATTTACGCGGATGGAAAAAAATTCAAATTATTCTAAATAAGCGTTCGATTTTGTTAGTATTAAGTCATGGATAAAGCGGGTTTAGATTCGTTCGAATTACGAATCATTTTACGCGGTATTCGAGTTTGACTGTCAGATGATAAAGTATCGGCGACCGACACGGACCAAAGCTCACGACGTTCGGTATAATACTGAATTCTGTAATGCAATGTTTTTAGTCAATGCCGCCAAACCGCAGCTCGGTGCGACGCTGGCGCCGCGGCGGGGAATCGATAAACCTTTCGGTGTCCTTTAATTTCCATTTCACTCTCCTTGTTTTTTCGCGATTTTCATAACCTCGCATTTCTAGCGTATAATTTACAGTGATGGTTATGTATACATTATATCTATCATTACAATTATTATCTTACGCAATTTAAAAAAAAGTTATTCCGGGGACAGTTTTTCTATCGATTTCATTCATTAAAGTTTTTGAAGTCATGCTTATTTTGGCGCGTTTAGTAGATAGTAAAACTGAGAGCTACGTGCGCACCCTGTTACGGAATTGCGACATGATGAAGTTAACTATCAACTATCAGTGATCTGATATTTGTATAGCTGATAAACTTGCGGCAATCTGCAAACTCCTCGGCAAAAGGCAGATTAGTTGAACCAAAGCGCAGCCCCCGGACAAATTTCGGAGATCGGGCTTTCACGGTGGCAGGTCATATATAGTTATGGAAGTTACTAATGAGTTTTATGAAATCTCTTGATGGAAGTTCATTTAAAATAATAATTAAATAAAACTCTCCCTGATTTTCTGTTTCAAGCCGAGAATTTATATATTTCTTCATTTCACTCTCCATTTATTATCTGTGTAGTAAATATTATAGATGTATTATCATAGTAATTTATATTTAACTTTTAAAAAACTTAAATATAATTGTAATTTTTACTTGCCGTAATTTTTTATTTGCTCGATTATTTAGTTTAGTTAGTGTTAAGTAATTCTATGTATAATTTTTTTACAATAAGTATATTTCCTGTTTATAATAATGTATAAAAAAAGTCATGTCATAAATAGTGGGGTATCAGTAATGAGAGTCCTCTCACGATACTCCCAAATTAAATCGTATAAATAAAAATAAAAAAATAAAAAAACTACTTTTTTTTAATAACTACCAGTCTATCGATGTCAGAGAGGATAGCGAAACCGGTCACTGTAGGAATTAAGACAAAAATGGAAGTAGTTAT
The DNA here is from genome assembly GCA_022606425.2 of Lepidostoma basale. Classification (NCBI taxonomy): domain Eukaryota; kingdom Metazoa; phylum Arthropoda; class Insecta; order Trichoptera; family Lepidostomatidae; genus Lepidostoma; species Lepidostoma basale. The sequence goes on along the minus strand of JAHDVF020000363.1, from coordinate 1,015,325 downwards.
TAAAAAAATGCAATTTTTAAATTATTATTTTAAACTTTGTGCTTTTTTTAAATACATGTACATAAAGACATAAATTGTTGGAATCTTGGGGAAATTATTACTGTATTCATATATGATTTTTAATTTTTAATATTATTTTTAAATCTCATTTAAATTTAATCTTTTTTATAAACGAAATTTTTCTTTAAGACGAAATGTAATAAAGGCATTGATTTGTTATCAACTGTTTACATAATTTGAGGTCAAGTTTATTTAGGGTGAAAGTGTTGAGTCCTTTTAAAAATTAATAAATGCTCGAAAGAAGGGTGGAATGTAATACGAATTTGACTCCACGCAATATTTCGAAAGCTGAAAGAATAACGCTTCAAGTTATGGAACTCGAATGATAAATAAATAAAAAATACATTTAAAAAATATATTTAAAATTTCCCATAATTTTTATTAGAACATTAAGGTAATTAGAGACATCTATTGATATATCTTATTGTTAAATTCTAGTGAATAGTTTATGGTAAAACAGATATTTCGTTTATTGCAGGTTACGTGGTCATTTTATTTTATTAAACTATCCATAGATGGCGTTAAACAATTTGAAAAGACAAACTGCTCGAAATTTTCAGAGTACTTGTCAGCAAAGATGTCTGCTTATTTAGGAAAAGCATCCATAGTCTTGTATTAACTTGATAAACTTTTTATTTTTTAAGTATATGTTGAGTTATTCTCGAAGCACTGCCCTACTTTTCCTACTTGATAGTAATATTTCTTATCAAAATCAGCTTTGTTTTTCTTTGAAGACCGTATGTCCCATCATATTTGCAATGGAAATCTCAGCTGTCTCCAGGATGAATGTCTTCTTGAACATATTGTATTGACTATTTCTTGTATTATTGACTATAATTATTATTCAGGAATCTCCGACAATTGCAGCAGTCTTCCTTTGTTTATATCTATACTTTATATGTTAAAATAAAATGCTGTAAGATCTTGAACATCACTGCCATTATGAAAAACTTCTAAATCATTAATTTTGTCACAATGTGTTGATATTTACAATAATCTAGGGAAAACATTATTTTTGGATTGGAGGGAAAGTCAAAACGGGATAAAATAAATATATCATCGCTCCGTGCAATCGAAAAATAACAATGAAACATGTTTGTTATGCTTTCATTATATTTAATATCACATTTAAAGTAATCACTGAAGAAGTGAAAATTCCGTGGGGCAGTTAATATTCCAGTTTTGAATTTATAAACTACAAGGTGCAGCTGACTGTTGTGAAACTTCAAAGGGATACTTTAATTATATGATTAGAATAAACTGTATTGTGCCTGGTTCAAATGTTCAATCTGGTTTTTTTTTTAAGTGTGGTTATGATGATAACAGAGTGAACTTTATACTGTTCACAAGGCGGTCAGAGAAGAAGACTGTTCTTAATATGCTTATTAACTGTGAACATTTTTCATCTTGTAAAGTAACCATGCGGCACAACGAATATATAAAATTGATAATTAAAAAAAAAATTGATTCAACAAAATAGGCACAAATTTGAAACAAAAATATTAAAATCGAGTTTGAATTGTATACGAGCTACCCGTTTCTTAAAAATAATGCAAGTAAAATTCGAAATGAATAGAATGGAATGACCTTAAATAAATCTTAACAAACAGGGCTTTCTTTTGCCATTACAATACTAATACAGATACATTAATAACATTTTAAATCATTCTAACCTACTAATGTATGAAAAATACAAATAAAACATAAGTAATCGTCAATGTATCGTAACTCTATACTAAAATTTTTAAATGGGTTTCATCCATTAACCCGTTAACTGGGTGTGACGTTATTCCAAGAAAGCAACAGTAGCGGCTGTGATGAACTATTCCACCAAGACCTTTATAATACTGCCCTCTAAAGGTGGTAATGATCTATGGCTTATTTTTCTTATGTATCATTTATAAAATATATCTAGGCACTGAGCTTCAAGGCCGCCTATTTCTGTTGTGATGGACTTCATATTTTGCAAAACAAAATTAAATTAAATGTAACTTTTGTCTTTCATGATATAATGAGTATCCACAATGTTAAATACTAACACTTTTTCTTAAATTATAAATATGTATATACATTTAAATAATGAATGGCAGCCAACATAAGTGGAGAAGTCAATAGAACAATTTAATTTTTCTTTTATAATAATAATAATTAGGCTAATTTGTATAGCGCCGTTTTCGTGAATAGCTCACCTCAAGGGCGCTTTCGCAATCACTTTGTGCTGTGGATTAAAATTTAAATAACATTTTGAAAACATTGTATTTCCAAAACACTTTTTTACAAATCGCACGCTTAATAGTAAACTGACCGATTATGGTTTAGGTCATAATTGAGTTTACATTATACAGAGGCTTGTGTTAACGCTATCCATCGTTTCCCGTTAAAATTAAGTCAAAATTCTGCCAATCGACCTCCATTACACTATATCGGTCTTTTTCATTCGTACGTGTTTTTCACCTGTTTTTGTTAAAACACCGACACATGTCAGATTGAGCAAAACTTGCTTTTTTGAGTTAAGCGTGCGAAATATGTTCCGGGACACAGACGCCCTTCTTCAGGCAGGGAATGGTGTCTGTGTCCCGAAACATGTTTACGAAAAGAGCAAAAAAGTGTTGTGGAAACACAATGTTTTCAAAAAGTTATTTAAATTTTATTCAAATTGAAACATTAGCGTGACAAATATCGCAGAGAACATTCAAGTATATCCAGAAAGATTATGTATTAACAGCTATTTTCATGGTTAATAATTCAAATACAAGTATCTATATAATATAACATTAAAATTTACATTTTATTCAATAGCAAAAATACTGTTTTATTCTGTTTTACAATATGACACCTTCTCATAGGAATTCTTAATGAAACTAGTTCTGATATCGGATAGGAAATTGAAATTAAATCTAAGACCTAATACAGAATATATTTTTTGGTTTAGGATGTTGACTATGTATTTAAATAATGATAATTAACAAACAGTAAGGGGTTATGGACCAGCCAGAATTATACGTACTAACCTAAAAAATGAAATTTTTAAAGCTAAGCATTATAAATGAATTTTATTAATGGTGTTCTGAAACCATTTTTATACATATGTTTTTAATTAAATACTAATTCGAAAAATGAACAAGATGATACATACTGAAACCTGATTTAATATACATGAATTGATAATTAATTGAATGGTGTGAAATGAAATCTGAATGATGAAATAGAATAAATGCAATAAAAATGACATCTCTTAGACAAATGCGTAGGAAACCTGTATATGAGTGTCTAATTCTTATGTAACAAGTGAATGCAGTGTGAATTAAAATGTTTTGAACAAAATAATAAAAGTATGTGTTAACGATGTAAGCAGAACAATAGCAAGGAAAATGTGTCTCCATCAGATCAATCAAATATCAGCCATGTGAGGAGTCAAAGAAATGGATGTGCGTGCATGACAGATGTGTGCATATTGAGGAAGCGAGACAAGTGTCTGGAAAGAACAGTGTCACTATATCAACGGTTCATTATGTTTGCCTACCCCAGGTGACAGTTAAGAAGTAAAATCTGAATGTAATGTAATAACCCATCTTATGGTCCAATGTCTTTAAATAACATTAGTATCATATACAGTGGTTTAAATTTGATGTCAAAAGTGAAAGGGATCTTAACATCGTTTCTACCACAGTTTTATTTGAAAGAAAGTAATATGAATAACATAATAAAATTGCAATATTCTCAAGTCTGCAAACTATCAGTCTTTAATCAAGATAAGTCTTTTAAATAATTTTGCTATAAACGTTGTTAAAAGAGATTTGAATGCAATCAGATTTCAAGTTGATTCCAGAACACCGAATTGCCCGTGTTATGCTGCAAACTAAATAATACATACATAATGGAAAAGTCCTATGACACACTTAGCTATTCAGTCTACCATCATGGTGGCACGTAATAAAATACACCTCTAAACCTAATATTTTATATTTTACACATATAAGTAATAAGTTAAACACAAGAACATATTTACAGCAGCCATGTCTAGAATGTCTGCGAGGAACATTTACAATTTATTCACTTTTAGTTTATACTTGTATTGATTCAATATACACAAGGCCCCGGGGACTATCAATGATCAGGCTCGGTCTTCCGTGCTTCAGTCAGATTCGAGCATTATGTCGTCGATCTCTATCTTGGGATTGAGATTCTCTATGGTGCTCAGTTTCTCTAAGGTGAGGGACCTCTGAGCCCCGAGGAAGTTCATCTCAACTTTAATTTTCTTTGTATCAATAGGCTTGGGTTTTCCTCCATAGTAAGAGTACTCACTTCCAGCCTGAGAACCTGTGGCATTTTGAGTGGGTGTTTTCAATATATTTCCTATGTACGTGGTAGACTTCTTCGCCACTTGTGACCTCTTCTTGACGCATTCCTTCAACAAGGACGCTTCTGAACTATCGGGAGTGAAGTCCGGCAGAATGAAGCAATCGGAATCCTGGCTGCTACTAGACTCTTCAATTATATCATCTTCGTCCCTGTTTATGAATTCGGCGTACTGCCACGCCGGTATGGGGTTTATGTTGGTGATGAGAGAGAATATCTGGGACAACCTGTCTTGCACAATGACATCAGTGGTGAAGTTGTGCTTCATCATGGCTTGGGGCATGCCAGGGTGGGTGAAGGTGTTGTGGTGGACGAAGGCGGAGAAGCGGGAGAAGTGGGCCTGGCAATGCGTGCAGGAGTACACTACGTAGTGGGAGCGCATGTGGAGGCCCAGGCTGCGCAAGCCGCCGGCCACGTGGGTGCAGCCGTTGATCTTGCACCGGAGACTGTTGGCGTGCGGTGGGCATTCGATCTCCCTTGTGTTTTCCAGATGCTCCAACTGTAGCGGCTTGATGTAGATGGGACAAGTCTTGTGAACTTTATTGTGGTGTGATAGGAACTGCATATAAGAAATGAAAACCTGCGGACACAACTTGCAACTGTATTTTGAAATATTTTTTGGAGAGGTCGTTCTTTTTGATTTTGGATTGCCTAACTTGTGAATAACATAATTTGTGTCCTTATTCAGATGTTCGGATGCATAGTGATCCGTCATTGTGGAAACATCCAAAGTTAGCTGCATACAGATTGAACACTTCAGGACCATAGTTCCTTTGGGAAGAATTTTAGCATGGCGATCCCCCTTGTGGCACTCTGCTGCGTGTTGCTTCACTTGACTCTCGCTCAGAGACACCTCGCACTTGAGACACATTTCAGATTTAGATTGTGCTACACTTGCCACTTGCGATATGTTCTTCGACCTCATCCCCTTTCCGCTAATGGGGACTATCTCGGGTATGTCCGGTAGCTCATTATAAGTGACTGTATAGGGTTTCCCAGGATGGACCTTGCGGATGTGCATCGTGAGCTCCACCTTTCTGACGGCGTTGTGGTCGCAGAAGCCGCACATCAGGGGCTTCACCTTCCAGTGCCGCATGACGTGCAGTCTGATTCCAATTGCAGAAGATTCAAATTCACAATGCGGACACTTCTGCAGCAGCTTGTCGGAGACCTTGCCGGGGCCTGCAGGCCCAGGGCTGGGGGTGACCGGCACCTCCTCGCTAGCCTGCTCCACAAGCAGACTGTTCTCTTCTCCGGAACCGGCATCTTCTTCGCTATTGAACTCCCGACTGGATTGAGATTGATCAGCCAAATCTTTTATGGGCAAGTCAACGATCATAGAGTTCTGAATAGATTCAGTCTGGTGAGTGATGCACTCCTTGACCCACGTCTCCACATTGGGGTCTCCGCAGAGCTCGTTGAATTGGAAGACTCCGTGTGTTGTCTTGGAGTGATCCATAATTCTATCACTATTGAATGACTTGTAACTGCAAACTGGGCAGGCGTATCTTAAAAGAAAACACTTGTTTGTTAAAAAATAAATATAAACTTCAATTACATTTTACTTGTAAAACCTGTTTAAAGAAAATTTGTATAAAGACATCAATGAGGAAAATTAATTACATATATCAAATACAAGAAGATGGCAGTTTGGGGGATGATCTAATAGCAAAGCCAAAAATGATCTAATGTTCAATGTATCGAGCAAGAAGACAATGGGATACTCACTTTCTGTAGTTCAACTCTTCGTAAAAGTGTTGCACCATTACGTCAGGATTTTTATTTTTAAACTTCATGCAGAATGGGCAGAGGAACTCATCGCCCTCGGGATTTCCGTAGAAAGGCAGCAGCTGGCCGGGCTTGCTGGAGATCATGGGGCTGCCTGGAGCCGGCATGCCGACTGCGCTGCCCAGCTCCTCCACACTCACGGGTATGGCACTACTGGTAACCGCGTCTCTACCGACACTCACGTTATCGGATTCAGGAACTTGGACCTTTTTAATAATGGATTTCATTATATCCAAAAAGTTTTTGGAAACAAAGTTATGCAATTTTTTACCAGCCTTCTCGGCGCTTATGTTGATTTTTTCAACTTCTTTGGAAACACATTCCGCTTTGATTTCTTCAATAGGTACTGGTAAGCTGTCAGAATGCTTCTTTTTCCTCGCAGGCTGCTCGCTGATTTTAAGCTCATCTTGCAAATTATTGTCATCTGTAAAATTAGAAGCTCGCTTGCGTTGTTTCCACCAAATAGGCGAATTATCCACGACGGGATCATTACTACTTTCATCTTTACTTTCTCCTTTATAGTAGACGTTGATGATGTCTGCTTGGCATCCGGGATGCTTCGAAGTGAAGTGCCCGTCGAAGAGGTGGCGAGAGTTGGAATTGAAGCTGCACAGCGAGCACTTGAAAGGGTTGCGCAAGAAATGAGTTACACGGCAGTGCTCGGCAATCTCGGCTTTGTAGGAATAGCTAGCGGAGCAGAGAGAGCAGTGCCAGGAGCGCAGTTCCATGGGCCCCGCAGAGGGGGCAGAGCGAAGGTTGACAGCACCAGATCGCCCGTGGACCTCCATGGCGTGGCGGAGTACACTCCGCTCCAGCGGATGCATGAAGCCGCAGGCCTCGCAGCCGCTAAGGCTCTCCTCGTGCAGGCGCAGATGGGCGGCGATGTACCCCGTGGACAGGGCGCGGTTGCCCTCCGACACGTCCTCCCCGCAGTGGGTGCAGTGGAACACCGTCTCCTCCTGGTGCAGCGCCTCCCAGTGGTGGCGGAGCATCATTTCATCCACGGTGAGATACAAACACCCATTGGATCCACATACAAAACGGTCTTTTTCTGGAACGTATTTTGGAATCTTCTTAGGATCGAAGCGGGTGTTAACATTGGCGGTATCCGACTTGTCTGCATTCTTCTTATCTAAATTCCTTGCTACCGGGGGTCGATCAATGTTGGAACTAAGAGCAAGATTAGTCATTTTATCAAAATGCATCTCATTGGTCTCCAGATGGGGTACGGGATTTATGGGTGCAACAGAAGGAACGGCGATCTCATTGGAATGCATTTGAAGATGCCGCAGCAAATTGGAACGGACTTTGGTACTAAAGCCGCAAACTGAACACTTAATCTCTTCATTAAATATCGCATTCATCGGTACCGTTGCAATATCGTTTGGTCCGAATGTGGTTTTAACGGGGGTTTTTACTTCTTGAATGGTGACGGGCGGGGCCACTTTGGGCTTGGGCCCCGGCTTGTTTCGCTTAGATTTGCTTGCGTCCGTATGTTTTACAATAAAGAAATCCACATCTACGTTAGTTTTGAAAGGGTCTACAGGAACAACCTGCGCGCAGTTGGTCTTGTGCATGCGCCGCATGTGGCCGGTCACCGACTGCGCGCTGTTGGAGCAGAAGAAGCACACGTTGCACTGGAAGCGCCACGTGCCGTGCATGCGCACGTGGTCCAAGAACCCCACGTGATACCGGAAAGTTCTCTGGCAGTGGAAACACAAAAATTTATTTGGTCCATTTGCATGTTCACACACCATCAGATGATCTTTAAAACCTAAAGAAGTGGAATGCGAAAAATTGCAAGGGTGATTCCCGCATCGGTACAACTTGTCTCCGGAAAGTCCTGTTGCCTCAGCCAGTTCCATCAATTCACTTTCCGACATTACAGTAAAGCACTTCCCCACATGCATTACTTTAGTAAGCGTAGTTGACTTGGCTTCATTACCGGAGGAACTCGCCACATTCGTGGTTGCGTCATTAGCAGTTTGACTAGGAGATTTCGAGTTCTTGTCAACATTTCCTGTAACTGCCTTTGAAACTTCGAGGAGGGTCTCATCATCGCTGTCTAAACTGATAATATCCACGAATGAGGTTTCCACTGGGGAGGCGGGCTTAGGACTCTGAGATTTGACGATACTTTCATTGTTCAAGGAGGCCAATCTACTCCCATTGCGAGTGACTCTACCTGACCTGGTTACATTTTTGGGTGATGATTCAGAGACTTGAGGAGAGCTCTGCGGAACCTCCGCACTCAAGACAGGCCTCGATACCTCGTCCAGCATTATGCCTTTGGGATTACCGAGCTCCGCACCGGGAGTGCTTTTGGTGGTTGACAGAGAAGTCACAGCGCTGATCACGGGCAGCACAAATTTTTCAGTGGCAATTTTTCCTGAGACTGATGCAGCGATTGTTTGGCACTCAGGCATTGTCAACTTTACCAGCCCAGAGCTGTCTACGGGTTTCTGCCGCTGGTACAAATCTTTTTGGTCCACATTTATCAACACCACTTTATCCTCGCAGACGCTCTGAAACAAAAAACACTAACTTATTTGCTGTTAAGAAGCATGAAACTAGCAAAAATATATATGAAAGTAGAACTTCACTGGCTTAAAAGTCCAGAAAGAATCCAGTATAAACTCTGCTGGACAGTCTTCAAAGCGCTACATGGAATGGCACCAAATTATATATCTGAACTCTGTATAACGGACAGCCTAAATTCACGGAAATCCACACTTCGCTCGGCGAACTCCTCAGCAATAGGAAGATTAGTTGAGCCGAAGCGTTGCCCCAGTACAAATTTAGGGGATCGAGCGTTCGCGGTAGCCGGTCCATCAGCTTGGAACAATCTCCCTTCACACCTTAGATGCATAAATGATCCGACAATTTCAGATCTAAATTGAAAACCCATCTTTTTCATATTTCATACCCAATTTAAACATTTATACTTTGTTCTACTATACTTTTAAACCGATCGTTTTTTAAGCGGTCACATTTAGATTTTTAGATTTAAAACACGTCTTAATGCGCCCTTGAGGTGATTACATCACAAAAACGGCGCTTTAAAAGTTGGCATATTATCATTATTATTATAAGTGCAGTAGAAATGAGATCTCTTAGACGAATGTTTCATAAATATGTGCCAATGAATGTATTATGAACAAAATAATGAAAGAATAGAGGAAGACCGAGGAAAATGTGGCACAATCAATAAAATCAAATGATTTTCCGCTCTACATTCCTTTCCTATATCAGCATTTGAGATTCTGTCGAAAATCATTCTACCACGCATACGTCTTAGGGACCTCATCTCTACCTCATTTCATAAATAAACCTAGCAAAATTTGATAGGTACCAGAAGATGGCAGCGAACTGCCGAAACCGATCAAAGACACAAACATTAGTAGATTTTAACTTAATATACATTATAAAAAGATTTTTTTAATCTCATTAGAAGTATAAATTAAAAAACAAGAAGAAACACAAAAGATTACATTGTCTCCGGTGTCGCGGGTGGCATCCCTAAGGTAGAGCAGCGGACGTCGCGACTGGTGCTTGCAGGCCAGGTGGCCGATGGCGGCTGTCTTGGTGTCGAAGGCCTGACCGCAGAAAGCACAGGTAAACAGCCGGAAGCTGTGCACCTCGCGCAGGTGCTGCGCCAGCTTGGCCGGCTCGTACGTGACCAGTGCGGAGCTGGGGCACAGCGAGCACAGGACCCTGCGCGGGCCGTGCTGGTGCTCCCTGAGCAGGTGCTTGAAGACGTTCTCCAGCGAGTAGTACTTCTTGGTGCACGCCTCGTGAACTGAAACTGAACATTAACCGTTATTACTTACTTACTTATACAGTGAATGTCGTCCACTCCTAAACACACACCTCCCTCATACTTCTTTACACAGACTTATCTTTCTATTTCCATTATTGGTTTCAATAATATGATCCTAGCGGATGGTTATTTCAAGAATATTAATAGTTATTATAAAAATTTATTTCTATATTTTGTTTTTAATTTCCATGGGCTATCTAAATACATAACATATTCGCTTCGAAAACCTCAGCTATACTCTGATCTTGTGCCCTTCGCTTCCAGTCACCAGGAATTTTTCTAATGTCAAATCATCATGTGGGGGGTCTCCCTCTGTTTCTTCTATCCTCAAAAGGTCTCCATTCCACCACCCCTCTTGTTCATAAATTGTTATTTCTTCCGGCCACAAGAACCAACCTGCCTCAGTTTGCTTAACAAGATTACCTCGGAGATCGACATTTTTCATAATAGTGAAAGTACGTTCAGAAGAAAAATACTCTCAACTTTAAAGAGCATCTTGTCTTCCTAAAGTTGAACTATCTCTCATGCGTTCCTGATTCTCAAATAGATGCCTTAAACTGTTATTATGTTTGTAATGTCTTTTGAGTGAATAAGTAAACTGATATTTAGGGAAATCTTTGGTCTCTCAGTCTGGCAACATGTCCCGTAAATGACCATTTAAGCTTAGCCACTCCCTTCTATTATCTCCTATCTCCTCTTCCGACCAGATAAGAAATACTAAAAAATGTAGCTGATCAGGAGTAACGGATATCATCGAAAGGGTGGCTTAGCTCAAACGGTCATTTGTTGGACATGTTGCCAGATTGGTAGACGATAGACGGACCAGAAGGGTGGTGGAGTGGAGACCCCGCGAGGGCAAAAGAAACAGGGAGAACCCCCACATGATGGTCCAATGGTATTTGAAAATTTGCTGGTGATTGGATGCGAAGGGCACAAGTCAGGAATACCTGGAGAAGTATGGGGGATACCTATGTCCAGCAGACGATGACAACGGCTGTTTAAGTTAAAGGAAGTGTAAATTTATTTTTTTCTTCTATGTTCGCCACACTTTGTGTTGTAGATGTTTTATTTGTCTTTTTCTTTTTTTATATACTTTGTATATACAACATTCAACATTCATTTAATAAAGATAATGGTGTTGAAATTTTGCATGTTAATAATAGAAATATAACTTTGAGCAATCTGAAAATTCTAGAAATTAAAAAAGCAAATAAAAATAAAGAAAATATTATAAATAATCAAATTATTATAATTTTATGTCAAGCCCAATCTTTGATTTATTTCCTTTGTTGTAAGTATTATAATTACCTGCATCCCAATAAGAACATTAAATTATTATTTTTAATTGATTCATAATATTTGGTATAACAAAAGCATAAACCTTCCATAATAAATCTTTATAACATCTGTCAAAATTGATCATATTTGTAAACAATTTTATACTATTTTAAATATGTATCTTTATAATATGTATCACAGAAGAAGGACTGGTTGTCTGAAACATGTCTGATATGTAATTTTAATAGTGTTGTATATAAAAAAGAAAAAGACAAGGTAAATTTATTTGTTTTATATTATTTTCTAAAAGATCGAGAATATCAGATGCAGTCTTCATATTTGAATTTTTAGATTTAAAACACGTCCTAATGCGCCCTTTGAGGTGATTACATCACAAAAACGCCTTTTTTAAAGTTAGTTTATTATTATAAAATTCAAAACATTTATAAATCGTTACAAAAATGAATTATTCTATTTAAATACTAGAATTCTTAAGTGGGGTGTTAATTACGTGTATAAAATAATGAATTGATATACGAATTAAAATTTAAAATATAAAAACATTAAAATTATAAATTCAACATATACATCGATTTTAAAAATCTGCACTTTTATTATAAGATTCTTCAAATTAGTAATAAAGATAAAACATATGTTATAATTTCCTGCTAATAAAATATAAATATATTAATATTCATTTAAATCTTATCAAACAAGAGATTAAAAAAAATCGTCTGAAATAAATTGTTAATTATTTAAAATTTCCATTAATAAACTAACTATAAAAAAAATTTAAATCGAAAAAAACGTATTTACCTGTGTTATTGGATAATCTATATTACAATCGAAGAAAAAAACACACACACACACATTGGTTATTGACATTCACATATATAGAAATAATGTCATCATCAAAACATTTTTAAAAAATCACTAACACACCATAAAAAATTAAATAAAAAATATTACATTGCGATTAAGCCGAATAGGTGTGTATTTTCTGATACGTACAACAAAATTAATAACATTCGCGAAGGAAGAATGCGATAAATAAAAGATAAATTGATTACATTCCGGGTAAACTATTACCTAAGGAGACCTACGTGACCGACTGAGGGCCGCCAATGGCCGCATGTCCGCCCGTGGGGGCGCCACTAGCGGCGCTCCCTTCGCGTTTCAATTCAAAATAATATCTTTTGTTTTACAAACTTCAAATGCGTTCCATTCGAGATTGGCGGGAATTTGTAATTTTGTCAATGATATTATAACACGTTAAAGAGCGAATAATGAAGTGATTTTTTTAGTTTATCGGCGATGTTTTAGTTCGAGGGTGCGAGTGTAAAAAAGCGGTGCATAAACGAACACAATTATGTAACGTAAATGTCGCGGGAAAGAATGGGGGAATGTGAAACTGCTGGTTGCTTTTGCCAACAATATAAATTGTGAACATTTTCTTCCTGAAAATTATCGATATTAATTTTAAAACGAACTTAAAATATCCAGGAGTATGAAATACTTTATATATATTAATACCTTCCGCGGTGTACCGAGTAGAAAATCGCTTCACAACAAAATTACATACATAGTTCGAGATGCAATATAACCCCAAATGTGTAATCGAAATACAGTTAAAATCGATTAGAATCACCTGACCATTTGAAATTCTCTTTTGCAAAAACATTCAGTTATAATAATAATACAATAATACGAATGAAAACGTTTATTTCCTTCGGTAAAAGGTATACAATAACACCTTTCTGATTTGTATAACGTTTTTTTTATTGTATCTTGGACAATGCCGTAAAACTCCATATTAAATAACTAATACGAATGAAAACGGCCGTTTTCTTTTTTTGTATACAGCTGATCGTTTGAACACAATAACTGTAAACAATTTGTTTTTAGCTATTATTATATTTATTCTCGTGAGATGTGATAGGTAGCAAATCTATCGCCATTTTATTGTCGCGTGAATTCTACATCAGACCAAAGACAGTGTGACAATCACACTGCTATCGCCGGGAATCGAACCCGGGACATTCGGTATGGCAGTCAGAGTTCTTAACACTGCCACGAAGGTCGACTTTTCTCTCCGTACAGGAATCGATCAATTTACTCTCTTGACATCGTTATCCTTCCTCTCGGTTTTATGTGTACATTTGATAATGCCTTAGTAAGGTGAAACATGTCATTCCCATAAAATATAATAAAACTTCTAGAAAACAGACGTTTTCATTCCTATAAATGAGGCCGCCAGGGCAAGAGTGGTCTAACCCCAAATTTAGACAATGGAGATAAATGCGATTGAAAATTTGACGTTTTTTCCTCTTTTTTTTAAACTATATGGGTTAGGGTCTTCTTTAGTGATAAACCTTGTTTGTTTGGTGAATATCTTTAGAATAGTATTTTGAAATATTGGGAAATATAAAGTTTATTTTTGATGGTTACTTATAATAGACCACATTTGACTCCATATATTTTGATTTTTTGTCAGAGCAAAAGAAGTATTTATGGCGATATCTATGTTTCCACTTGGAAATGGTGGTTAGATTAATTTTTCTTTTATAGTAGGTCACACATAGGTGTGGGTTAGACCAGTAACTCAATTTTTCAAAAAATGTTGGTTAGACCACTCTTGTCCTAGTGGCCTCAAATATATAACGTAATTTAGCATTATTTAACTATGTAAGCATTGTACACATAAGTAGTCCAAACATTATTTAATTAGTTGCAGGTAATAATTTCCAATATTTTGGGGTGTATTAAACCACATCGTTTACCTTAACTAACTAACTAACTACCTCACCGTCTCACCGAAGGGGTAGGCAGAAACAATGGACCGCAACACTGTACTGTCTTGACATACTTCTCTCGCGCCCTCTACATTCATACATTGTGTCATGCACGCACGACGATTTCTCGATGACCGACATTTTATATTTGATTGATTTGATCGTGCCACGTTTTCCTCGACCTTCCTCTATTTCTAGCTCCGTTATCGTCATTTACATATACCATATTCTGCTCCATTTACTTGGATTTATAAATAACAACCCACTTGATTCTCATTCTTTTATGGATGTCTTTTGTGATTTTTTTCGAAGTCGAAGATACAATATCTCTTCCGATACTTTACAGAGCCGGAAACACGGAAAAATCTTCCTTCACACCTCAGATGCATAAATGATCCGACAGATTTCAGATCTAAACTGAAAACCCATATTTTTCATATTTCATACCCAATTTAAACATTTATACTTTGTTCTACTATACTTTCTAACCGATCGCGAAAATCAGATGCAGCGTTCACATTCAGATTTTTATATTTAAAACACGTCTAAATGCGCCCTTGAGGTGATTACATCACAAAAACGGGGCTTTAAAAGTTAGCATATTATTATTATTTATTATTTATGTCATTTGCAAACATATACTTATAGAAAACAGATGTTTTCATTTGTAATAATTATTTAAAATGGAGTTTTACGTCACTGTTCAAGAAACAATACATACATTCAGTAATAATTGTAAACTTGACGACAAAGTGTTAAGACGAGTAAATATAACGTAATAGGAACTCGACGCGGTTTTGGAAGGCTTAAACATATATTATGATATAATATATCGTATCATACACGTTTAAGTACTTTGTGACCGGCGATATTGTATCTTCGATTTGTAAAAAAATCACAAAAGACATCCATAAAAGAATGACAAAATAAAACGCACATACTGCATGTTATTATTATTATTATTTTGTTGAAAAAACTCCTAACATCATTACAGCGCGAGCCAAATCGATGTAAAGGGTGAAAAAAAAAATATCAAAGGAAATATACATAGAAACTTATGAATAGGAAAAGCCAGTTATTTGCTTGCTCCCTTTATCGTAAGGGTATTTACGAATTCGCCATAATTGCATCCGAAAAGGTCTATCTCTTTTTCAACCTCATTTAAAAGACGAATCGCTTTCAATACAGGAGAATTTCAAAAGGCCTCTGTGCGGCAATTTGGGTCATAAAATAATATATGCCCCCTTGCTCTGCTACAACTATGAGGAACGTATAGATTTAGCTCTCACTATTCCTGGATTGCAAATACTTCCGGATAATAGTTTAAAAAATGCTTTCCTAGAAAGATCATTCGACGAGTTTCAAGAGTGTTGCAATCTAACATTCCTGAGAGAAATAGTTTCTACTATTAGAAATAATTCCCCAGTTATTGCTCCTATACTCTGGCGGGGTGATTCTTTCCGTGCGGATTACGTTATCTTCCCGTGAGGAATGAACGCCGATGTGTAATTCCGCCTACTTCACCAAACACAATCTTCTCTCGGTTTTGTGTGCATCTGTATTGACCCGCGCGGGGACCTTGAAGGGGGAAAGAGAAGACGCTATGTACACAATAGTAACTCACGCGGTACTTTAAAATGGGGTGCCAACGAAACATTAAAAAGTGACCATAGTTTATAAGCATACCTAATAGTGGATTTACATTTAAGGTTCGCAAAACCATAAAATTTTATAGAATCGGGGTAGTATATTACTTTCCCGATGCCTCGTCCTACATGGTTCCAGTATTATTTCGAGACAGGTTAAACTTCTAAAATTTAACAGTAGTAGGTATTTTGTTTCTTGAACAATGATTTCAAATCTGAGGTATCTCTACATGAGGGAGTATGGTAGTTATCCGTGGCTCTATCCCACGGCATTTCTTTTAGGAATGCTCGGAACCAATTCTTTACAGCTTCGAAGAGATGGGCATCTCATAACCCATTTCTTTAAATTAATCAGGGGATATTTCGAGAACTCGGCCGTGCTAGAGGGTGTTGGTCTTTTTGTCCCTGATAGATTTCTTCGACAGCGACAGCACAGATTGTTTTACCTACCGGCCACCAGAACCAATCTGCCTCTGGTGACACCGATGGGAAGAGCAATTAGTCTGCTGAACGCGGTCTCCTCGGAGATCGACGTCTTTTATATTAGTGAAGGTACGTTCAGGGGACAAATACTCTTGACTTTAAAAAGTATGTTGTCTTCTTAGGAAGAACCATCTCTAATGCGTTCCTGGTATTTTGTTGTATTTTTATAATACTCAATAGATGTACCTGTACTCAATAGATGTAACCTGTACTCAATAGATGCCTTAAACATTTTCCTGTTTATAATGTCTTTTGAGTTAATAAACTGATTTGATTTGATTTGATATCAAACACACTGTAAAATTCCATATCTATTAAAGAAGAAATCATGACAAGTCTGCAACATTAGCGTGAATGGTGAAAATTTGGAGCAAGTAGATGAGTTCGTGTATTTAGGTAGTATGTTTACAGATGGGTGAGTAGAGAGGGATATTGAAAGAAGGGTTGGGGCAGGCAACAAAGTGAATGGTGCACTTAAAGTTGTCATCGCAAACAAAAACCTATCCAAAAAAGCTAGAATGGCAGTTCACAATGGTGTTCTTCTACCGACCCTTATCTATGGAAGCGAAGCATGGAACTGGCAAAAGAAGGATGAAAGTAGAATAAATGCAGTAGAAATTAGATCTCTTAGACGAATGTGTAGATACTCTGTGTATGATAGAGTGTCGAATGAAAATATAAGAAGTGAATGCGGTGCGAATGATGGTGTTATGAAGAAAATAATGCAAGAATAATTCAGATGGTTTGGACATATGGAAAGAATCAATGAAGAAAGAATGGTAAAAAAATTATATGTTAACGATGTAAATTGAACCAGAAATAGAGGAAGACCGAGGAAAACGTGGCACGATCAAATAAATCAAATATTGAATGTCGGCCATGTGAGGAGTTAGAGAAATCGACGCGCGTGCATGACACGATTTATGAATGTTGAGGAAGCGAGAGAAATATGTCAGGAAAGAAAAGTGTGGCAGTCCATTTTTTCTGCCTACCCCTTCGGGGAGACGGCGTGATGGTTAGTTAGTTAGTTAGTTACTCTATTAAATAATGAATACGAATGAAAACGTCTGTTTTCTAGATGTTTTATTATATTTTATGTTAATGACATTATTATATGACATAATATTATGTTCATGTAACTCTGGTATATAAAAAAACAACGCGCTCGATTCTCACTACATTTGATGCCTTAACAAGGCGAAACATGTCATTCCCATAAAATATAACAAAGAAAACAGAAAACGGACGTTTTCATCCGTATTAATTATTTAACAGGGTTAAAAACGTCGAAGTTAAAAACCCAAACAGTGTCAAATGCCATTCTCTGGATCATGGCACGCGAAAGGCCAATCAGATAACAAGTCGCTAGACGCAAATGGGTATGGATCGGTCACACCCTGAGACGGAACCCCACCTGCATCGCTAAGGGCGCACTATCAGTTAATAATAATAATAATTAGGCTAATTTGTATAGCGCCGTTTTCGTGAATAGTTCACCTCAAGGGCGCTTTGACAAAGATTTTAGTCATGAGAGCTGCATATGACACCAACAATAAGATAACCGTTGTTTACATTTTATGCGATATTTTGAAAAGGTGGGTTTTTAGGTGAAATTTAAAATCTGTCGGATTGTCAATGCATCTGAGGCGTGCAGGAAGCATATTCTAGGTGGACGGACCTACCACTGCGAAAGCCCGATCTCCGAAATTTGTTCGGGGGTTGATGTTTTATCAGTTTATCATCGATTAGTTTATTTATTTATACAAAAGATATAACAAACATATATTTATAGTTTAAGGCATCCTATTTAAGAAAGGGTAAAGTACTATGGTTCTACGTTAGGAAGGCAAGATACTCTCTTAAGTCGAGGGTATTTGTCTTTTTGTCACTAATATGAAAGACGTCCATCTCGTTATTATATTCAGCAGAATTATTGCTCTACCCACCGGCATCATTAGAGGCAGGTTGGTTCTTGCGACCGTATGGAAAAAATCTATGCTGGCGCTGTCTGGAACAAAAAGAACTACACCCTCCAACACGACTGAGTTCTCAAAACATCCCCTGATTAATCTAAAGAAATGGGTTATAAGAAACCCGTCTGTCTCTTCGAAGCTGCAAAGAATTGGACCCCAATATTCCCAAAAGAAATGCTGAGGGATAGAGCCGAGGATAGCTACCATACTCCTTCATGTAGAGATACCTCAGAATTTTTTCTGAACCCTTTCCAACATAAGGGAATATCTCGCCTCGTGTGGACTCCATATCACAGAACCACTTCCAAGTCTGCTCCGAACCAATGAATTGTATAGTACTCTGAGCACATTGGGATCTCTAAAAACCCGTCCGAATGATGAAGCCCAACATCTTCAGCGCAATGCCACATTAGACTGATCCCCTGTGGGTGGAAAGAGGAAGCGAGGCAGATCTAGAGCCAGCTGGGGAAGAACCCTGCAGCACGAGGTTGAAGCAGCAGACCTCTCATGGAATGGCGTCAAGCATCAGGAGTACGACAGAATCGGGGAGAGGTGGATCTTCGAAACCCTATGCACTACGGAGTAGGGTGGGCCGAAAAAATTCATTATTTTTTTTCAAAGTTGAAATAGTGCGGAAAAATTGCAAATTAGGAAGACAAGCAAGTGAATTTTTTTTTATCAAAATTAGTTGACATCTTCCGGTCGCGCACAGGCCCTAAACTTTTACAAAATATGGAAAGACGTAATGAAAAAAAATGTTGATTTAATCACTCCATAATAAAATAATGTGTTCTTATGTTCTAAAATAAAAAATACTTGAGCTATTATTATACGTTAAAATAAAAGTTAATTAAAGACTTTAAAAAAAATACATAAAAATGTGTAATTTTCAATATTTTGGCAAATTTTAGGCCTTATGCGCGACCGAAAATATCAACTGATCTAAACCTAATTAAACCACAATGTTTTTAGGCTATAGTCAAAAACGTCTTAAACTATTAAGTTACAAAAACAGCTAAAATAAAAATAGTCGCAATAATGACGTTTTTCCGTATTTTGTAAAAGTTTAGGGCCTGTGCGCGACCGGAAG
Source organism: Lepidostoma basale (assembly GCA_022606425.2). Lineage (NCBI taxonomy): Eukaryota > Metazoa > Arthropoda > Insecta > Trichoptera > Lepidostomatidae > Lepidostoma > Lepidostoma basale. Next base: position 996,036 of record JAHDVF020000363.1, on the reverse strand, counting down.
ATGTCAACCGATTTTGATAAAAAAAAAATTCACTTGTTTGTCTTCCTAATTCGCAACTTTTCTGCGCTATTACAACTTTGAAAAAAAAAATGTTTTTTTCGGCCCACCCTACTACGGAGGTGTTACAGGACAAGAAGAAGAGAAGAAATTTGAATATGAATTATTATAAGATTAATTTTATCTCAATAGAGACGAAGATGCAAACTGGAAACTGAATATGGTGATCGAGGTGTTTACAGGACTTATGACCTGTCATTGGTTGGGTTAAGCGCACGCTTTTATGTAATTACAACATTCCCCATTCCACATTTCTTATGACCACCATGTCTGACAAATTTTTGAAAGTTGTATATATGTTAATATCCAACACCACAATTCACATGTCAGTTTCAATTTACAGACCAGCGCCATCTATGGAGATTAGATTTAAGCATTAAGCAGAAGATCTTAAATAAATTAATCCTTGAATTGATAACCCGCAATGGGTAAATAAAATCCAGTATTCGTCTACAAGTATTTGTATACATTCAAAATGTTGTATTAATTATTATGTTTGGATAGTCAAAAATCAAATGCGAAACCTCTCATGGCATTGTGCCATTGAGGTCGAATAGCGCCCCTTTAAAAGTTTCTAATGTACAGTTTTACAAAGATTTTCATAATAACCTATTTATAAATATTACCGGATCGCGATTTGAGGTGGAGAAATCGAGGGGTCGCGAATCGAGACAAGACAAAGTCCCTTCAGATAACAACTATTTTAACACAGTGTAACCTTCCCTTACCGATGCTGCGTAGCTAGTACACATCTAAAAGCTTCAATATATCTATAAATATTATAAATACTATAATAAGTTGTTTCCAAATTTCTCCGTTATACATTTACGCGTCAATTAAAATAATTCATTAATACATGATAAATACATATTAGACACAGAATAGGCATTTTATCGAAAATCAGAGATAAATCACCATAGAATCAAACTATACAACAGGGTCGCAGTGTCGCGTATTGAAGTCTAAATATACTCGTAAAGTCTATGAAGCTTGCGTTCTGCCAGTTGGTACTTATGGTATTGAAAATGTAACATAGTCCAAACAAAGTGCCGAGAAACTACGAGTGACCCAAAGAGCCATGAAAAGAGCCATGTTAGGAATAAGCCTAAGAGACAGAGTCAGAAACGATACGGTGAGATAAAAAACAAAGGTCACTGACATCATCCACCGGGTGGCGACTCTAAAATGGCAATGGGCATGTCACGTAGCCAGAAGCTCAGATGAAAAGTGGACAAGAAGACTGCTGACTTGGAGACCGCGGACGGCAAAGAGAAGTACAGGGCGACCGCAACTACGGTGGAAGGATAATCAGAACACACAGGTCGGAATAACCTGGATGCAGTCTGCACAGGACAGAGTGACATGGAAGCGAATGGAGGATGCCTTTAAGGATTGATTGTATCTCAATTGAGACGAAGATGTAAATTGTTTTTTGGAAACAGAATATGGTGGTCGAGGCGTTTACAGGACTTATGACCTGTCATATTCTGTTTCCAAAAAACAATTTACATCTTCGTCTCTATTGAGATACAATCAATCCTTAAAAATAATTAACCCGCAATGGGTAAAATCCAGGATTTGTCTACAAATATTGGTAACATTCAAGGAGGATGCCTTTGTCCAGGAGTGGACGGGAATAGGCTGAGGAAGAAGAAGAAGTATAATACTCTTTCTTAAACACTCTTTACGTCTCACTCTCAGCGTCATGGGCGCAGAATACGAATATTACATCAGTAGGTTTCGAGCCATCGTCATGAGCGGATATCCCGCTGGTTTTTCAGATGTTGTGTTCTTTTGCGGATGGTTTTTAATGTTTTTTTTTTACCAATTAGAATTATAACGTTATTATTTTTAAATTCAACTGTAATATGGATAAGGTTCTGGTTGATATGGCTAGGTTGGGCGAAACGGACTGCTGGGAGCAAAGGGCGCAGAATCGAGGCTTGGAATAAAATAATCGATTTGCCTCGCGCTGTAACGATGCAAAGAGCTATTCAACAAATATAACATAGAAGGTCCCGCCACATTCCAGAGGCTGTTATAGGGTGCAGCGGCGCCCTTTCGTCAGCCTCACTCGTACACTTCCTAAGCCTGTCCCTTGTCCTTCCGGGACTAACATTTAAGGTTTAAGTTTCAAGCGCAACGGGATGCCAGACCACATTTAATCTACTTAATTATTTTGTTTTCCTTCTATGTCCCGCATCCACTCACGTCACCCAATCAAATAACTTTTACACCCCAGATCCCCCACACTTTATCTGTTCCTTCCACCCTGTGTCCCGCCCCTCCCACGTGTTAGATTACGTAGTAAATATATTATTGAAGAGTAAACTCACCGAGAGAGCAGGAGAAGTAGGGCACGCACAGCGAGCGGTGCTGCAGGCCGCGCACGAGCGCCGTCTTGTCGGCCTGCGGGTGCGGCGCCAGCTCGCCGATGACCGAGAGGCGCGCGCGGTGCACGGCCAGTGCGTGCGTCACCACGTGCAGCGGCACCGCGGCGCGGTAGGCGCACTGCGGGCACTCGAACCGACACATCCCGTGCTCGAACAGCGTGTGCCTGCTCAGCAGGTGGGCGTTGCCCGACGAGAAATCGCAGTACATGCACCCGGCCCAGCTCTGCGGCACGGTCCGCGGGTGCGAGTTCAGGTGCGAGTAGAACAGGTTGATGTCGGACGACTCGAAAGAACAGCAGGCCGCACTGCACTTGAACAGGTTGTCTTCTTTCCGATTGTACTGGATTATCCTGTGTCCGTCCTTCGAGCGATTGGAACTGGATATGATCACTCTTTCTGTGGGCATAGGAATCAGTTCTGGCACCGCAAGCAGAGAGGGCGAGTTCGGTAAAGCGGCGTTTTCTGCCGGCGCAGTCTCGCACATTCGCTCGACCAAATTGGGATTTAAACTGACGACGCTTTCGATCCTCAAGTGGCAAACGTTGCTTCCGGTTTGGGATTGCTGCTCGACGGTCTGTTCTTCACTCGGAGATGCGATGTCAGTCAACGGTGGCACTCGGTTTGGCACGGGATCCTCTGGTTCGACTTTAATATTAATCGGCTGCGGGATTATCGGAAGTTCGGGTGGCACGGTTGGCAAAGGATTGACGGTACTACTCGTGTGCACCCTGATGAGATGATCGAGAGCTTGGAGGTGTGTGCTGTCAGGAGTACAAACATCCTTGTCGCACTCCTGGCAGAATCCGTTCCACCTGGCATTGAAATGAATGTTTTCTAAATGTTTTGAAAACACCAAGAAATGCGGGGTTTGATAAATGCAGTTGTCGATGAAACACGAATACTCTGCCAGAGACAATGTTTTGTATTGCATTCTCGATATAGCTCCTACTTGGACCCTTCCCAAAGACGTTTTGTTAGGAGACATCTCTGGTAAAATGCCGGGATTGCGATTGTTTGCCCCGAGATTTAAATTACTTCGCAGAGGACCGGTGGCGTTAAACGAAGTAATATTATTGATCGACTGAAAGTAAGCTTCGTTTGTCTTTTGGGACGGATCGTCGACATTCGGTTCAGATTTTATTTTCACAAGGTTCATATCGGCAACTTCAGGGCTTTCAATATTTTCGGTTTGATCTGGAGAAATAATTTCTTTCTTAACCAGAATTTCGGAAACTGGTTTCTCTTTCTCTTTTTGTTCAATATCCGAAGTAAATACTTTAGAAACCAGCGCCGTTGGCTTACATTCACTTCCACTAGCTGACAACGCAGTCTCTTTTACATTTTGTGAATCGACAGGCTCATTATTCGAAGCAGCGTCTAAGCAGTTTCCATCTTGAGACAGGTCGTCATCTTTATTTGTTGAATCCGAGTCAACCTGATGTACTGTTGACATTTTGGTTTTTTTAGAAAGTGTCATCTCTGAACATTCTTGGGAATTCTGCCGGCGCTTTCGAGCATTGGAAATCGTTAAATTGACTTCAAGAATTTCTGATTCTTCGTTGAAATGTCTCAAGGATAGATGTGTTTTTAAATTGTCGCAAGATATTTGCGTGTAGTTGCACAAACTGCACATGAAGCCCTTCACCGCAGCCAGACCGTCCGACGCGGGCGGCAGCGCGCTGGACTTGTTGCACTCACTCACGCACCGCTTGACGCTGGGACCGCTGCACACGCCGCACTCACTTCTGTATTCCCCGGTGTGATTGAATACAATGTGATCAAATATTGCATTCATGCCCTTAACTTTAAACAACTGCATACAAAACCTACACCTGAATTGGCTAAACTTACCCAGCTTTACAGGCTTTTCCAGCAATTTATTTTTCGATTCCTCGACCGCGAGTTTAGCTTGTTCAGGATGTAGTCTGGAAACAAATATTTCGTAATGAGGATGTTGGCCTTTGAAATGTTTCACAATGTCTGGTCCATCGTATTTGTTGCAAATATTGCAGTGGTAATCACTTTTATCGGGAGTAAAATTGTACGTTTTATCCACGAAATTAATCAATATTCGATCCATGTCTGTCTCTGTGTCCTTCAAAATGTTTTCAGGAACTGCAACTTGACTCTTCTTGGCCATTTTTTTTCTTATGAACCCTACTCGCCAGGCAAATTTCCTTTTTCGAATTGCGCGTTTTGATGAATTTATTATACTTTTGTTTTTCTGCCTTTTAAGTGTGCTGATTGCTTTCTTCACCTTCGCGACATTCTTTTCCAAATCATTGACTTTGCTTTCGTCCGAAACTGAATCACTGGAGCTGATATTCAAAGTATTGTTAGAAATAGCATCGGCCGAATCTACCTGTTTACGTGCGCGCAATTTAGACTTTACGGGTGAAGGAGGATTGCTATCTTTCGTATTCACTTTATCCATTTTAATTTTATCTTCCGCGATATTGATTGGATTTTGCAGACTTTTTTTAGACTTTGGACATGGTTTCTGCTTGAAAATTTCTTGTACCAATTCTGGAGGACTATCATTGTCATCGTATTCGTAGATATCCACACTGTTAGCGAGTTTACTCTGCTCGCCGAATAGTTGTACATTGTACTTGGTCTTCTCAATTCTGACACAAGGATTTTGTGAAATAATAGCAGATATATCAGAGAAATTTTTAGCTTTATTTTTAGCTTTGCTTTTTGACTTCACAGTAGTTTTGACTTTCTTAGTTATTTTCTTGTTCTTAGTAACTTGCTTGGGAATTTTCTTTTTGATGTTATGTGCAGGTGCTTGGCTTTCCGTCGTTAATGTGCACGCCCTCACACCGGTCGCTTTCAATACATCCAGACTTATAAACATGCCCTGGTTGTATTCGTGAAGCATGTCTAATTCCCTATTTTTCTTCGCTTTCTTTTTAGGTTGAATCACTTCGGCTGAATTTGAAACATCGGCTTCTTGGGCGTCGTTGGGAGTACTCGATACTGAAGTATCAATTTCTGTAGCAGAGGACACTTCCGTGTTTTCGTTAGTTGTGATAGAGGTGACGGAGGTTTCACTTTCCGCAGTGGGAGTCTTCGGACTCGTTTCAGGTTTTACATTAACAAGTTCCGACGTGAAGGATTTATCACCCTCAACGGATTCTGTGGTGTCAATTTCTTCACTGGGTGACATTATAGTCGGTTTCGGTATAAAAGCCTCAATTTCCTTATCTGGAGAAGTTATGATCGGTTCTGATGTAGCGTTAGTTTCCGTAGTGACAGGCTGTACTGCGCACTGGGTATTAATTTCGATGGTGGGGGACTTTTCAATCATTCCAGTAGTTGCAGTATCGGCTGCCGAGAGTGAAGATGTTGCGATTGTTACAGATTCGGAAGATTTCTCTTCACATTTTGGAGCCACGTCGCAGCTGTCTTCTTCGTCTGAATCTACTTCAGCTAGTTTCTCGATTCTCTTTTTAATTTTATCAGAAATACCATCAGCGCTTTTTGATAACAAAGCTATCATTTGTAACATTTTCTCTTTGTTCTTGAATATTTCGACTAAACTGTTAATTTCGGAAATTTCCCTCTTGTTTTCAATTTCTTCGATTGGTTTATCTGAAGCTGTCTCCGCTGCGCTATTCTCAGTAGACTTTATAGTACCAGTCATAACACTAACAGCCGACACAGGGTCATCTTTAACGTCATTATTTATTACGTCAATTTCAAGATTTACTTCGCGAGAATCCGTATTTTTTTCCTTGACATCATCGACAGCAATTTGTTTCAGTTCAGCGTCAGCTTCAATCACGATCTTGGCATCCTCGGCACTTCCTTCACTTGTGGGAATAAAATCTTTGTCAACACACGACTGCTCTTGGTTGCTGAGGCCACTTTGAATATCAGTACTATTCAAATCGGATTCGTGGTTTTCATCAACAGTTTCCTTACATGTTTCAACAGGCGATACTTCAGCGTTATCTTTAAGTTGAACTTCATTGATTTCAGACTTGCGTTGAATGGTATTATCAGAACTCAAATCATTGATATTTTGGTCCACAATCGAAGCGTTTTTCAATTTGGAACGATCCCTTAATGTTCTACCCCCGGATGTTCCTTGAGGACTCTGAAAAATAACAGATTGTCGTTTTGCTCTTTGACTGCAACGCACCTTTGTCTTTGTCTCGACATTTTGACTTTTTTCTGGAGCCACCTCGCTAATTATTTTTGCTGTGGTATCAGCGGGACTTTCTATTCCAGCTGGTTGAATTTCAATAGTTTCATTTTCTGACGTAACGGCATCGTTATCGGGTTTATCAATTTCAGGCTTGGAACCTGTATCGACAGTATCTTCGTTTTGTGCTTTAGAAACAGAATTATCTTTTTCTGGTATTTTCTCAGCGTTATTTATATCAGGAGATATATTTATATCCTCATCCGATATGAAAACTTTGTCGTTTGACCCATCTGTATCGGTATCAGAAATTTTTGATTTACTACCTTGTATAATTTTAGTTTGTCCACGAGATTTAGACTGAATTCTTTTGTATTTTTTCGGAGATGACTTGTAATTGGTATCTTCTGTTGGTACGAAGTTTTCGGATTTATTTGTGGTATAATCTATACTTGACTGAACAGAACTGTCAGATTTTTCATCTGGCGTATCATCTGATTGCTTCGTTTTGACAGGGCAATTTTGTCTCTCGTCTATGTCAATTGGTTTGTTGATAATTCGTTCATCTTTATCACGCTGCCTTTCGTCTTTATCGATCCGTCTTTCGTCTATATCGCGCTGCCTCTCGTCAATATCGGATTTAGTTTTAAAGCTGACAGCTTCGCTAGAGACCTCCGTGATTTTGTGGATTTTCGGAATCTTAAAATTGAGCATGGAATTATTAGACCTGAAGGAATGTGAATTTTTATGTGATTCTTTGCGCGAGTCCTCACGGGAACTTTTACGTGAATCTTTAGAAGAAAACTTTGGAGATCTCCTTTTAGATTCATGGCGATTTTTACTGCTGGATCGAGACGGGGAAAATGAAGATGAACTTTTGGAATTGCTAGATTTTTCTCTTTTAGATTGCTTATTTCTACTCTCATAAATGGAGCCCCGCCTTTCGAATCTCGGATCTGAGCGTTGGTTGTTTCCGGAAGATTTTTCTTTAATTTCACTTTTCTTTAAAGATTCCATATCTGACATTCGCCGAAGTCTGGGATCATTTATGTTACGATTCTTATCTATATTCTCGTGTTTAGAATATATAGTTTCGTGTGATTTTGTTTTCGAAGTATTTTCCACGTTGCTAACTTCCCTGGAACGAGAACCCGATACTAAATTCTCTTTTCTAGAAATCTTCTTGTCAATTAGTTCAGAAAACCGTCCCATACTTCGACCTCTTTCAAAGCGGTTGGAATTTTGTGATTTAAAAGTTGCAGCAATTTGAATATTGCCTGAAGAGCGTCCCAAACTTTGGCTTCTTTGGAACCTCGAAGACTGGGCACCAGTTCCAGTTTGACTCTCGTTAAATCTAGATACACTTCTTTGGTTGAAATTTGTAATTGACATATTTCCTTCCCGAAACACATCTATACTGCGTTCTCTGTCGAAAGTTTGTTGTACATCTCGGCGCACATTGAAGTTGTCAACAACACGTCCAACACTTTGCGCTCTTCTGAATCTGTTCGGATTCATCGACTGTGTTGAAACATCGGAGAAATTATGTAAAGCTCTATTATGGACGACATTTTGACAATTAGGTTCATTATAGAACGTTCTGCCAATACTTCTTTCACGGGTGAACGACGATCTGGATCGAATATCATCTGCTCGTCCTTTGAATCCCTCTTCTTGAATCGGTCTCCCGACACTGTGCTCTCTTTGATTCTGTTGAAATCGGTTGAAGTTTTGAATATTCGAGTCTTCATAGAATGTTCTGCCAACACTTCTTTCGCGATTAAATGACCCAGTCCTGATGTCGTGTGGTCGCCCTGGACCGCCGTCTCCTTGCTGAAATCGTCCGATGCTAGGCTCCCGTAGGGTTCTGCCAATACTCTGTTCCCTTCGATTTTGTTGCACGTGGTTGGCATTTTGAATATTTGATTCGTCAAAAAATGTCCTACCGATACTTCTTTCACGAACAAACGATGAACCAGTTCTAAAATCATCGGGTCGCCTTACAACACCATCCCCTTGTAGCGATCGTCCGAGGGTAATCTCTGCCTCTGAACTGCCAAAATCACGCTGGTTGAACTGGCTTGGATTCTGATTATCATCGAGAAACACTCTACCAACACTAAAGTCGCGAACATACGAGGGTCCACTTGGGAAATTATCTGGTCGTCCAACAAAAGCCTCCCCGGGTGCCAGACGGCCGATATAGGGTTCTCGCCCCGATCTGATAACATCTATTTGACCTCTTTGCCAAGTACTTTGATTTTGGTGGTCACTTAATTCTCTTTGTCCCGAGAATCTTGGAAAATTGCAGTTATTTGGATTTAGAGAACCGTCAAATGCGTCATAACGCGGTGTACGAACGTCCATTAGATGAGCTGGAGAATCACATGGAGTTCGAATCGAGTTCGGCATCGGTGAAATGTTAAAGTTATCTCGGCGTGCTACGACCGCGTTCCTTTGTTCTGCAAACTTGCTCTGCGCCACCTGCTCCCGACTATTTTGAGAATAAAATTGGTTGGGGATTCCGAATTGGGAATTAGGCATTATATTCATACTACTTGACATGGTGTAATGGATATCCAGCGGAACTTGGTTAGGCAGGGGCGAATTAAGAATTGGAGAATGCAATGGAAATCGTTGGTTCGGTACAGAAAAACCGTGCAACGATTTAGGATTTACACCTTTATAGTTAGAGTTGACGGGAAATTCGAAATTATTAAGCGGCCTCGGTGACATTGCGGTGTCATTTCGATTTTGGGGGAAATTCATTTCATTATTCGCATTCTTTTGAAGGGTCATTCGCATATCAGGGCAACCCGAGTTGAATTGTACATTAGGAGACCTCATCGGTGACTGCATATTAGATTGTAAATTCATCATTTCGGCGCTATTTCTCCCATCAGAGATGGGACTAAATATGTCTACAGGGGGCCGTTGGCGACTTTGTCCTAAATACTCGTTTTTTCTGGATTGTGTTATGTCGTATGTCTTGTGACGCGGTGTGCCCCACTGGGGGGTAATGATTTCCGGTGATGGCGAGGACAGAGAGTAATTACACACATCACTTGGAGAATAATTAGATTGGAGATTATTCTGATTTACGTTTTTGCTGCGTAGAATAGCTTGATTCAATAACTCTTTGGGAGCTAAATCGCTGGCAGGACTGTTTCCAGCTTTAATTGGATCAGTGCCCATTTTTAACACTTGTTCGGATGCATGAATAGCTTTTGTTTCCATCGCATTTATGAAAGGATTAAACTTTTCTCTTTCCTTTGGAGTAAAAATCCGATTAATGATATCAAAATAATTCTTTGCCGAGTCTTCTGGAGTTTTCGTCTCACTGACGTTTGAGCTGATCGAAGATGCGCGAGAAAGTTTTTCTTTGTATGTTTCCAAGCTGATCCTTCTAGATTTTTGACTACATACATTTTGAAAACTGTTTTCGGCAAAGAATTTATCAGAGTAGTTAAAGGTTTCTCTCGAAATGGACGTGCTTCGTCCTTCGGTGTCGTCTGCTAGAGCTTTCATTATATCCACTTGGATATCGTGCTTACTACTGTTTACTACTGACTCGGACGATTGCACTTTTGAAAAACGAGAAGTAACATTCGATCCGCAAGATGTCGCGACAGAGCTTGTCTTGAGCGTATCTACAGGCTTAATCTCCGACGTGATGATGTCGGCCATTTTTTCAATTAAAGAATCGTTACTTTGAAGGGGCTCGGAGCTTTCGTTAGTTTTCGGTGGAACCGGTTCTTTCTCGACATCCAACTCCAACTTTATTTCGGTATCGTTCGTCAATTCCAACTTAACTTCGTTTTCTTTTTTAACACAATCGCCAACAGGGGTACTGGGTGCCGCCACAGGCTCGGGCGCCAACAGGGGTACTGGGTGCCGCCACAGGCTCGGGCGAATCCTCGAATGTTTTCCGAATTTCGACTTTAAAAATTTCTTTAGTAAATTTGCTCACTCTGTCTTTCAGCAGCTGTTCTTTATATCGGTTTTCTTCAACAGCGTGTTTTTTATCAACGGCAGATTTCTCCTCATTAGATTTCGAAGGATACCGCGTATCGCGTTTCTTTTTCGTATCACGTCTCTTGAATATATCAGAACTATCGTTATTCGGGATATTCAAGTTGCCATAGAGCAATTTTATGTAATTCTCTTCTTCTTCGTCACTTTCGCCTATTTCTCCTTCCTCCCTATCTATCTGAGTCTTCTTCTCAATTTCTTCAGGGGGCGATCTCAAGACGCGAGTAAAATCGTCAAAAAGATTTTCCTCGTTCAATTCTCGGACAAGCTTCTCCCGCTTCTTTCTCAGATCACTTAGAGTTTTAATATTTTCAACGGGAGAATCAGAATTGAGTTTACATAATTTCGATTTATCGGCTAAAACTCTCTTGGGAATGGGCGAATTTGATGGGGTCATCTCTTTCGAATGCTTTGAACGTTCCTTTTTCTCATGTTTGTCGTAAGTAGTATCTCGGCTGTTAGAATAGTCACTAGCGTGAGAGTCGTCTCTCTTCCTAAAGCTGGGAACCATTTCCGTCTCGGAAACATTGAGCTCTCGACGTTTGTACATTTCATCCCTGGATTTGCTTCTTTCTAGCTTGGGAGAAGAATATTTGTTTTTCGAACGACTTGACTCGGTATCCTGTTTACATTCAGACGGAAATCTAACGGGGGACTTTAATACACGTGTATAGGCGCGTTTTCCGGTAACCGGGTCCAATTTTGGCAAATCGGGACTCCGATAAGTTTCTCGAGAACCAGGAAAATAATTCGGTTTCTTTGGTATTTCGACAAAACTCGAGATAAATCTAGAATTTCGAGTTGTTTCAATAGAATTCGGGAGATGTTTAGAACTGGCTGGCTCCCGGGGAGGATCTCTACGACTCGGAGAACATTTATATTTCCGAGGCGAATCCTTTTTACTTGCTTGTGGCGTTTTTGTTGTTAAACATCGCTTTACGAATGCGTCACATTCTTCGTCGAGTATAGAATTCTTTCCATTCGAATATTTTCCACTCGAATTCCCATATTTGGCATTCGAATATTTTGAACTTCCCACATTGTTATATTTCGCCACGAAATTCGACGTGACGTATTGGATTTCCTTTTCGAAACGGTTGTCGATTTCTTTGTGTTCCATTGTTTTTAAGTTGGCTTCTGGACGTTTTGGGGTGTTCTCGTCTACCAGATACTTACCTCCGACGGCATATGAACCTGTTTTGTCTATGGTAGAAGGCGGGTGCACGGGCTTCACTGCATTATCGATTATATCAGATGCAGTGGAACTTTTTGTGACTAAGCCTTTTAACTTCGCGCGGAGGAGCTCCAGATCTGCTGCCGGAGATTCTGGTAATGCAGTTTTCACATTCGAGTCTGGCGAATCACAGTCCTTTGTTCTCACTACTTCGGATGTTTCTTTATAAAAGTTGAGATTAACTGTTGTCGTACTGATAGGAAGCCTAGCAGGGCTACTCGGTTCTATTGATAAAATACTTTCGGCCGTCTTTGGACTAGAATTCGCTGCACTTACTGGAACTTCGAGACTTTTCTGAAATAAAAAAACACACGTTACTTCAATTGGGATTTATTAAGCACAAATAATATTTTATAAATTTCTAAAATTTCAACACGATTTCATCTATTTATTATTAATATAATACACATAATTATAGATTTTTTTTTATACAAATACTTGTAGACAAATACTGGATTTTTACCCATTGCGGGTTAATCATTTTTTTAAGGATTAATTGTATCTCAATAGAGACGAAGATGTAAATTATTTGGAAACAGAATATGGTAGTCGAGGCGTTTACAGGACTTATGACCTGTCATTGGTTGGGTTAAGCGATCACTTTATGTTTAAAGTGATAAGTGTAAACATAAAGTGATCGCTTAACCCAACCAATGACAGGTCATAAGTCCAGTAAACGCCTCGACTATCATATTCTGTTTCCAAATAATTTACATCTTCGTCTCTATTGAGATACAATTAATCCATAAAATTATACTTTTAAACACATAAAAAGCTTATATATTCCCTAGGAACGTGATGTACGTTTATAGATTTTAACATGCTTATTTTAATACAAAAATAAATAAATAAAACGCATAAATATGTTTTTGTTTATATTATTTTATCGTGTATTAATTTATTTGAGAAAAAAAATGAATGAATTTGTATATTAAGGAAGTATACGAAGTATACGCGAATATAGTATACAAAGGATACGCGAGTGAAGAGGGATGTTGAAAGAAGGGTTAGGGCAGGCAACAAAGAGTATGGGGCATTTAAAGTTATCATCGCAAATAAGAACCTATTCAAAAAGCTAAGATAGCAGTGCACAATGGTGTTTTTGTACCGACCCTCATATATAAAAGTGAAACTTAGAACTGGCAAACGAAAGATGAAAGCTGTATAATGTGTATAAATGCAGTGAATGCAGTGCAAATGAATGTTAAAATGAAAATAATGAAGGGGTCGTTAAGATGGTTTGGAGACATGACAGGGATATGTAAACGATGTAAACGGAACAAGATACAGAGGAAGACCGAAGAAAACGTAACGTGTGTTCATGACGATGTATGTCAGGAAAGAACATTGTGGTGATCTATTATTTTTACCTACCCCTTCGGGGAGACGGCGTGGTGATTAGTAAGTTAGTCGATTGATTTGATTTAAATTTTGCAGAACTACATTTAATTACATATTAGGGTATTAGAATAATATGAGGTCTTAATATACATATACACATTTAATTAAAACAAATATGTTTTGTTACAAATGCAGCTACAGACATAAAGAAGAGTGTGGTGTAACTTCACTGCCTACTCCTTCGGAAAATTGTGCGATGGTAAGCTAGTTTTTTTTTTCGGATAATAAGTTTGAATGTGTTAAGATTTCGCTAGGGCGTTCTATAGTAGTAGTTCCCAAAGTGGTTTATTTCGATCCCCAGGGGTCGATTTCGACTTGCAAGGGGTCACGACAATTGTAAAAAAAATGGGGGTCCACGAGATGATTCAACTAAATAGAAGCCGAATATTGAAATTTTGATATCATAGCAACTGGCTAATCCCTCCCATAAGAACATTGATTTGTATCTTTTTATGGATTTGCATTTTGTTTCGTTTTAATTGATAACCGTACATCTAAATAGTCTATTGTTTTGGCCGAAACACTATGATACTTCAACATTACTAACTGTTTAATTTACAACACTGTTTTTTTTTTTTTATACACTTTTTGAGAAAGTCGCGACACCCGATTTTGGAAAAAACAAATGGTCGACAACGAATTCCGTTTTTTTTCTTCTTTTTTCTATTGGCTTGATTAAGCTCTGTGTCACCTTCAAAAATTAATTTTATAGTTATAGATGAATTTGTAAAAAGCAATATATAAAACGTTGTATGATAGAATACCGAACGATGATATAAGAAAGAAATGTAAGGCAGATGACTGCATCATGGATACAATTAAAAAAGGATCCCTGAGATGGTTTGGACATATGGAACGAATGGATGAGAGTAAGATGGTTAAAAAGTTGTACACAAGCAGCGTGAGTGGAAAAAGAAGCCAAAGACGACCGAGAAAAACATGGCATGACCAAATTAATCAATTACTAAAAGGCGGTCACATTCGAAGTCGGAATAATCGACCTGCGTGCATGGTACGATGTATGAATGTAGAGGAAGCCCGAGAGGTATGCCAGGACAGAGCATTGTGGCGATCTATCCTCTCTGTCTACCGGGGAAATGGCGTGATGGTTAGTTAGTTAGTTAGTTAGTTATATACATTAGGAAAGCAGAGGTTTACACAAAATAGAAGAAATCGGCAAGGGGTCTACGTGTCAAAAATGTTTGGGAACCTCTTTACTTTACAGGCTCGACACCAAAGAACGCCAGCTTATATTTCTGACCCCCCATGCCAAAGGAAAGGCAACGTGCTTCCAAAGTTGCGGGTCCGTTGGCGTGGAATAGGCTCCCTGTATTAAGTAAATAATAATAGAAATTGCTGCAAACCAATCCCGGGATTGAAACATTCTAACTAAATTAGAGGAGTCAGAGAAATCGACGCGCGTGCATGACACGATGTATGAATGTTGAGGAATCGAGAGAACTATGTCAGGAAAGAAGTGTGGCAGTCCATTATTTCTGCCTACCCCTTCGGGGAGACGGCGTGCTAGTTAGTTAGTTAGTTAGTTTATAATTAAATAAAACGATTTTTTATTTTATTAACCAATTACTTCCACATTTTGTCTTCATTTCTGCAGCAACCGGTTTCACCAGACTAGCTGAAATCGACAGACTGGATCTGTAGATTTCTTTCGATGACGATGATGTCGACCAGTCTGTCGCCAGCTAGACTGGCGAAACCGGTGACTAATAAAGATAAAAATTAGAAGTAGTTAATAAATGAAAACATCGTTTTATTTAATTACAATATTATTTAGGAGTTTATTATAAAAATTTCTATGGAGTTTCATAGCATCGTCTTATCAAACGTCAATATAAAAATAATATAGTTGTAAATATAATATAATATAATGTATAGTTATAAATACCTTATGAGTTTTTTGGTGTAATTTGACTAACACTTGTTCGCATTTATTAAGATTTTCCATTTTCATCCTAAAAATATATGTTTAAATTTAGTAACAGCAAAAATCAACATTCACAAAACATAAAAAAGAAAAAATAATTTTATACCTGTACATAGTCAAATTTATATATTGTGACAAATACCTTTATATCCCAATATAATAATAATAATAGTAATAAAAATATAATAATAATAATAAATAATAAAATAATAATAATAAAATAATAAACTTAAAGTTAAATGTAAAATTTTTATTTGGTTTTTAAGAATAAAACAGTAATGAAAAAAAATCCAATCCTATATGTAAATTGAACGTACGAGGGTGGTTCTAGAATTAACCGATCTGAACGAATTTTTTTTTAATACTCGTATATACCTATATATTTATTTCTCAAGATTAATTATTTTGAGCTCGATGCACTTTTTCCTGCGATGTTTCAATATTTTAAAACCATGTTAAGGGTGCCTGTCCACCGAAGCGGAGCTAGGTTGCTATCCACCAATAGAATTGCATAAAATCTCCGCTCCGAATCGGAGTAATGAATGACGTAGTAGCGTGGCTTCGTAGGTCGGCGGGAGGGAGTCCGAAATCCCTCGTGACGTAGACTTGATAACGTAGACCCGTGTCTGTTAGAAGTCGTAATACTGACTGAAGTGGCTTCGTGGCTCATCGGCGGGAGGGAGTCCGAGATCCCTCGTGCCGTAGACTTAATAACGTAGACTTGTGTCTGTTAGAAGTCGCAAGAAGGAATGACGTGGCTTCGTAGCTCGGCGGGAGGGAGTCCGAGATCCCTCGTGACGTAGACTTAATAACGTAGACTCGTGTCTATTAGAAGTCGCAAGAAGGAATGACGTGGCTTCGTAGCTCGGCGGGAGGGAGTCCGAGATCCCTCGTGACGTAGAATTAAAAACGCAGACTCGTGTCTGTTAGAAGTCGTAATACTGACTGACGTGGCTCATCGACGGGAGGGAGTCCGAGATCCCTCATGACGTAGACTTAATAACGTAGACTCGTGTCTGTTAGAAATCGTAATACTGACACGAAATCTAGTATTACGAATAGAAATCGTAATACTAATACTGACGTGTGGTCTCAAAGCCCTGCGTGGTTTGTTGACCCCACACCTTAAATATTAAATATTGGTTATTAAATATTCGTTTCCAAAAAGTTTTATTATCTTTAATGGGAGTGCCATATTTCGTCTTGTGAAGTTATTATCTTCTCTTTCTTCAGTCTGTTGTGGCCGTCCACTCCTGTGCGTAGGCCTCCTCTCGTATTTTCCACTCCCTTCTATTCTGAGCGATCGGTTTCCAGGCACTTAGCGCACTCTTCCGGATATTGTCGCGCCAACTCAACTGTAGGCGCCCAACTCCACGCTTTGCCGTCCTCGGGCACCAGCGCAGCAGTCGCCTTGTCCATTTTTCATCTGGCTTACGAGCGATCGCCACTTAAGGGTTGCAGCCAACTTGATGACGTCGAAGACTTTTATCCTGGCTCGTGTGTCCTCACTCCCGACTATCCCATAAGCTAATACCCAACATGCCTGTTTCCTTTGCTCTCTGTGTGACTCTCAGTTTGTTGGCACTTTTTTGTGACATTTTGACTGTCTCGATACCATACGTGACACTGGCAGAAAACAGACATACTCTTCTTTTTAAGTCATTCTCAATTCACGAAAATTTTAGTTCAATTCTGCATTTAATTTCAATGTCCGAGTCAAGCGCTTTAGTGATAATGCTGCCAAGGTATGTAAATTGGTCAACCATTTCAACATTCGCACCATTCAGTTGCAAAGTGGATGCAGAATAATTTATTCGCCCAAATGACATCCATTCGGTCTTCTTAACATTGATTTTCAAGCCCAGATCCTCTCCTGATATATCAATTTTATTTAGTTCTTGAAAATCAGGTATACTGTCAGCTAAAAAACTGTGTCATCAGCATACCTGATGTTACTAACAATAATTAACCTTCACTCCCAGGCTGGAGTTTTCAACACATTAGAAGACTTGATTGGAATACAAGTTAAACAATAGAGTTGACAAAATGCAGCCTTGTCTAACTCCTGTTGTGTCTGTACTCTCATTTCCATGTCTAATCTCCGCAGTTTGATACCAGTAGAGATTCTTAATAAAGTTTTGGTCCTTTGAATCAATATTGCAGGCCTTGAGCATTTTCATCAGTTCAGTGTGTCTCTCTCTATTAAATGCCTTTTCGTAATCGATGAAGCATGCAAAGACTTCTTTGCGCTGATCGCGGCATTTCTGCAGCAGTACATTGACAGCAGTACATGGAGGGTATGACCGAGGGGACAAACTCTAGGGGACACCCACGCCGAGAGTACCTGGAGGACCTGTTGGTGGACGTGCGCTGCTCATCATATGCAGATTTCAAAAGAGCTGCACAAGACAAGGAAGAATGGAAGAGAAGAATATAGGAAATTGCTGCAAACCAATCCCAGGATTGAAACCAGAGAGAGACATTGACTGCCAGTAATGCTTCCCTTGTTCCAAATGCATTTTTAACCTATCTTACTCCATCCATTCGTTCCACATGTCCAAACCATATTAATGAAACTTTTACTAATTTTATTTAAAAAGGATTCATCTGCCTTACATTCCCTTCTTACTTCTTCGTTAGGTATTCTATCATACACTGTTATTTCGCACATTTTTCTTAGTGGTCTCATTTCTACGACATTTACCATGCTTTCATTATTCTTCTCCTTACTCCAAGCTTGTCTTTCATACTATATAATCTTGTGTCGGCACTAAAACCCTATTGTGCGCTGTTATCTTTGCTTCAGTCGATATATTTCTATTCGAAGTGATTTTAAATGCACCAATGTTTCCAGCACCAACCGTTAGTTCGATGCCTTTCTCCATTTTTCCGTCTCTTGTAAAGATCAATAAGTTTCAAACGCTGCACCTCAATTATATCATGTGTAGTTTAATATGTTTCACTGCATCACTGCACCTTAATAGAGTAGATTGCGGATTCGAGTCCCGTCGCGGAAAACTTTTGGCCAAATAACTTAATACCAATTATAAATGTTCAAAATACCAGTACATAATTGTATAGATTTTTTTTTATTACTATGTTGTAACCCATTCTAACACGTTGACTGCGGAGCACTGACCGGAACAGTGGTAAGGGGAGAACCTAAAAGGCGGACCCCTGTCCAAGGCAGGCCCTATACCGTTAGGTTTTAAGTAAGTATTAACTTTTTTAAGATAATCAAATGATTTTACTGAAGTCTCTTGATGGAAGTCATTTTAAATAATAATTAAACAAAACGATGTTTTTTTACTACTTCCACATTTGTCTTTATTTCGACAGCGACCGGTATCGCCAGGCTCGCTGTCGAAATAAAGACATAAGTGGAAGTATTTAATTATTATTTAAGTAGGAACTGATGATTCTTCCCCTGACGGTTTAACCCCCGCCTACTTACTTAAAACCGAAAGGTATAGGGTCTGACCTGGACAGGGGTCCACAGTTTGTGTTCTCCTCTTACCACTGTCCCTGTCTGTGCTCCGCAGTCAACGTGTTAAAATACGAAACCATCATATTTATTAATATTATAATATTTAAAATATTTAACCTTCACTTTACTGCGCTGTGTAGCTAGCACACATCGCTTCTAATAACTTAACCAATATAATATTGTATTAATATAATAAATACTAGATTCAAATTTTATAAAATGTAATTAACTTATTAGATTAACTTAACTTACTAATCATCAGATCGACTCGCTGAAGGAGTAGGGAGAAAGAATGGGCCACCACAGTTATTTCATGAAACACTTCTCTCACTTCCTGAACATTCATACATCGTGTCATGTACACACGTCGATTTCTCCGACTTCTCAAATGGTTGACATTAAATATTTGATTGCGACACATTTTCCTCGATCTGTTTAAATTTCTTGTTCTGTTCACATCGTTAACACACATCATACTTTATTCGTTCATTATTTCCGTGTATCCAAACCATCTTAATGACCCTTTCATTATTTAGTTCACAACACTTTCGTTTGCACTGTATTCAATTCTTATATTTGCATTTGACATTCTATTACATACATTCGTCTAAGAGATTTCATTTCTACTGCATTTATTTCATCGTTCCATCGATCAACTCATTATTACATAATAAATACATGGCACAGAAGATGCACATGGAATATAAGAGAGCGAGAGAGAAAATACTTTGATTCTCTGCGAAAGTGATTCGAAATGCACACAATGCGCACGGCTGAGAACGTTTTTAGATTATTTTGAGTTTTGTTATGATCATTGTTGTATGAAATAAACAAACTAATTAACTGTGAGGTTTAATGTACAATTTGGTTTACTTCCATGAATATTTGCAACTAGTTGGATATAATTTTCACGTTTTAAAAAAATTTACATAAATATGCGAGCTTCAACTATTGAATCATTACTATTCTGCTCTTTCATATCTTTCGGAACAAACAACCTGACGTATAATACTTCCAAACGGCCCTCGCTTACATTTGGACTTCTTAAGAATTAAATTATAAGGGTGAATTAGAATGTAAAAAGAACAAGGCGATGATGCCGCAAGACTTTTAATTTAATTATTATTATTTTTCGGTTTGCGTATGTATAATATATAATAAATATATAAATATATACTAAAAAAAAAAAACATCACGTATTTCACCTCTTATTACTTAACAGGAGATTTTTCAATCCCTGAATTTTCGATAGCTGAATGCCAATCCCGTCACCTTGTGAAGACTTGAGTCTGTTTTCCATGTCGGATAGGAAGGGCAGGTACGATTTCATCTCCCCCAGTTTCTGATCGTACTCAATGTCGTCTTGGTCCATTTCGAATACTTATGAAGTCTTCTGTGGCTGGTGTTCCTGAAATACCAAAAACCTACGTAATATCGTTCAGTAGACACTAAATCATAGAAAAATAATAATCAATCAAAATTTAATTATAATTGGCCGAATAGTCGACGGCTTTCGTAGCAGAGTGGCCAAATGTATGCCTGCAACACCGAAGATCACCGAAGATGACAGTGTGAAAAAAATAGTTCTCAAGATGTCTTTGGTTTGGTAAAATTCACGTAACAATAAAAATGGCGATACACTAGCTACCTACCAAATGTCATGAGAATCAGTAGCTAAAAATTAGGTTCGAATCAACTGTTGTATACAAAAATGCAAAAAAACAACGGGAAACTACAGCATTTAAATCGCCCCAGTGGCATCCCATGAACCAGCATAGATGAGGATTAAAACAAGGGTGCGGTCACACCGAAGTGCCAGAATAGGAGTCAAAATAAACACCCGACTAACCAACGTATGTAGCACTATGGGACCGGCCACACTATAAGCTCCGCTCCTCAGGACGTGATCACAAGCGAACTGTGTCTTGACTCCTACCCAGGCACTCCGGTGTGGCCGTACCTAAGAGAAAGTCATAATTTATACCAATGTTCTTGCACTCGTCTATTCTTAGAATGTAAAGACTATGTAACTAACATGGCTAGGTTCTGAATTCATTTGGCGTCGATACTTTCATCTAATGGCATACAAGAAGCAATTGTTTAGCAGTCACCGCACCGATATCGAATGACCAGTGACGCGCAAGTTCCTTCCTGTCACGCCTGTCGCGCACGCATTGTATATGTACATACGTTGCGCGATTACAAATTTTATATTTATTTTAATTCATGATAACACTAATGTATAGCTAATTACAATAATTAACCTTGTAGCTTTTGCCTTATATCAGTTTATAACAGTTTTTTTTTAAATTTAAGCTCAAAAGTCCAACACCGCAAGTAAAGGATGAATTAAACACCGTAAAACCTGTGACACTTTTGGATTTATATCCGATAAAATCTCCATCGCTTAACAGCCAATATAGCACAGATCATTCCCACGTTCCTTACAATCCTCAACATTTAGAAAACAAAATAGATTTACAAAAAGGCAACTAGCTTAGTCCTGAAGAATAATATCGAAACCGGTCGGCACTTAAAAATAATTCGTGATAAAATAAACTCTCGTTATGTGAGACAACAAAGTAAATGTTAATAAATAAAAATTGCTCTTTTTGTAAGCAGTAGACCGCATAACGGCAGCTACTACTCCATTCTGCAGAGAAAGTGTCTGTTGAACATCTTGGCCTTGGATAACTCCAAGATTCTACCCCATCACGATCCTCTTGGACATTCTATAACCCACAGTATGCTGCTATGAAGAGGTGTTATCACTCTAATTCAATTCTTCATATATATTAGTTCAATTTTATATAGTCTTCGACAATACTAGAGTATTTAATATCCCGATTTCCATATTCAAACTGCCCCTGGCATTGGCTAAAAAGTTGATTACTTTAAAGTTCGCCATTTTCTATATTAATGAAACATATTCAAGAACCAAGTTAGTTTCAAAACCACGTGATTAAAATCAAAGCATAACAGTTATAGGCTTTACCCCGGAAGGGTTAATTATTTAAATTTACTTTATTTCTCTACTCCTCTTAAAACTGGTCACATTACGAGCACAAAAGAAATACTCGTATATTTCTGCGTTATGTGAGACAACAAAGTTAATATTAATAAAAAAAATGTTCTTTTCGTAAGCAGTAGACCGCATAACGGCAGCTACTGTACTCTATTTTAAGGTACTAAAAGAGCTGAAGCTATGGGTTATATTGCAGGCACTGGTGCAACAATTGGGGTGGACAAAAGACGTCTCTGTGAGTCTCCGTCTAACGCAATTGCTTTTTAGTCCGCTTCACCCAGGGCGAGTCACTTCCGCCAGATCAATTAGGGTAATCCATGTATCATACGTCCTTCAGGATTAGTTGACATATATATTTTGGTGGCTCTATATCTTCCACTCACTGCATGTGACCTGAACACCCAACCAACCGAGTTTAATCGAAAATGCTATTACAGAAATTTTGATACAATTCAGTATTGAACATATCCTCCGTATGGCTTCCCAGATCGTTGTATTATTTGCTAAGATAAAATACTTCATAGCAAAAGATCACAGACATAAGAGGAATAGCCATAAGAGCTGAACCTCTGTAATTCAGAAGATCCAAGTCCACCACAGCTGAAAACTGCTATATAAAATTTTAGAACTCATAGTGTGTATCAATACTTGGATTTTCTGTCGGTTCTTACGAAACAATTTCATTTATTTGTTAGCTTGAAATAGTTACAGATATCACTCCGCGAGTAAAAGACCCTGGTAATATAGCTGTAATCCTGTTGGATTACAGTCATATCTTCACGAATGAACAGCGCTTAATGTAAGAGACTCCGGTAGTAACAGGATTACAGTTGAAATGCTCAAGGCAAGCAAGACTTCCTCAGAGCGTCCTGGTCCAGCTATTAAAGCCCACGTGGGTGTCGGAGAGGTTTCCCCCCGCCTGAAATAAAGGACTCCTAGTAACAGTCTCCAAAATGGAAGACCTGAGTTACTGTAACAACCAAAGGGGATTCACTATACCCGTAGTGACAAAGATCCTAGCGAGGACAATACTGGGGAGAATAACTGTTGCGATTCAGGTGGTCATGCGGCAAGATAAAGCTGGTTTCCGAAGTGGCCGGTCTTGCGTCAGATGTATAAACACATTCCACACCATAGTTAAGTAGGCCTTTAAATGACAATGAATGACAACCATTCGTCGACTTAGAAAAAGCTTTTTATACGATATCATGGATTTCGTTCTAACCGACTCTCATTTGTAAAGGGGTGCCACAGAAGATTGTGATATCATCAGGGCAATGTATGACTCTTCTTGTCGTGTAGTGCATCAGACCAAACTTTCCATTGCCGTTATGAAGGCAGGAGTGTGATGGAGATCTCCAATGTCCCTTTTTTCCTTCATTGTGGACCTCGAGGATGGTACCCCTATCCTGCTTTAAAGAAATCGAGTAGGCGCAGAACACAAATTGCTTAGAGTTCAAAAGAAAATGGCGAAATTGAGCCTCAAAATAAACAAACTCTTGGCCTACGAGTCTCCACGCCAAATCTGCTCGACTGTGATTTTGTATTTATCCATGGTCAATTGTAATTTTCATATTGATCCATAGATTTTTCACAGGGGATATTTATAAATACCTCAACGCACCTGATCAATTGATGAAGTAATATGGAGGGTAAGGTTACGTGAGACACATATGGTTAAGAAAGTGACGCATAAAAAGAAATACGATCTATACTAGTGACGTGCATCCTATACGAACAAAAAAAAAACACCTCACCAAAAATTTTATTTCTTAAGTACGTTAAGATTAGTGTTGATGTCGAATAAAGCATAACATAAAGATAATCTTTAGAATATCAATATTGCTCCCGCTATGAAGATGTCCAACTTTCCCCCCATCTCTTTGGTGGTCGACGCCCCTCTGGAGTACCGTGCATCATCCACCAGGTCCATCCTTTCAACGTGCTCTTTTCAAAATTGTCTTCTGTGCCTACTCCAGCTCACAATGTTCTCTATATTGCAGGTGCTGTGAATTTTTCCTTTAGGTATTCTATCTCTAAGAGTTCTACCCACGAAAGGTCGCAATGTTTTCATTTCTGGTGTTTTAAGGAGACGTTTCGTTTTGACAATGTCTCATCTTGCTTCGATTCCGTAAGTTGTTATGGATCTGGTTAATATTTTGTAAATATAGCTTATATGTAACACAAACCAGCTTTCTACACGCCTCATTACAATGTACGACAAAAAGCTAAAGAGTCTAAAGACGTTGGAGAATATAAAATAGACTGGAATGCGAATTCTTGGTCAAAACACACCAGAAAAGAGTTTCCTTGGACACCAAAGATCCAGAAAGATCGTATATTAATATAAAAACTGAGGATTCAAAGTAAATCATCATATTGTCTGGATCTAAACATCTTGAAAATATGTTTACAGAAAATGGCAGTGTCTGTCATACTGCTGGCGGCACGGTACAGTTCGAGCCCAATAAAAACCATTACCCCGAAAATCTTGATTGCAACGATGCTCAAAACATCGGCTGAATCTTTACAAAAATATTTTTTATAGTTAAATTTGCGTAAGATATCTGAAACTGTTTATTAGAGTCAAATCGTTATCATCGAGAAATAATTATATAAAATATAGCAGCCATTCACATGGCTGAATTCTTAATTCATTGGATAAAAGCTACAGATATCATTTTAATATATTGGATTATGTATTATTTAAACTGACGAACTGACTTTCAATCGGCATCAATCGTTTGCATTCGCAGATACAAATCTTTATATGGTAAACATAATAACTTTATGGGAAGACATTTGATAATCATTTACATCAATTACAACCCTGGGTTAATATAATCAAAATAGTTAAAAAGAATATTACAATCAAAGATAATTTCTTAATTTTAATTTGAAGCATATAAAATATATTCAAATGTTGCTCGAATATCGGAAGAGGCTACATCAAATAATGTCTTCACATATTCTAATGACTTAAAAAAGTTATCCCGAACACGCTAACTTAAAAAATACGTTTGGTGGCTTAAAACAAATTTCCAAAGAAATCTTCTAGTACACTCGTCAATGTTTTGTTACTAATTATCATTAAATATATCTTCACATGCCGGTTTATAGTCTAGATATATTGGAATAAGATATTACAAGTATCACAAACTTAAGCTTCACTGTAAAGAATTTCGTTTCTAATTTTTCAAAAGATATATATTTTAATATAGACAAATAATTAAAACACGGCGTTGATACGTATAGAAAGCGTATATAAAAATAAACTATTACGAAGCTGATTTTATATTTAATTAAAATAAACGGTCTTATTAGATCTTTTCAGAATCATCGAAAATTCCATTTTTATGCTTAAGAACTAATCAATTAAAATTTTGAATTACAAAATAATGTTCCTAATATTTGCACGTGGAATGATCGTAAACAACCAAAACAGACAGAATATAATTTTTCATAGATTTGTAACAAAACAATCGTTACTAATCAATTACAATTATAAAAGATTTTTACTTTTGAGAAAAAAAGGAATAACTAGTAGATTTTAAATACAACGGACGCGAATTCGCGAAATAAACATACTATTGTATTTTCCAATAATTTGATTATTCGTTTTCGGTATACGCATAAAAAATACTCACATGATATAATTTTCTTTTTTTTACATTTACACTTATTGTGTAGAGTTTAAATTCAACTAAAAAAACTATTGTATCTTCACGTAAAATTTGTTTTTATTAGATATGAAAAGCGTCCCACACGCGACAAACTGTTCCACTAAATTGTGTAAGACTGCACACAACTTTAGTATAACTGAAGTATGCTAGGTATATATTTGAAACGAAATAAAAAATAAACAAACTCTCCGGATGACAAAATGGCGGCCAAGCCAACATGGCACGCCTAAAAGTAAAACGCAATTAATGCACTTTTAAGACCACAAAACTAAAAAATTCAAAAGTGTGATTGATTATACACTACAAAAGCATGATTGCAACAACAAAAATAATAACCAACCTAAATAAAACGCGTGTTTATGCAGCGCATAGCTATCAGGCGACGGAGCGACTAAAGAACGGCCCGGACAGGAACACCGCCAACCTCTAACTGACTTCACGCCTATGCCTGGGACCGAGAGGCAGACCGCTCGAACATAGACGTTAACATAGCTACATAGCGTTTAGCATAACATGATAAAAAATGAAAGCCATATTTCAGAAACATAGGTATACAACAATTATATTCTACTTATACGTACATGCGCATTTTTTTTAATGTTTAGGTTAAACATTTGATCCTTGTTTATTAAATCGTTCCAACCGAAACAAAATGACATAAACTCACATTTAATTTTAAAATACATTTACGTTACAAATCGATATAGCGATACGCGATTGAGAGAATCAGTAAAATTCATAATAAAATATT
Source organism: Lepidostoma basale (assembly GCA_022606425.2). NCBI lineage: Eukaryota > Metazoa > Arthropoda > Insecta > Trichoptera > Lepidostomatidae > Lepidostoma > Lepidostoma basale. Next base: position 969,875 of record JAHDVF020000363.1, on the reverse strand, counting down.
TAAAAAATGCTTTGTCCTGTAATATTGTTACGCGGCAAACTCGCGTAAAATATCTATACGACATTCGTATACGCCTAACCCACTGATGTCTAGCCTCATGAGCGGTGTTTGTTAAAGTTTAAATCACGAAATATTACTGAAACACTTGTTTTCTTTACCTACTAATAATTTGGTTTTTGATCACGATAACATAACTACACAGCGCGGTAATCCATTACGAGACACATATCACACTTTTTCACAAAACTACGCAATCGGATCACGGCGACTAGAATACACACGCGACAGACGAACAATAAAATTTTACGGAGATCCGAAATTGAAGCCTTCGTGAAATTGGTTGACAATGTATCCGCGTGGCGGTACTAGCTTCTAGTTTCACATTAGACAGTTTGAATTTTATTCAATTCTAGTACTCGCTAATAGAATTGACGTGAAGTTGCAGCGAAGTAAACCTTAAACCTTCTCAATAGTCCATATTTTGCACTGTGGTTCCAGACACTTGACAGCTGGATAAGCTGTCAGTAGCGCTCGCAAATTTATAATTAGTTCTGGGATCCCATGAAAGTTCGTTCTCAAAGTGATGCATGATGCTTAGCCATTTCGTCTTGAACCGGTAAGTATTTAGATGACGTTGGAACAACACGCACGGACTGGGGAATACATGGAAATATTCTTATATGTGACAATTTCCACCAATATTGAAGCAACTGCAAATCGACCAAGTGTCATTTTCGAACTCTACTTCAATTAACGTGCGTGATCCGCTGGTGCATCCATCGTAGTATTTGAAGTATTCTTTACTGCGATACCGCATTTTTATAAACCAATTATAATTGGGTTTTTTTTACTACTGAAACCATATCCCCCAAAAAAATTATAACCTTATTTTTCGTTTGTCAGTGTACTCTTCACAAAGTGAGGTTAGATATAAATATGCGTATCAAATATTTTACATATTTTTCAAGTACAGTACTTCGTCAGGTATTATAATACATTGATTCTTAGATTTTTCTTTCTATGTCTCTTCCAATTAACCACCACTCTGGGGCGGTAAAAAAAACTGTCAGCATCTCATCAAAATAAATCCCTTGTAGTTCTCAAGGGGGCCCACTCACTGATGTCTCAGAATCGAGATATTTGTATTCACCTAACTCTGCAGCGTCTCTTTATCCTTCTTTTGAGTTCAATCAATGAATTTTTTTGTTTTTATGCAATTAACAGCTTTTGTATGTTGTACAGAATAAACACATGAACAAACCATTGCTGAAAAGTGACAAAATGTGACAATTTTTATTAAAATATTTCAAAACAAAATTGTTAAATTATTTTTACACCAAATGATACAAAGAACTTTTATTATAATTTATTGTTTGTGATAATAAACAAAACAGTTCATAATAACTAAATATTCCCCAGTGATCAACTTGTTATTCAATAATAGGTAGCAACAGTTGTTATTCTCTCACCCATACTACTAACTACGTAAAAAAATGATTTTGTAATCAGATTAGGGTGTACCAGCAGTAGACCGTGTGGAGAAGAGTGCATCACCGGCAAACACATGTTGATAAATGATTTTTGATGCTTGGAAAATGTTCACCTTGATACTGAAAAATCGTATTATCAGTAATCACAAATCAAGAGATTGTTAAATTTCAATCCCAAGCTTATTAATGTGACCACTTGTTATCAGCATTGCAAATATCGTCAGGAAAATGTTTTTGTGAACGATGTGAAATGAAGAATTGAAGAAAAACTTTTGGTTTTTATTTTTATACTGAGTTACAACTGTCCGGAAGATAGAGTCTGCACTGATTGATAGTGAATGTCGGTTGAACAAAACACTATGAGACGCAGACATACCCAAGACCAATATGTGAGTATACGCATAAATTGGACTAACAAAACTTAATAAAGTCAAATTGTTACAAGAAAATATGTGTAACCATTAGCAAATTAATATAAATGAAAACATCCGTCTTCTAGGAGTTTTATTAAGTTTTTTTATAGAATGACATGTTTCGCCCTTCCTTAGAGATAATGCCTTAGAAGGGCGAAACATGTCATTCTATAAAAAAAACTTAATAAAACTCCTAGAAGACGGATGTTTTCATTTATATTTAATATAGAGTTTTACATCAATGTTCAAGAAACAATAAATAACCATTAGCAAGATGTGTAACTTTAATATGCGAAGCGTACTAGATTTTCATGTTCTTTATAATTATATTTCTGAAGATCTCTGGTATCTACGTCTCATGGCATCCTCTTTGTAATTGTCCAACTAGTTTGCAAAGTTCTCTGAACCATCAGTCTTACAAACGATTCACTACTCTCTGCGGAAGAAGGCAAAACCAAACACCTCCAGATGCAATACGGGGAATGGAAGCAAAAATAAGATTAATAGTAAAGTCAATTCTTACACGATCCTGCCTTGGAACGTCACTTATTCTTTTATACATGTTTTAGAGATAATCAACGGTTCTAATATTGTCAGCATCCATTTTGTGGTCACACATTAACTATATTAATCGTAATTTATTTTGTTTTAACCGCTGATCACTTTTGTTGCAAATTGGTTTCTTCTGATAAATTATTCCCTCATAGCCTGCAATATTTAAATAACAATTATACAAAAAAAAATACCCATACCTCAGTGATTTTCTTTTTCCTTTATGGTTTTAAAAATAAAATATGATCCTTGCTGTTGGGTATCTTAAGGATCAGTGATTACCCGCATAAAAATACAGACGCCTTCCCAAATGTTTTAATTCATTTATAATATATTAATTATTAAATTAATTATATAAGTCTATTATAATTAAAGTGCCCTGTTATTAACACCAATCCTAATATACTCTTGTAATTCCTTCGTAGGTAGGTAGATTTAATATGACGCTTTATTCTAAATTAAAAAAATTTAGTTATCAATACAATTTGCTTTATCAATTTGAGTCACACTTTTTATTAAGTTTTTGGATATAATTTTTTTTTTAAATGAAAACTTTTTTCGTAGGAAAAAAGTGTTATAATTCATTAATAAAATAGTAATTATAGAATTTCAGTGAACACCTTAAGTTTTAAAAAAAATATATAGAATATAAATTATTTATTTCAAACGATACGTATTTTATATTTCCTAATGTAGTATCATTTTGAATTTTTGAAAGCATATAACCCTACAAGTTGATTACCACCAGTGACCTGCACTTGTTTTCAAACATTCATTGGCACAAGCAGGTAACAAGCATACATTAAAAGACTCATAAGAATTATTTAAAAATATTAAAAATCCATACAAAATATATGAAAAATAAATAAAGTAATAACAGAATTGTGTTAAGGTGATGGTTAGTTAGTTAGTTAGTTTAAAGAAAATTAACAAAACGTATTCTGAATTCAAAATCTCCTTACAATGCAAGACCACAACATAATTTAATCATATTTATTGTTCCTTGAACAATGATGTAAAACTTTACATTAAATAATTAATACAAATGAAAATACATGTTTTCTAGTAGTTTTATTTAATTACATGGGAATGACATGTTTCGCCTTGCATTTGATAATGTAATTATTTGTGTTAATTAAATTCATTATAAAATAATTTGAAATACTAAAATGCTTAATGGAAGGGATATTTTTAAATTATAAAAGATGGAGAGATGGCTGGACATCATCATCCCAGGACAGCTCACCGTCATAAACAGGTCATACGACCTAAACTAAGAGGAAGAAGAAGTTTTATATTTCATAGAATTGTAGTGGTCATAGATCGATTAAGAATTAAGATTTACCCTTTGCACTCCGTAATTATTATTTATGAACCACCCAATTGCTTCATTAATTTACAAAAAGGATATAAAGGGGTCTTAATAAATGGAGTATTGGAATAGTGGTGATAATTTTTTTTAATTAAAAAAATTGCATCGTGTAATTTTGAGTCTTGTTTGACATAGGAATTAGCGTAAGAGATACTATGTCGATCCACACTCAACGTCAATAAAAATAAATTGGATGCAACATTTTGAATATATACAAATACTTGTAGACGTATACTGGATTTTACCCAATGTTATGATTTACGGTTACAGATGTTAATATATACAACTTCCAAAAATTTGTCAGACATGGTGGTCATAAGAAAATGTGGAATGGGGAATTTTGTATTGCATAAAGCGTGCGCTTAACCCAACCAATGACAGGTCATAAGTCCTGTAAACACCTCGGTCACCATATTCTGTTTCCAATTTGCATCTTCGTCTCTATTGAGATACAATTAATCCATAAATTGGATGATTTATAAACCGTCATTTTCATGAATTATAAATTAAATAAACATAATTTGAAAAAATGCATTTTGAGTCTCAATCTAAACTTTATGGGGTTCTCAATGCACTTAAGGTTTACAGGAAGATTGTTCCAGGCTGAACGGGCAGCTATAGCGAAGACTCAGTCACCAAAATTTGTCCAAGGACAGGGTTTTTCCAGATAATCTGCCATTCCCAAAAGACATTGGTAATCGCAATGTAGACTGCCTCACATTCAGGCTCTCGGTGATGCAGAGTTCTGATATATAAGCTGGTATCGTTCCATGCAACGCATTAAAGACCATCCAACGGAGCTTGTATTGTATTCTTTCTAGACATATCAGCCAATGGAGCTCCACTAGTTGTTGCGTTATTTAACGACTCTTTAGCACACCTTTTATCAGTCATGCTGCCGCATTAAATGCAGACTGGAGTTTATTCTTGTGCTGTTTTGAATGTTGGCATACATTCCAATGCGGTAATCTAGTTGTGACGCAACAAAGGGATCGGTCAGTATTTTAAAACTGTCAATGGGTGGTTATCAGTGATAAGGGTTAAGCTAAACCAATAAATAAGAAAAAGCCAATAATCAAATATACAAATTGTACAAAAATATTTAATTTGAATGTTTAACATTTATATATTTTGTTCATTCAATAAAAAATTGCTAATGGTGGACCGAATATTCTCTCATTTAAAAGCTTAGTGGATATATATAATAAATAAATATATCTATAGACATGAATATGCCTATATTGTTTTGTTATAAATCATAGACTGTATGCCAAGTAGTGAATATGTATTTTTTAATTCTGCTAATTTCAAATAACTAAACAAAATTACCTAAATCAGTGGTGCACTTTTACCTTAGAATTTAGCATGTCTACTACCACTGGCCGGATGCAGTCATAAAAAGCGTTCTGTTACCTGTTGACCTTCAGATGTCAAGTGACAAAAATAATAAGTAGAATTCTTTTCATAAATTCACAACCCATATCATGAAATTACATTTTATTATGGTGATCCCAGAGATCACCCTGATAAATCTAAAGCATCAGAATATTTTAGGTTATATCAACTGAAAGGATATTAAGATCCACTGATAAAAATTGTTGTAAAACTGATAAATTTGATGTTTAGAGATAAGTTATTATTGACTATTGATCATCTTAACAATGTCCTAATTTATACAAAATATAGCATTTACTAATCTAAATCAATGTAAATTATCGATGATGTCATGCCCAAAAGGGGCTAGGTAAAAAATTACGCATAAAATGACTAGATCTCTACGAACCTCCAAACTTTTTCACGCATGAGGAAAAAAATATGAGACGACCACCAATGAAAATCTTGTGAAATATTTCAGATTGTAAACGTTAAAGGGTAAATCTGAATAAAGAAGCGAAATACTGTAATTTTAAGTAATAGTCAAAAGTATAACAATATGAATCTAGAAACGGTATATAGTCGAGAGATGTGTATAAAAGTAATAGTCATGAGTATTACAAAATGAATCTGGAAATGGAAAAAAAAAAATTACTATGGTAAGAGAACACTGTTATTCTCTTGATAACTCACAAAATGCAGAAGCTCCATAATAAATACCAAATTAAATAAATACGCCGCTGACGTCTGCAAAACGACAAAAATTCCGAGAACAGAAATCGCAAATCATAGATAACATGCAGAAGGGATTGTCTATTCCTGCCCATCATTTTATTTTTAATTGTATGTGCGACAAATTTGTTTTCGATTATACGACATCGGGGTGTCATCGCGAAATGGAGTCTAGATGCGTGAATTTTAATAAACAAAATAGATCGCGTTTCCGCGGTATTAGAATATTATTTTTTATCACTTGGCGCCTGTTACATCGGTGGTAAGCATCTTCCAGAAGAGGCCTACATCCAGAAGTGGACGGCAACATCAAGCAAAAGAAGATGTAGTGCAATTAATGGAAATTTAAAAAAACACATTTTTTTTAAATAAATCACCTCATATATGTATTTATAACTATTAAGTATGATGGCTATATCTGACACGATCGACCTTAATAATTTATATTAGCCTGCACTGAATCTGAAGTGTGCGGGACGATAGTTTCAAGCTAAAGGGCTAGCTACCGTGATGACTGTCTCCAATATTCATGTGAAAAAATCTTTCAATTGATATGACAAATATATCCAACCAGACGAAATTCTAAAAGAACTGAACGAGGTATCCGAGTCTGTAGGTCTGAATAACTTGGTAAAGACCAAGGTCACAGAAGGGTTTCAAAGAGCGTTGATGGCAGCAATATCGAGTGTGTCCAGGAATACACATACCTGGGACACAATATTCGACTGGGCCTGGAAAACTAGACTGCTGAATGAAATAGGTACATCTAAAAAAACTTTAAAATATCATTCAACCTTAAGAGAATAGTATACGATGATGCAGTCTGCAAGATACAGAGTGGCTTGGAAGCAAATGTAGGAAGCCATTGTCTAGGAGTGGACGGGAAGAGGCTGAAGGAGAGTAGAGAAGAAGATGTTTTTGATAGTTGAAAATAAGTTAAATGAAACTCAAAAATGACTGTGTATAAATAAATATAAATATTCTAATATGTAAGGTTTGATATTACATAATGCAAACATAGCAAAAACATAATTAAACCTTTCTTATCTTGACATACATAGGTATTTTCTCAGGTCCTTATTTATGAGTACATCATGTCACGATTTATTTATCCAGGAAGAATATTTACAAAAAATGGAGAAAGACACAGAAAGAAGGTTGGTGCTGGAAACAAAATAAATGGTACACTGCAAATAGGTATACGAGATATCGACTGAAGTAAAGATGGCAGCCCACGATGGGGTTCTAGTGCCGACCCTTATGTATGGAAGCTGTCTGGAAGATCACTAAGAAGATTGTGCGGAAAAATAATGTATAATAGATTACCCAATGAAGAAGTAAGAAGGTAATGTAAAGCGGATGAATGCGTGCTAAATAAAATTAAAAAAGGGTCATTAAGATGGTTTGGAGATTTGGAACGAATCTATGAGGGAAGAATGGTTAAAAAGTGTAGTGTGAATAGAAAAATAATTCGAGGAAGGCCAAGGAAGATATAGCTTGACCAAATTAATCAATGACTGTTTTTTACATGTTTGAAGTAGGAACAATCGACAAGGGTGCGTATCACGGTGTGTAAATGTAAAAGAGGCGCGAGAGTTATGTCAGATTAGAACAGTGGGGCGGTCCATCCTCACTGCCTACCCCTCCGGAGAAACGGCGTTATGGTTTATTAGTAAGTCATGTTAATATTATTATGATTTTTTTTTATCATTGAACTTATTAAATACATATTTTTTATTGTCGTTGTACCTACCAGTTATGACCTAAGCAATATTTCAAATGTTTGTGGAAGTAAAAAGTTTCTGAGAACGAAATTTGAAATATACGATATCATTTTTGTTTATGCTATTTTATGTTTCACTTCGCTATCATTCATTTTAATGCAACAAAAAGAGAACACACTCTACCATAGACAACACCAGAAATAGAAAAAAAAGGTTCCTAAAAATTCGTTCTCTTTAGTTTCTTACATAACCTGTAAATCGATTACGGAACATGCGCAAAAGGATCGTACGTACTTCCAACATGGCGGGAGCGTTTGCCGTCTGAAAGTGCGAAAATTGTGTTCGTCATTATTTTGTGAAATATTACAGCGTTTTGAGTGTTTTTGTGAATGATTTACTTCAAAATACTCACATTTGAAACGGGTTTCACAAGTCTCTTATTAGTATTCTGTACTAATTGAAATAAAACGCATTTTTATCAGAAAAATGGTAAATGCCGTTTTTTTTTTGTTTTGATATTTTTTTTTTACATTCTTTTTTCGATTTTACAGCTTATTTAAAAATATTTGTTATCAGTTAGTATGTAATTATGTGAGAAGTTTCGTTTTGCGCATTTTTCGCGTTTCTTTTTCTCTTTAAATGTGATTTTAAAATATTAGGCGTCGAAAAAATATAACCATAAAAAGTGTCAAAAAAAGCATTGTTACTTCAACTCATAACATCACATTATACTACATAGCGTTATATGCTCACCCGGCGGAATTTAATTTTGATTCGTGAACTTAATAATTAATATCCTTGGGTGTGGCTCTATCGATTTTCTTGCAGAACACGGCCACCAAGAATTTTCCCATCGAACTCTAAGAAAGCTCCCAAGATGCTTTGACTTTCAAGTTTTGTGCTTTGAAAATTTCGTTTATATTGTGAAATATTTATTGTGAACCGAAAATAACGTTACTATTCGCAAGGAAATAATGGTTTTTAATGCATATTTGTTGAAAAAATACTTAGTTTAGCGGCTATTGAAAAAAATCTTTAACCTAACCTCTTAATTTTTCCAATGTTCAATGTCGTTTGTGTACATCTATGTTTTTTTATGTTAATTATTGATTTGCACGTCCCGGAGTAATTTTAAAATATACTTTAAAAACGTTTCTGGTGATTTCATTACAATTTACCAATTATTAGACGTTTCCATTTTTTATAAAATACCATTCAATTTACTGTCATAAATAACTTTGGTCGTAATATATGGATTAATCGATGTCGTAATATAAATTTGAAATCACTTCACAATTTGATGCAATTGTGCAATTCCGTCTATAATACATTGATTTTATGATTATTTTTTTATTACGAGGTATTTATTAAAATTATGCATAAAATCATTTAATTTATTACTTTTATAGCTATTACACAATTTAAATTTGTGCAATTTTCAAATAAAATAAATTTTGCTTAAAATATTTCAGTATTTTGTTTATTATCATGTTAATACAAATGAAAATATATTTATTATATAGGAATGATATGTTTCGCCTTGCTGAAGCATTATCAAATTATTTATTTTGCCTTAGTTAGGCAAAACTTGTTATTCCCTTAAAATATAATAATGCTTCTAGAAAACATATGTTTTCATTAGTATTAATTATTTAATATGATCATTGTTCAATAAACAATAAATAAATCAAGTTATTGAATATTTTTTTTTCATTGTTTAACCACCTTACCTATTTGAACGTACGTGATACGTTCACTTTGACTGTACCATTCTACGATATCCCGTATCGCGTACGGGCTTGAGAAAAAGTAATGTACCTAAAATATACAAAGTTTTAGGGAAACGCGCGTGTGCCATCAAAACTTGAGCACAAGTCTTCATAAATATGATATTTTTACAAGGGGCAGGCGAAGTGTGCGGCCGAGTATTTGACGTTTCGTAATTTAAAAGAATAAATTTGGTATATAATTAAATTTCATTAATAAAAAACCTGCTTGTTTTTTGCACGTTTCTCTGAAAATAACCCAAAGGTAGGGCGGTTAATAAAAAAATTGATATATTAAAGAAATAGGTAATTTGATTAAAAAAACATTCTAGATAAATATATAAATAAATTATAATTTTTAAGGTATGTAGGATCGAAATGATTAAGTTTGTAAATTTGATATTTGGTTTAATTTAGTGTGTTAAAATAAAAAGCTTATATATTGTTATAACTTTTTATTTAAAAGTTTTTTTTTAACACTCATTGTGGAACTTTTTACAAGTAATCTGTTATGTCTTATTTAACACATTCACTACCAATGGGATTTTCGTAAAATGTAAAAGTAAATAGTTTCAGCCACTGGTCATATAGAATAAAATCAACAGTAATCAAAAATGGTACAATAAATAATTACATATTCCTTTTTTATATCGTGCACGAGTGTTTACAAAAACCAAGTACGCGCTTGTCGCGTATTGAGCACTTAACCGCCCTAAACATATGAACATATTGCACGCTTAATAGAATACTGGCTTAACTCAAAAAAACAAGTTTTGCTCAATCTGACATGAGTCGGTGTTTTAACAAAAACAGTCAAAATATATGTATGAATGAAAAAGACCGATATAGTGTAATGGAGGTCAATTGGCGGAGATTTGACTAAATTTTAACGCAACGATGAATAGCGTTAACACAAGCCTCTGTCTAATGTTAACTCAATTATGACCTAAACCATAATCGGTCAGTTTACTATTAAGCGTGCGATATGTGAATCACACACTTGGATTGTACCATTCTGCGCTATCCCGTATCACATATGCGCTTGAGATAAACTAATATACCTGAAATGTACAAACCAAATAATATATCTAAAGGGATAGGCTTGTGTGTCAACAACGCTTGAGTACAAGTACGAAGTGTACGGTTGAGTCTTTGACGTTTCCTAATTTAAAAACAATTTATTAATAAGAAAGGTGATTTTTTTTTTGTCTATTTCTCGGAATGTTTCCTAAATGTAGGGAGGTTAATGAGATTTCGGTATTACACGCTTAAGGCATACTTGGCAATCAACTTGTTGTAGACCTAACCTCGAGGATACATTGTTTCAGTCGAAGAAGACCAATTATAACTCCGAGGAGGAGGACAGCCCGCCCTCAGCCTCAGATGATGAGTCGGACTTTGACGAAGATGACGATCCGGATAATTTGGAAGTCCCTGGTATGAAATATTTCTTAACTAACAAACTAACCATCACGCGGTCTCCCGGAAGGGATAGGCAAAAAGAATGGACTGTCACACTTTTCTTTCATGACACACTTCTCTCGCTTTCTCAATATTCATACATCGATTTTTGTCAATTTTTCCTACTCCTCACATGGCCAACATTTGATTATGTGATCTAATATTTATTGATCATTTACCAAGTACGTGGTTTTAATACCTTCCAACTGGAGTAACCCGTTCTAGGGAAGCATTTTTCACTCTATATAATTTCAATATATGGGGTCCTTGCGAGGCGAGATATTCCGTTATGCTGGAGAGGGTTCAAAAAATTTCTGAGGTATCTCTACATGAGGGAGTATGGTAGCTATCCGTGGCTCTATCCCACGGCATTTCTTTTAGGAATGCTTGGGATCAACTCTGCAGCTTCGAAGAGATGGGCATCTCATAACCCATTTCTTTAGATTACTCAGGGGATTATTTCGAGAACTCAGCCGTGCTGGAGGGTGTTCGACATTTTGTCCCTGATAGATATCTCCGACAGCGACAGCATAGATTGTATTACCTACCGACCGCCAGAACCAACCTGCCTCTGGTGACACTGGTGGGAAGAGCAATTAATCTGATGAATGCGGTCTCCTCGGAGATCCAAGTCATTCATATTAATGAAAGTACGTTCAGAAGGCAAATACTCTTAATTCTGGAGAGTATCTTCTCTTCCTAATGTCGAACCATCTCTCATGCATTTCTGGCAGTATACTGAACACAATATATTATTTTACCTGTTCTCAATAGATGCCTTAAAAATAAATTTTGTAATGTCTATTAATGAAATAAACTGATTTCATTTCATTTGAATATATAAATTACAAATTTAGGGAACAATTAATGAACAAGGGGAACAAATCATATCTTGCAGTGTAATCATTTTAAATTAATTGTCTTATAGAATATAAGATATAGAATATGTCTTATCTTATAGAATTATAGAATATAACACTAATTAAAACTATTTACTTCAATATTTGATTTATTTGATCGTGCCATGTTTTCTTCAGTCTTCCTCTGTTTCTAGAATATGTTAGTTAGCTTGTAATATGTGTGTAAGGAAATAATTCAATTAATCAAAATGTTTTTTTTTTTAAGGAGGGGGTAAAACACTTGCGGCTGCCGCTGGATTACCAGAAAAACCAAAAACAGAACCACCACCACCGCCACCGGAAATCAAACCAAAAATACCCAATCCGATGATGCCAACCGGTAAATATAATTATGTTTTTCATTTATAAAATCTGTCCTTCGAATCCCAACAGTCCAGAGGGCTGGGGACGCCCCTTGGCAACATGGGGACCATCTATCGAGGCCACTCTCTAGAAATATGGACTCGACAGAGCGTCCTGGAGACATGTTAGAGTGGGTAATGCCAAAGACCAGGAAGAAGATTCATTCATTGTCACCCATCTTTTCCTTTGTCACATTTTCCTAGATCTTCCTCTATTTCTAGTTCCATTTACATCATTTTCATATACTTCACCATTCTGTCTTTGTGCATTCTTTCCATTTGTCCAAACCATCAAATGGCCTTTTCATTATTTTGTTCATAATACTTTCATTCGCACTCAATTCATTTCTTATATTTGCATTCGACACTTCATCATACGCAGATTTACTGCACATGCATCTAAGAGATCTCATTTCTATTGCATTTATTCTATTTTCATCCTTCCATGGTTCACTTCCATATAAAATATAATAAAACTTCTAGAAAACAAATGATTTAATTTTTATTAATTATGAAGTTTTACATCATGGTTTAAAAAACAATAAATATCAATTACTATATTCATTGTTTGTTATGCACATTTAAATCATAATCATTTTGACACCGTGATGTCCAGATTTGAATCCTTCTTCATCAGATCAAGAGCTGAACATTATATTCACTAGTCCTTGACGCAATATATTTGTAATAAATTATGAAGAACATCGTGATATGTTAAAAAATATTGTTTTATTTGATTTAATAAACACTTTGATTATCTTTTCTGCAGGCAATTTACCAGTTGGGATGTCTATAAATAAAACATTTAAAATACCCGGAGGACTTGTGACCAAAGGAAATGTGGCCCCCGGATATGAGATGGTCCGCATGAATCCCGGTAAGAATTTTATTATTATCTCAAATACTGCTTACAATATCCGCGGTGGTAGGTACTCGGTGATGGACGGGTTCAAGGGGAATTTAAAAAATATAATTGATGTTGCCGTTCCTTTCATAATGTGACTAATGAATGTAGTTATGCAGAAAGCAAACAAAATTAATGTTAGATAAAATAATCATATCACATTTTAGATTTTGCAATATTTTAATTTTTTAAATGCTGATTGCAACATATCTATATATATTTATAATCTGCAGAGATTATTTTTATTAAAATATTTTTTCTATCAAGTCACTGTCTGCGAGAAGGGTATTAATACTAGTTTGCGGTTGCCCGTGGGAAGGGTATGAATACCCCTTTCGGGGACTCATAAAAGTATATTTTTACACAATGTTAGTCACATTTTAGGGTATACATAAAATTAAATGTTTCAAGGCGTACTTTTTTAAAAGTAACGTTTTAATATTAAAAATAAAACAAGTTAACTTTTTGTAACAATTTTATTTTTACATGAAAGACGACATTTTTATTTACTTTTTCACTTAACCATCCTACCTGTTTGAACGTACGCGATACGTTCACTATAACTGTACCATTCTACGATATCCCGTATCACGTACGGACTTGAGAAAAAGTAATGTACCTAAAATGTATAAAGTTTTAGGGATACGCGCGTGTGCCATCAAAACTTGAGCACAAGTCTTCATAAGTATGATAGTTTTACAAGGGGTAGGAGAAGTGTGCAGCCGAGTATTTGACATTTCGTAATTTAAAAAAATAAAATTAATATATAATTAAATTTCATTAATAAAAAACCTGCTTGCTTTTTGCATGTTTCTCAGAAAATAACCCAAAGGTAGACACTTGTCATATCCATCTACAAGCTTTTGTATTCCGTCGTGATAGATGTTTGCCGCCTGACTTTTCTTGAGCGTTACAATGCTGAAAGTGACGATTATTTAAACCAAATTGTCACAGGCGATGAAACATGGGTGGGGTGGCCTATGTTACACCAGAAACAAAACAGCAAACCATGGAATGGCGGCATTCAACATCGCCCAAGAAAGTGAAGTTTAAGCGGACAATATCAGCCCAGAAAATCATGTGTACCATGTTTTGGGACAGGAAGGGGGTGTTGCTCTTTGATTTTTTTTGCCAAAAGCTTGTAGTTGGATATAACAAGTGTCTTAATATTGGTGGTAATTATGTGAAAAAGTAAATAAAACTCATCTTTCGTGTAAAAATAAAATTGTTACAAAAAGTGATTTTTTTTAAACAGCCCTACATGTAATTTTCCGAGAAATGTGCAAAAATCAATTTTTTTATTAATTTAATTCAATTATATATTAGTTAAATTTTTTTAAATTACGAAACGTCAAAGACCCGACCGCACACTTCGTCTGCCCCTCGTAAAACTATCATATTTGTGAAGATTTTTACTCAAGTGTTGTTAGCACACGCGCGTATCCCTTAAAGTTTGTACATTTTAGGTACATTACTTTATCTCAAGCGCGTACGTGATACGGGATAGGGCAGAATGGTACAGTCAAAGTGAACGTATAATGTACGTTCATATACCTCTGGTGGTTAATATCAAAATGGTACTTGCTTAAAAAACACACCTCGTATAATTGTATTTCAATTTCAAGCTACTCATATTAATATGAGCGTAAATTTACCACCCGCACACAATATGTTAATAATTTTCATTATTTTTGTGGTTGTAAATTAATACTATATCAGAACATTTTTATCATATTCTCTCAACCTTTTGATTTCTATTATGTTTTTCAAAATACAAGTGAGAAACGCTACCAAGTTCCTCATTACATCGGAGATCTTGTTATTTCCGTGATGGTGATAACCGCGTTCGACTGTGTATATACTTCATTGTTGATGCCCGAAAGAGATACCGTGCAGGCAAGTTACTAGATGAGGGCTATCTCTTTCTTTCTTTCTTGCTTGTTTGTACAAGCGAGGGGCACTGTTTTTCGTGAGAGTGCCGACAACAATATATCTTTGTTTAATATTGTAAGGGGTAGTTTTTTCGTTATTGGTTGCTCTCTCCATAACTATTTTAAATTTGTACATTGTGGACCCTGCATACCCGCTGTGTTTGTCACTTGTGCCTGTCCAATACGTTTTCCTGTTAACTGATCTAACCCCCTATGTGATTTAACATTGTATTATGAAATATCGCTATTCTTATCATTTAATAACTATGTAGACAATAATCTCTGGCTATTCTAAGACCTAAATTTTTATGTGATTTAAATATTTTTATATTGACAGGCAAACACACAATATATAAATATGTTTATACATTATTATTGTTATTGTTTTTGTTACTAAAATATCAGGCGTAATCATTAAGAATTAATGATATTTTTATTAAATAAGTAAAATATTTATTCTACATTTGCCATAACTTTGTGCTGCGGATTCATTGAACAATGTTTATTTATTTTTTAACTTTGTACACAACACCAACTTTATTTAAAGAAAAAAGCATGTTTTGGACACTGAAGCCCTTTATCAGTGGTATAAATATATATTGTTTTAATTTCAGTCAGTTTTGACAGATATTAAAATCTGTCAAAACTGACCACATTCATTAAACTCTAAAAAATATATATTTATAACACTGATGAAGGGTTTCTGCATCCAAAACATATTAGTTTTTTTTTATTTTAATTTTTTTAATAATTTTTTATTTTATTTAATAAAGTTGGTGTGTACAAAATTAAAAAAATAAACATTATTTAGTAAAATATTATTTAAAAGAATTATTTCAAAGGTTTATTTAAATTGACAATATTATATTTTGACATTACATTTTGATGCACTTCTATATTTAATAATAGTACCTATAATATATATTTATTAACACTAAAATATGTATTTTTAATTGTTTCATCAATAATTTTAAATTGGTAAATCACAAAACAAAATCTTGAATCCAATATTTACTAATGTGCCTTGCATGATTTTTATTAAATTCACACCGGTTCTCATAATAAGCATGGTTATACAACTATGGTTGTACTGTCCCACTAAGAAAATCTATAGTGATTAATTCTACCCTAGAACATTAATGTAACCACCATAATAACCAAATAAAACTTGCGTAATGTAAGAGATGTTCAATATTTTTTTATGCTATTCAGGGCTGCACAGTTTCATGTATATGAATATTCCAAAGGTGTAACGTGTAAATTTATTATATTATTTAACAAGATATTGGTAAAAAAATATTTAAAATTAATTCAATTTTAAAATGTTCTCACTAACGTCAACTATGAGCAAAGAGCAGATTTAACCCGACGATCGCCGTAAGCACACATGTGCGCTCTACGTAGACGATCGCCATAAGCGCAGATATGCGCGCTTCGCAATATTCGAAAGATGTATTTCAAAATTAATTCCGATTTTCTCACAACGACATCTATGAATATTTAAAAATATTAATAAACCAAAAATGATCGATATTTTTCGATAGTTTGGGAGAAAATACGTGGCCGAGCGGCGCGCTGTTTCTATAAACATGTAGCGATGAATGGGTTAAGCTCATACACCTGGTAGTTTCACTTGTACCCAAGCATCATCAGCGCAATTAAAAAAAAATTAACAGTGCAGATTTACATGAATATGAGATTTCAGGAAAGGTTTTTAAATCAACAGCTTATTGGTATTCATTAATATTTTTTTCACTTTTGAGTTTATTTTTCTCGACATGTTTCGAAGGCTTAACATCATCATTATCAGGAGAACGATATAAACTGTTATAGAATTAATTGTATCTCAATAGAGACGAAGATGCAAATTGGAAGCAGAATATGGTTGATCAAGGTGTTTACAGGACTTATGACCTGTCATTGGTTGGGTTAAGCGCACGCTTTATGTAATACAACATTCCCCATTCCACCTTTCTTATGACCACCATGTATGACAAATTTTTGGAAGTTGTATTATATATATGTTAATATCCAACACCACAATTCATATGTCAGTTTCAATGCGCCATCTATGAAGATTTGATTGTATACGTTAATCTCTAAGACTTTTCTTTTACGTGGAAGTCTATACAATCTACATACTAACGCCATCTATGAAGATTTGTGTTTATTAAGCATTAAGCTGAACATCTTTTTAACACAATGTGAAAGGCTACCCCGCCATTATCGCATTGTTAGAAGCCGCCTGGAGATGTCACTCCTATTATCTATATGCCAAACTTGGACCAGTTATGTTTACAACATTTTTTGAATGGGGGGAATGTTGTAATTACATAAAGCGTGCGCTTAACCCAACCAATGACAGGTCATAAGTCCTGTAAACATCTTGATCAACCATATTCTGTTTCCAATTTGCATCTTCGTCTCTATTGAGATACAATTGATTGTTGAATTGATAACCTGCAATGGGTGAAATCCAGTATTCGTGTACAAGTATTTGTATACATTCAAAAAATGTTGTAAACTGTTATAAGTTTATTTTCAGGAGAAATACATAAAGTGTTTATCTAAAAAAAAAAATATTTTCTGATTGATTCCAATGCATGCCCAATTGATTAACATTATAAGAATAATTCAAATAATAACAAAAGTTAGGGACGTCTGTGAAAGATTGTAGTCCAAAACGTTTGGAAGGATGTCAACTTAGCTCGATTGTGTGTGTGTGTCAGCGATGGGTGCGGGCATGGGCCCCATGGTCGGCGGCTACGGCCTCCCTGGGCCCCAACAGCGTCAGAAGGGGGCGCTCATGCAGGCGCCGGGGGCTGCGAGTGCCGCTTACAACGCCGCCTCCCTCCTGGCACAGAGTGAGTGGCACAGCACCAAGACTTTATCTCCTCCGTGGTCCGATATTGATAAATGCAACACTGATCAATTATACACAAGTGTAATGTTATATCTATATGAAAAGGTTTTATTGGTACAGAATGGGCCTATTTTTAAGAATAACAGTATTTTTGTTATCTTGGTGATCAACTGATATGCTCCATGTTATAATCATTACAAATGAAAACGTCTCTTTTCTAGAAGTTTTATTATATAGAATCGGGTGGTGGTCTAGGGGATAGAACGCTTGCCTCCTGATCCAGGGGACTTGGGTTCAAGCCTGGACATGACCAGATTCCTTCTTCATAATAATGAGCTATTCTCTGCTCACATTGAAGATTGTAAAAATAAATTCTAATATCATTGATTTGAATCCTTGGTATTAGTCTTAAAAAAATGTCTATTTGATTTATTACAGCCCACAAATTAATTAATACAAATGAAAATGTCTGTTTCTAGAAGATTTATTATATTTTATGTGAATGACATGTTTCGCCTTGCTAAGGCATTATCAAATGCCGTAGACAGGGGAAATATTTCATTCGCATAAAATATAATAAAACACATTTTCATTCATATTAATAATTTAATACGGAGTTTTACATCATTGTTCAAGAAACAATAAATAAGTTCAAAAGTCCCTGATAAAGCATATTTATTTTGAAATTATTTATTTTTCACAAAATAAGATTACAAATATGAAATACTTGTGATATATGGAGTTTTACATCATTGCTCAAGAAACAATCAATATTTTGGTTTATGTTCATCTTGGCCATTCTTTAATATTATAATTCATTTGAGATTGTGTTTATTTCAGTGTTGCATTTCCTCAATACTTTACAAACCACGCTCTACTGAGTATTGCCGTTGCTCTAATTAGAACATTTGTAGTTGTAGCGCTTTGTTTATACTAGTTATTACTAATAAATATATATATATGTTTAAATAAACTTTAATTATTTAAGTGTATCTTGACTTGTAGATATTTCTATGTAGATCTTTATTAAGTGATTGCTCTCTAAGGATTCTTATTTCCGCTGTATTAATTTGGCTTTGCTCCAACCCTTCTATAAATATTATTTCATCTTTAAATTAATCACATTCATTTATAATAATATTCGGCACACCCAATCTCATTTTCTTGTATTATCCCTAAATTAATAAATCAAATTTTAGTTTTAATCTTCTTTGACGCTCGTTTCAATTGGTTTGCAGAAATGTGTAACATTTTTGCTGGTTTTCGCGATGCCACTTGAACCTTTAATGTGGTAATTTCCCCTTGCTTTTCACTATACATGGATCGTTTTAATATAGATAGATTTAATATATGATCTTCGTGGTTCGATTCCCGGCAATGGCACTGTCATTGGTTTGGTGTAGAATTAAAAACAATAAAATGGCGATAGACTAGCTACCTATCACATGTCACGAGAATCAATATGATAAGCTATACTATTTACATCGAATTCGCGCTGTTATGATGTAAAGTGTGATTCAACTAATAAAAAAATTCTACTGTTCTGTTTATACTGTGGAAATTGTCTTAACCTTTACCACTCCTTTGTCGAATGCCAGCCGACATCGCTATATGTACGCTACAACTCAGTTGTCGGTTGGCGGCCGACAAGATAAGACTTGTGCGTGGTGTATTTACACGCAAAAAACTTGACACGTATCATTGTTTCGTGTGATTATTTGTTAAAAAAGCATTTAATTTCACTTTTTTAATAAGATTTTGACTGTTTTCCGTTTTTATTTTACTATAAAATAATCCTTTCAAATTTACATAATCTAAAATGGCGGGAACTTCGCGTCATATGTCATGCGGAGGAACGATTAGAGTACAAGCCCTACTTCATTGAGAAACTGGACAAAGGTTCTAAAGACTGTACTGTGTGCAGTAACAGAAAGATTCCAGGGGGAAGACGGGAAACAGTGGGGTTTTGTGAGACCTGTTCCAGAAAACCTGGTCTCCATCCTGGAGATTGTTTTAAAAAGTACCATACTATGCAAAACTATAAGTAGTCCATAATATTTTTTATTTGAAGAATAAATCATTACAAATGAATTTTTAACAAATTTTTTTGTAACTACCTATCAATAAAAATATTTTGACATTATTTAAATTAGAGTTGGCTGACAAACAATATCAAAAAATAATGGAGTGGTTAGGGTTAAAATTTGTATTTTCTCTCCTCTTTCTCTTGCTATTGTGATGGAAGGTTTGGCCGACTTCGCTCCCTTGGTAAGAACCAGGGACGCGGGGTGTTATATTTTCCCTAACACCACATGTACGCTCCTTAATACGAGTATATGTACATAATTTCATTGTTATTATTATAATACTTCGAAAAGAGAAAAAAATAGCATAATCCCCCAAGACATATTAGTTTCTCTGTGTTTTATTTATTTATTTATAGATATGAAATAATTATAAATTAAAAAAAAAAATTACTTCTAGTATGAAATGGTATATTTGATTGACTTTTTTAAAAGATGTATAAAAACATTAAATCTAAGTAAAATATCTCTATTATGAAGAATTTCTTTCCTTTGAAAAATACATTTGATGGCTGGACAATACATAGGTGCCAAGCATCAAAAATGAGTTTTTGATCCCAATTGGTGTTAAACAGAAAGGCCAATAACTGTGCAAAAGTGCGTAATGATAGAATAATATAGTGTAGTTCAAACGTCACCCTAAAGATGCCACGTTTAAACCATTTGGCACCTTTTAATAACCAGCCTACATTTTATAACTAAAAATGAAAATCAAACAGCAGAAATTCAGAATTATAAATATGATTTTTGCATGTCCAACAGATATTGCTGCCAATTCCAAATAGTAGAGATCTTTTCATAGGACAGACGCTCTATCGAAATTGGATTTCTTCTCCAAAGATTATATTTTTATTTTACATCTAGAATATTTTGTTCATCGATTTGGGATTGCTTACATATTCTATAACATTTGTATATTTTATGTGTTTCATGTTTATTCCTGTTTTCCTATTGTTGCTTTTCCACTATTACTATGTGTTTTGTTTTTTCGTATGAATGCTTTTTCTCTTTCCTTTCAAATCTTCCGTATACTGGCAAAGGTATTAAGCAAAAGATTTGCTATTTTGTGTATAATTTCAGTGTGTATTTCATAAAAGGCAGTCGTCACAACACGAAGGAAATTGAATTTATTTTGGTACTGATGAAACAGTTTATGGTATTTGAAGTCCAAAGTAGAATAAATGCAGCAAAAATGAGATCTCCAAGACAAATGTATGGTAAATCTGTACATGAAAGAGTGTCAAATGCAAATATAAGTGAATGTAGTGCGAATGAAAGGGTCATCAACCCTTTGATTGTCAAAAGCCGTTATATCGGCTTTTGCTTTATCAGCGAGAAATGCCAAATCCAACAGATTGAAGTCATGATTTATAAAAGAATCATATTCATTTGAGACAGAGTGTGAGGGAGTGAGTCAGTGGTACATATTATTTACGATTTGAATATATCTTTAATAAAATAATCATATTTAGAATTAAAATAATGAAGATAAAAAAAATTAAGAATTTTTCTATGTTTATTTTTAGTCTACTTATTACTGCCTGCCGAAATGTTGCCGAAACCGGTCGAAAACGAAAATTAATAAGTAGATTCTACCAAGAAATTTCAATCAACAACATCAATAATTTTTAGAATTAAAAGGCAATTTATAAATTCAATTGGTGTTGTGAACAAAATAATGAAAGGATAATTTAGATAGTTTGGACACATGGAAAGAATGAATGAAGAAAGAATGGAAAAAAAAGTATATGTTCTCGATGTAAATGGAACTAGAAATAGAGGAAGACCGAGGGAAAGTGGCACGATCAAATAAATCAAATATTAAATGTCGGCCACGTGAGGAGTCAGAGTAATTGACGCGCATGCATGAAACAATCTATGAATGTTGAAGCGAGAGAAATATGTCAAGAAAGAAAAGTGCGGCAGTCCATTCTTTCTGCCTACCCCTTCGAAGAGACGGCGTGATGGTTAGTTAGTTAGTTTGTTAAGTATCCCAAAATTGGCGGCAACCATAGGGTAAAGATGGTTAATGAAAGAGAAAAGTTAATGAAAGAATAAGCATATTATTAAATTAATAAGATATTAAATGTCGGCCGCGTGAGGAGTGCGTGTATGACACGATGTATGTTGAGGAAGTGAATTATGTCAGGAGAGAAGAGTGTGGTGGTCCATTCTTTCTAGACAGCCCTTCAGTGAGACGGCGTGATGGTTAGTTAGGTTTTCCCAATTGATGTTGCCAGTATTCGGACATTATATTTGTGCATTTTATTTAAATTTCTTGTATGCATGTTTCTCATTGGTATTATTAAAATTAATAATTTTTTGTTGCATCCAACATTTTTTATATTTTGAGATGAAAACTCAGTCAAAAAGCAGGTAAAATGTTTTCTGTTGCTTTTCATATAATATTATAATACATTTTTACTTTGATTGAATATCAATTTAAATACTGTTTATTGAATTGGAATAATCGTTGGTTCATGCTGTTTTTATCTATTTGAGAAATCTAGTTCTGATATTATCCATAGTACGAGGGTGAATCAAATTTAAACGGGAATTTATTTTTAACTGGTAGATGTGTGAACGAAAGTAGGCGCCGCTTTTGGTGGGAGATTGTGTGAGTGTCTAGTTCCATTTTCATCTCTAGAGCTCAGCATGGTACCACCGACTCTTGTATTAAATTTCTTGTCCATGAGGGGGTGAAACTTGAGGCACAGTTCGGGGAGGAGACATTTAAAAAGACAAGTGTATTAATGGCACCGACAATTTTTGGAAGAACCGTAGACCGAGAACCATTGTGACAGACGGGAACATTTGTGCTGTTAGCCGACCTCTTGAGGATGACCTAAGATTAACAGTAGCTAAAATAGCTTCAGAGTTAGTAGGAATCAGTTTTGGAAGTACTCAGGTGATCATTACTGACCACCTTGGGTTTCAGAAAGTGTCTGCAAGATGGGTTCTCTTGTCTTCTCACCGAAGAGCAAAAAAAAAAACTTGAAGAATTGTCCTGGGTTACATTGGAACACCCTCCCTATTGTCCGGACATATCGCCCTGCGATTATCACTTGTTCGGCGCCATGAAAGAAGCACTTGGAGGGAAAAGATTTCACACCAATTATGCAGTAGACTTTTTACGATAACGGGATACAGAAATTACCGATCCGTTGGGAAAAATGCGTTTGTAAAATCAGAAAATTAATTTTCAATGTTTGTATTTCTATTTATTTTTTCAATAAATCATTGAAAAATAATTCTGGTTTATATTTGATTCACCTTCGTATGTCAACGCCCAAGTTTTCTATATGTTGTCTTAGTCTAAAATTAACTACGGTGTGTAGGATTTTAAAAATAGTTTTACTTTCTGGAATGCACTTAGATCATTTGAATTTTACTAGTGATAAAGATGTTTGCTGTTTTATAGGCAATATCCCTACACCTGTATTCCCATATCTGATCATTTATTTTTAATTAACATTATGCAATATCCTCTAATGTACATTCTAAAGCACCCTTGTTAATACAATAAAACTAGTAATTTCTTCACGTAACTATATAAATTAAGTCTTTTTTGTTGAATATTTAGTTGTTTTTATGATGATACCCACATAGGTAGGTGAAACGGATTTCGTGTTTCGAAATTTTAAACATTTAAAGATAATGAGAAATTTACTCTTGTTTTTCTGTATCTTCTTCGTCAGCCTTTATCGGTCCACTGCTGGACATAGGCCTCTTCCCTTCCCTTCCACTCGTCTCTATCTCCTGCCAGCCGTGGCCACATTTTCCCCCCCACGGCAGCAATGTCGTCGGCCACCTTTTTTGCGGCCTGCCGACGTTTCTCCTATTCTCCCATGGTCTCCACCTTATTATTTTCTGGGTCCATCTATCCTCACTCTGTCTCGCCACATGACCCGCCCATTGCCACTTCAGTCTCGCTAGTCGTTCCATGATGTCTGTTATTTTTGTTCTGCGTCTAATCTCCTCATTTCTGATTTTATCTTGGAGACTGACGCCGAGCATATGTCTTTCCATGGAACGCTGCATGACTCTTAATCTCTCTACATTTCTCTTGGTGAGGGTCATATATAATATTAATTTAGAATTTATGGTTTTATTAAAGCTGTGTGTCGTATGTGTGGTTGTAGTGGAGATGGCAGGCATGGGTCTGACGATGAACCCGTTCCTGCTTCAGAACCTGAACCAGATCCTGGCGGGGGGTATGGGCGGGCCCCTGGCCGGCATGCTGGGTGGGGCCGGAATGGGCTGGCCCGCCCCGGGCACCGGCATGCCAATGACCGCCATGTGGGGAGAGCAACAAAAGGTCAGCCTGTCATTATAATAACTAACTAACCATGACGCCCTTCATGGCAGAATGGCAAGAGCTATAACTACCACACCGGAGGTCCCGAGTTTGATTCCTGGCGATGGCAGTGTAATTGTCACACGGACTTTGGTCTGATGTAGAATTCACGTGACAATAAAATGGCGATAGATTAGCTACCTATCACATGTCATGAGAAAAAATAATTAATTATTTGTCATTAAATCATGTAAATGGAGTATGGAGTCGAGGTAGACCGAGGAAAATATGGCATGACCAAATTAATCAATTTTTAAAGGTTGGTCATGTTAGAAGTTGGAAGAATTAACGTGCGTGCATGACTTATTGTATGAATGTGGAGGAAGCTAGAGAGGTGTGTCAGGATAGAGTAGTGTGGCGGTCCATTCTCTCTGCCTACCCCTGCGGTGAAACGGTGCGATGGTGTGTTGTTGTCATTAATTCATAAATAATTAAATAGTTATTTTATTATTTATGAGTATCGCTCCTTAATAATTTATAAGTACCTATGTAATTTTATTTTAATAAAAATAAAAAATAGTGTTTTTTTCGACACGGAATGCGTTATCCTATTTTACGTTGACCTATATGGGGAAAGTTGTTTCGTTTAACAAATATTTCACATAACAACAAGTAAGATTTTGGAACAAATTATTCTCATTATGAGAGGTTCCACTGTACTTCCAAATAAAGAAAAAAGTGGAAGTAGTTCTTAATAATCATTGTTTTATTTAATTATTACTTACGTATATTGTACAGAAAATTTGATATCTTAAATTGAACAATCATAAGACAAACAATGTTTCACCCTCTACTTTGTTTATATTTATTTATTTTTATAAATACAGTTAAACATAATTTTGTTTTTGCAGATGGTGGGAGAAGAAGAAGAGGTTGACGATGAAGAAATGGGAGTAGCTGAGACATACGCAGACTACATGCCTTCAAAATGTAAGTTCTTTCTGTTATCCAGTCTAGGGCAAGGTGCATATACCCTGACCAACGGGTAGAGATAGAAGGATGGGTGGATGTCATAATTCCAGGACAGTTCACAAACAGGTTATACGACCTAAACCAAGAGGAAGAAGAAGAATTTCTAAGCTTGAATGTTGTATCTTCTTAGTTGTATTTTTCATGATTGACGGTCATGTCCTTCCCATAGACCATCCACCATAGCTTGCTATAAAGGTGTATGGAGATTAAAAGAGTTTCATATTTTTGTCTTGCCATATCTTGATGATGTTAACCCCGTACCGCATACTGGCTCATATATGATCCAAAATAATCTTTCGCCATAAAAAACAACAAAATAATAAAATATGTCTTGCTTCTAGCAATAATAATTAAGTTTTATCTATGATCCGCATTACTAGTTGTCAAACTTCTTGCTAGATGTCTCTGGTTGTACTAGATGTGCATTAGACTGTTTCCAACTGTCGGTTTATGATTTTCTGTACAAACGTGATATTCAAAAGTGTTCTTTTTTTGTTTGTAAAATGCTATAAATAATTATATTACACTGGTTTACTATTATTTTCATTAGGTAAGTAATAAAATGATCACTTTTATATAAAATTATGGATATTATTGTGTAAAATCTAGGGATAAAAAGAGGAAGACCTAGAAATATTTTGTATTTTATATAGGAAAAAATAACTTATTTGAAAAATAAGAAAATACGTGTTTCGCCTACCAGGTAGAATGATAATATTATGAGAACAGTGGTAAGAGTCTAGAGAACACTGGCGAGAGATCGAGATGGCGTGGGGGTGGAGAGGCTCACGTCCAGCAGTGGATGATGACAAGCTGACGATGATATCTCGGTGAGCTTGTGAGCATCTTGGTTCTGTGCCGAATCAGTTAGTTAAAATGTTGTGTATGTTTGCAGTAAAATTGGGACGGAAGCACCCGGACCCCGTGGTGGAGACGGCGTCCCTGTCCTCGGTGGAGTCGGCGGACGTGTGGTACCGCACGGTCCTGCCAGAGGACACGGTGAACGCGGGGCGCCTCAGCGCGCTGCAGCTGGAGGCCGTGGTCTACGCCGCGCAGGCGCACTCCCACCTCCTGCCCGACAAGTCGAGGGCCGGCTTCCTTATCGGTGAGACACCCCTTCCATAATAGTCATCTTTACTAATTTATTATAATTGTTTAGTGCAAGTAATATAACTCATTTTGGAGATTTGCATTTGTATGATCTTGCAAAATGTGTGTAATAAATACAACGAAAACTTCTGTTTTCTAGAAGTTTTAATATTTATGGGAATGACATGTTTCATAAAAGACCTCTCAAATCACGACCCAAACACCTCCAGCCGCCACAAGCGCCCAAAATCGATCCTCCTTCAGAGGAACACTCCGGGCCACACAAATCATGTCCCCGCATAAACTAACAACCCACCAAATCACCTTCCAACAAATGTTCCCATCAGACGTAAGAGGAATAGCCACATATTTTATACCCAATTTACTATACTTACTACTTGTTCTACTATACTTTTTAACCGTCGCGTTGCCATGTGGTCAATTGAGTTTCCACTGCCAATTTAAAGTTGATTTTCTTAAAACCTATGGACCCTAATATTATAAAAAAAATTGTAATCCTCCATTGAAGTGTTCTCAATATTTCGTAATAAAAAAAGCAAAAAATTACTTCCTTCATCCCAAAAAAAAAATATTTTCTAAGACTGCCCTCACCTTCATTCGTGTTAAGGTAGAATTTGTTTTGCTAATATTTACAACTTTATCAAAAGTGACAAATACTTACTCGCTGTTTTGAACGTATTATAAATTATATGTTTGGCCTTTTCAATAGGTACGTAATAATACCGACTGTGAATGGAAACGCAGCACGCAACTTAATAATATCAGAACTGTGAAAATATTAACACTTTACCAAAAGGGACAAATATTAATACGTACTCGTTGTCTTGAACGTACTATACATTTTGCCTAGGTGCCTTTATCATACGTAAAATCTCGTAAAGTCTCGCCCCGCCGGCCGCGGCGCGGAGACAAGTTTATACTTGGTGTCCAGTTGCTCGTATGCTGTGACGCATTCCATATCAGAAATCGCATGGTTCCAGAAAAAAATTAATAATGATATGTTTTTCAAATAATCCATGTATGTTATAGATATCGATCTATTCCTAATGAAATTCCCTACAAGATGACATAAATTAAATTTTGATTCATTGAGTCATATGCTTGATATTTAGATAAAGTTAGCGGTAAACTGAATTTACCACATGGGAGCGAGCGTTTTGTTTTGAACACGGTACGTTAAGGGTTAACCGATCGCGAAAATCAGATGCAGCATTCACATTTAGATTTTTAGATTTAAAACACGTCTTAATGCGCCCTTGAGGTGATTACATCACAGAAACGGCGCTTTAAAAGTTAGCATATTATTATTATTATGAGCTGAACCTCTGTAAGCCAGAAGATCCAAGTCCAAGTCTCAAGCCTTTCAAAAGTTTTATAAAGGTGAAACATCTCTAAATATAAAATCTCTTATAATAAAACTTCTAGAAAACAGACGTTTTTGTTAGTATTAATTATTTAAAATGCAGTTCAAGCATCATTGTTCAAAAAACAATAAATAAGATGAAAATATCATTTTAACAAATGTTATATAATAAACTTGGCAGTGTACAATGGTGTTCTTGTATTGACCCTTATGTATAGAAGCTAAGCATGGAACTGGCAAAAGAAGAATGCAAGTAGAATAAATGCAGTAGAAATGAGATCTCTGTGAGAGAAATTTGTGTATAATAGAGTATTGAATAAAAATGTTGTAAAAAATATAAGTATTTAATAAAAGTATATGTTAATGATGTAAACGGAACTAGAAATAGGTAGGAAGACTGAGGAAAATGTGGCACAATCAAATTAATCAAATATTGAATGTCAGCCACTTGAGGAGTCTGCTTGCATTACAGAATGTATGAATGTTGAGGAAGCGAGAGAATTGTGTCAGGAAAGAACCGTGTGGCGGTTTATTCTTTCTGCCTACCCTTTCAGGGAAACGGTGCGATAGTTGTTAGTTGTATAATCCTATAGAAAACTGACTTTTTGATTAACCGTTTTAGTACCGTGATGTTTTAAGCTTAGGAGCACTCACATACCGCATGTTTTTAATTATTTAATAAAAATAGGGCTAATGGATTTTATGCATTATGTTTAAAGTTTACCTATAAAATGATGAATCAAGTTTAAATTATTCAAGTTGAATTATCTAAATTTCGTATATTTGATTTTTCTTTCAGGGTTGTCATAAGCATAAATAAATATAATTTTTACATTTTTATTTAAAAATTATATTTATTGAAAGCAAACATTGAAAATTCAAAGTATGTTATATCAGTTCTTGTCTATTGTCACTTGAAATTTAATTCTTTCAAGTGATATCTTTTTGATCCTTTATATCAATCTCACTATAAGTGGTAACCTTAGTGCTCGACTTCTAAAAAAATCCACATTTCAATAAGATGGACCAACGTCAGAAGGTTTATTTTTCTTGCAGAGATAGTGTATAGATGTCGTTAGCCACACAAAAACAAATTCCTATTTGAATAATTTTTAATGCAGAGTGGCCTTACGGTATTGATGGTGCGCCTACGTAGCGGCCACCAGTGGCTACGGTACTGAAGTGGTTAATATTAGATAATAATAAAATGATTAATATTAGATACCTAAGTATTGATTTCCGTTTCAGGCGACGGCGCCGGTGTGGGTAAAGGGCGAACCATTGCGGGAATAATATTTGAGAACTACCTGAAAGGGAGGAAGAGAGCCATCTGGATCTCCGTCTCAAATGATCTCAAGTACGACGCAGAGAGGGATTTGAAGGATATCGGAGCTTCCAAAATTGAGGTTCACCCACTAAATAAGGTACATACTCAGAACTCTTATACGTTTATCTTCACAATATTTTTAACTATTTTTATAGAATAACGTGTCTATCTATAGATTATTTGAATGGTTCATTTAAATTTATGCATACTTCATTTTACATTTAATTTTGCACATTGTAATTCAAATCTATTTTTGTGAACCAGGGGCAACAGTTTCTAAACTTTTTTGTTTATGTAAATAACGTGAACGGAACTGGAAGTAGATGAAGGCCTGAGGAAAATGTGACATTATCAAATATTGAATGTCGGTCACGTGAAGAGTCTGAGAAATCAAATAATTAAATAATTGACTTTGGTTCGAAAAATCACGAAAATTAATTTTAATAGTAGAAATAATTATTGTTACACCTGATGATGTCAACATAGGTTGACGAAACAGCTGTTGCGAGAAATAAAAGAAAATAGTAAAATAAATTTTTTAATACTATAAAAACAGCTTTTTATAATTTAAAAGTTGAAGTTGTCCAATGTTGAAGTTTCTGCCAAAACATTGGACTATTTTTTTTTTTTTTTTTCGCTCTTTACATCATTATAGTGCGAGCCAAATCCACAGCTATCATGTTGATTCTCGTGTAATGTGATAGGTATCTATTGCCATTTTACTGTCACGTGAATTCTGCACCAGACCAAAGACAATGTGACAATCACACTGCCATTGCCGGAAATCGAGCCCGGAACCTTCAGGGTGGCAGTCAGAGCACTTACCACTCGGCCACGAAGGTCGTCATGGTTATCATATCTGATGCGGTGTTTGTAATGTATGTATGTTTGTAATATTCCAGTTTAAGTACGCAAAGATCTCATCAGCCATAAACAACAACGTGAAAAAGGGGGTCGTCTTCTCCACGTACTCGGCCCTCATCGGGGAGTCGCAGTCCTCGGCCGGCAAGTACAAGTCCCGCCTCAAACAGCTGCTGCAGTGGTGCGGGGAGGGCTTTGACGGATGTGTATCCTTTTGCCGCATTATTATTATTATCTGACCCTTCACTGTTTGGTAGCTTCTCCACACGGCGAACACTCGCCTTACACTGCTAAATTCATCCTTTACTCACAGTGCTCAACAGTATTAAGTTTAAAATGTGTTTAAATTTTTTAGATTAAAACATATTTATAGATTAAAGCATCTATTTGAGAACAGGTACAATACCAGGAAACCATGAAAGATGGTTCTACTTTAGGAAAACAACACGAGTCTCTAAAGTCAAGAGTATTTGTCTTTTGAATGTACTTTCACTAGTACGAAAGTCGTCGATCTCCGAGATGATCGAGTTCAGCAGACTGATTGCTCTCCCCACCACCCAGAGGAAGGTTGGTTCTTGCAGCCGGTATAAATAACAATCTATGCTGACGCTGTCTGGATATCTGTCGGGAACAAAAAGACCCACACTCTCCAACACGACTGAGTTATCAAAATATCTCCTGTTTATACTAATGAATTGGGTTATGAGTAAACTGTCAAATTTTAACTAAATAGCATCGTTTGACGTTATTGATTCATTATGAAGCCTTCAAATCTTATCTCAAAAGTTAAAGAAATCTAAATAAATGATCTCTTGCATGAATATCCATGTTAAGTAGGGGCAGTAGGGGTATGGGTTAAGTGAAATCTTCTTCTTCTGTCGCCTAGCCATTTCCCATTATTTGGGGTAGGCTCTCCTAATACGGCTCCGCCAAGTTTTGGTACCTGGGTCGTCTGGCTGTTCAGTCCCAGCGCCTTCAGGTTGTTTCTAACTGTGGACATCCACGTTGCAGGAGGCTGACCTGGTCCTCTCCTTCCATCTTCCAGTTGTCCCTCCTGCTCACATGGCCGTACCACCGCAGACGACTTTCCCGTTCCCCGTCTTTTCCGCTATGGGAGCAACTTTTAGGCTACCTCTGATGTGCTCATTTCTAGCTTTATCCAGCATCTGGGTTAAGTGAAATGGTTTTTGAAAAGTTTTTGGAATTATCATCATCAGCCATTAGTCGTTCAGTGTTGAACATACGAGGTCTGTTCAAAAAGTATCGCGAATTTTGAATTTCCGCTGGCTACGTATATTTGATTTTTGATTTTTTTGTAGCGTTATGTTGGTACTCATGTCCCTTACTTATGCTGACAAGGTCGGCCATTTTGAATGTTTAGTTAATTTTTGACAGCTGTTTTGCTTGGATGTGTTTTGGCTCGTCTTCGATTTTTGCCTATTCCAAAAAATGGATCAAAGAATCTGTATCAAATTTTGTGTGAAAAACAAAATAAAGTGCGCGGACGCATTTCGAATGTTGACTGTGGCATATGGTGAAGCTACCTTGGACCAAAGCAACGTTTATCGGTGGTACAAAATGTTCTCAGAGGGCCGAGAAGATATGAACGACGAAGAGCGTGCCGGACGCCCGAGCACGTCAACAACAGACGAAAACATTGATAAAGTGAAGAAAATAGTATTAGCCAATCGTCGAATCACCGTTAGAGAAGTTGTTGAGGACCTAAACATATCGATTGGCTCGTGCCATTCGATTTTAACCAATGATTTGGGCATGAGTCGGGTCGCCGCGAAATTCGTGCCAAAATTGCTCAATTTCGACCAAAAACAGCATCGCGTTAACATTGCTCAGGAGATGTTGGACTCGGTCCGTGACGACCCAAATGTGCTCCAGAGGGTCATAACTGGTGACGAATCATGGGTTTATGGTTATGACGTGGAAACCAAAGCTCAATCATCCCAATGGAAGCTGCCGCATGAGCCAAGACCAAAAAAAGCGCGCCAAGTTCGGTCGAACGTGAAGGTTTTGCTCACAGTTTTCTTCGATTGCAGGGGCGTGGTGCATCATGAGTTCTTGCCACAGGGTAGTACGGTCAATAAGGAATATTACCTGCAAGTTATGCGCAATTTGCGCGAAGCAATCCGCCAGAAACGCCCGGATTTGTGGAAGAACAAAAACTGGCTTTTGCACCATGATAACGCCCTTGCTCACACATCGTTGCTTGTGCGCGAATATTTGGCCAAAAACAACACAGTAATGGTGCCGCAGCCACCGTATTCCCCAGACCTGGCCCCCTGTGACTTTTTCCTGTTTCCAAAACTGAAGAGGCCCATGAAAGGACGACGCTACGCCACGATTGAGGAGATAAAGACGGCATCGAAGGAGGAGCTGAACAAGATCACAAAAAATGATTTTTTTAAGTGCTTCGAGGATTGGAAAAAACGTTGGCATAAATGTATTATATCCGAGGGGAATTACTTTGAAGGGGACAAAATAGATATTCATGAATAAATAAATACTTTTTGAAAAAATATAAAATTCGTGATACTTTTTGAACAGACCTCGTATGCCTCCCTTCCCGACATCCGCAACTCACCTTACAACTATATATTACCTGCTCCAACCCTTTTTCCAATATCCTTCATTTGTCCATCCTTTGTAAACCCTTCCTAAATATAAAAATGTATCCACTTGTTCTAGAATTTCATCATTCATTCTCAAATTGCATGATAAATATTTTGTTATTACAAATGAAATGTTTTATTATAATGTATACACTATTTATAATTTTCCACATTTGATAATGCCTTAGAAAGGCCAAACATGTCATTCCCATACATTACAATACAAATTCTAATGTACAGATGTTTTAATTTGTATTAATTATTTAACATAGAGTTTTAAACCATTGTTCAAGAGCGTATTTTGTTGTTGAATTTCCTTAACGTAAAGAAATAAACAGATTGTGTTTGACGAGTGCCACAAGGCCAAGAACCTGTGCCCGGTGGGGTCGTCCAAGCCCACCAAGACGGGCCTCACGGCGCTGGAGCTGCAGAACCGGCTGCCCAACGCCCGCGTGGTGTACGCCTCCGCCACGGGCGCCTCGGAGCCGCGCAACATGGCCTACATGGTGCGCCTCGGCATGTGGGGCGAGGGCACGCCCTTCCCCACCTTCAACGACTTCATATCCGCCGTGGAGAAGAGGTTAGTCACTCTCTTATATTATATCATATATCTGAACTCTGCGTCAACGAGAACCTGAATGCCAGACAGTCTACATTGCCATCAGCTAAGTCTTCTGCGATCGGTAGATTGACTATGCCAAAACGCTGTCCTCTCGCAAACTTTGGCGATGGAGCCTTCATGGTAGCCGGCCCTACAGCCTGGAACAATCTTCCAGCAGACCTCAAGTGCATCGAGAATCAGTCAGAGTTTAGATCGAGATTCAAAACGCACCTTTTCAAATTATCTTTTCCTGATGTAAATGTTGATCGACTGTGTCAGGTGCTTCCTCATACTAATATGTTTATTTTTATATATGTTCATAAAACAGACCATTTTGTACATCGCCCTTGAGATGAGTAATTCATAAAAATGACTTACTTCCTAAGGCCATACAACTCTTCGAGAGTTTTAGCCTCCTTGATGATTTTTCTCCAAGCTTCTCGATCCTGCGCCTTTTGCTTCCAGCAGTCCGATTTCCAACCTGAACCTTTCCAATTGAACCTACCCAGATTAGCCAGAACATTGTCCATTAGGCACTGTCTAGGCCTTCCTAGAGGTCTTACTCCAGTCGGTCGTCAAAAAATCCAGTTGTCCAAAAAATCCATTTCATTTACCAATTGAAATTCATAAATTTACTAGTAAATTACTTGTTTCTATACTAGATTTACTAGTTTCTCTACTAAATTGACTTGTTTCTCTACTAAGTTTGTAAGTAATTTACTAGGTATCCCACTAAATTAACTAGTTTCTCTATTAGTAACTTTCTACTCCTCTTGAGAAACATATTCAAAACAAATTCTTCTCCTTTTAGACCCTTGTTCTGTTCTTATTGTTAGGCTGCCCGTTCCCTCTATCTTTTTGGTTGATGCATCATAACATGTGGGATTCTGGATGGATCCATTTTTGTTTGTGTTTATACACACAATGTCTTCTACATTGTGTGTATAAATTTGTATTGTAATTTTTTTTAACAATATTTTTAAATTTATCTGAGATGGTAGATGGTAGATCTGGCCACGTCGGGCGGCCAGCCAACCAAGTAAGGACGTGGTAGGCCCAAGTTGACTTGGATGGGATTTATTTAAAGGTGCCTCGAAAGAGAGTGGGTCCCACCGGATGTATCCCAGGACAGACAGTCCTGGAGATGGCATCGAGAAGAGCCGACTCCAAGTAAATGGGGCATAGGCTAGGAAGAAGAAGAATAATATTTTGAAATATTTGGTATCCCAAATTTTTTATTTAGTTTTCATATAAAATTAGAAAGAGTTTTTTGGAATCTTGGGAATATCCGTGTGTATCTTGGTATCTTCTTTGACTGATGTTTCATAAATTGACAATGATCTACCCTGAAGATGGTGACTGCGATGATCTCCAAAACATCGTTCAAAGTGGATATATAGATAAATTCAAGGTCTCCCAGTACGGTGCATTTATTTTTGTTGGCACTTGTCTCTTGCAATTATGAAAGATTGATGATATTTGCAGAGGCGTTGGTGCTATGGAGATTGTGGCGATGGACATGAAACTTCGGGGGATGTACATCGCGAGGCAGCTCTCCTTCCATGGGGTGGCCTTCAAAATAGAGGAGGTGCCCCTTAGTAAAGAATTCAGAGAGACCTATGACAGATCCGTAGCCCTGGTGAGTAATTTCAACATTATCATACAAACCATCTAACTAACCATCACACCATTTCTCCGGAGGGTTAGGCAAAGAGGATGGATCGCCACACTGCTCTTTCCTAAAATACCTCTCGAGTTTAATCTATATTCATACATCGTAACGTGCATGCTCCTCAATTTTTTCCATATCTATTGTGGCCACTTTTTAATGATGAATTAAAATCATCATGCCATGTTTTCCTCGATTTCTTTTTCCGTTCACACTGCATTTTTTAACCATGCTTCTCTCATTCATTCATTCCATGTCTCCAAACCATCCAAGTGATACTTTTTTTAATTTTACTTTGCACGCAATAAGCTGCCTCACATTTGTTCATTATTTCGTTGTTTAATCATTTCACCATACTTCATAAAATAGTGGATAATCCACAGGATAAACTACAATTTTAAAAAGTTAAAAGAGAATCAGCTTAATGTTTGGAATGGAACCTAAATAAAAAGTAATGTGTTCCTTGTATCATATGTTATATCATATTTCAGTGGGTGGAAGCTATGCAGAAATTCACAGAGGCGGCGGAGCTAATAGACGCGGAGAACAGGATGAAGAAGACCATGTGGGGACAGTTTTGGTCGGCTCATCAGAGGTTCTTCAAGTACCTGTGTATCGCATCGAAGGTCAGCAGCACACTAACAATTTATAATTATTAAATAATTTAGAATTTCAAATGTGATATAAGAAACTAATGTAATGCTGAAGAAGGTATTACGAATAAAATTATGAAAGGATCACTGCGTTGGTTCGGACATATGGAGCGTATGGATGAAGAAAGAATGGTTAAGAATGTATACGTTAACAATGTAAATGGAGTACGGAGTCGAGGTAGACCAAGGAAAACATGGGATGATCGAATTAATCAAATTTTAAAGGTTGGTCGGAAGAATCGACATGTGTGTATGATTCGTATAAACGTGGAGGAAGCTAGAGAGGTGTGTTAAGATAGAGAAGTGTGGCCGTCCATTCTCTCTGCCTTCCCTTTAGCGGTCTAAGGGTGAAATATTACTGTTTTGATGGTGATATTTAACCCTTAGACCGCTAAGCAAATATTACTCTATTTGTCATCGCTATGCGGCACATTCTTCATCTACATATTTTGAATAAAATGTCACATTAATAATGACCTTTTCTCACAAACCAAATTAATAAAGCAATTATTGATTATATCGGTATCTTCCTCGAACACACTTGAGATCCTGTTGCGCACGACTTAATTAATTAATCGTATTAGTCGTAACAGTCAAAGAGTTATTTCAAAATGTGTCGCGATGAACGTTTCAAATAGCGATGACAGAGTAACACCTGTTTAGCGATCTAAAAGATAAATTTTGGCAGCAATACTGCTGTCGTTATGGTGTCTTGTTGTTTCTGGATTATATAATCTATAATCGACTTGGCAGGTGAACCATGCGGTGGTGGTGGCCCGCGAGGCGGTGAAATGCGGCAAGTGCGTAGTGATTGGCCTGCAGAGCACCGGGGAGGCACGCACCCTGGAGCAGCTCGAGAGGGATGATGGAGAGCTCAACGACTTTGTCTCCACGGCCAAGTAACTCCATTCATACATATCTTATACTTTACTTATACGAGTATAGCTGATATCATCCACTGCTGGACATAGGCCTTCCCATCCTTCTCTACATATTCCTACCATATAGCAGTGCGGACCAGACATAACACTTCGCAAATCTTGTCTCAAGGCCAAGATCAAGGTCAAAGTTAGCTAATACTTTTATAAATTTTGCTGAAGACGCCTCTGGCAATTTCTATCATGCAATTTTTTTATTTTTATTTATTTTTTCTCCTTGTATACAACAGGTTGTTTGAACCCAATTACTGTATACAATTTATTTGAGCTATTATATTGATTCTCATGACATGTGATAGGTAACCAATCTATCGCCATTTTATTGTCACGTGAATTCTACACCAGACTAATGACAGTGTGACAATCACACTGCCATCGCCGGGAGTCGAACCCGGGACCTTGAGAATGGAAGTCGGAGCTCTTACCA
Organism: Lepidostoma basale; assembly: GCA_022606425.2. Classification (NCBI taxonomy): domain Eukaryota; kingdom Metazoa; phylum Arthropoda; class Insecta; order Trichoptera; family Lepidostomatidae; genus Lepidostoma; species Lepidostoma basale. Next base: position 933,046 of record JAHDVF020000363.1, on the reverse strand, counting down.
CTCAGCCACAAAGGTCGACATTTATCTCTGCATTGAGACATATTCCAAGATACTTAAAATTTTCAACTTGTCAATGGGCTGGTCATCATACTCGAGACAATTATGGATTATGGAATGCACAATTTATATTGAGATTGTTTCCAGAGGGGTGATGCAAACGCTGGTGGAGAAGCACTTTCCGGCTCCAGATCGTAACCGGATACACCGCCTGCTGGGGCTGGAGCCGCCCAAGAAGGCCCTGCTGGCTGCTGCCGAAAAAGTCAAGAACGGCAAAGACAGCACCAAGAGGAAAACACGTAAGTTGCTGTTTCTTAGATTCTTATTTATTTATATTATAATTTATTGTGTTTAATAAATGCCTCCTCGTTTATGTTTCAATCCTAGGGATTGGTTTTCAGCAAAGTCTGATATCTTTGCTGGTTCTTGGGATGCCACTTGGACTTCGGAGAATGTTTTCCGTTACTTTCCACATGTTTGTATACAACAGGTTATTTGAATCAGAATGCTGTAAATATTTTTTTAGCTATTGATTCTCATGACATGTGAAAGATACCATTTTTATTGTCAGGTGATTTTTACCAGATCAAAGACAGCGTGAAAAACATATGTTTTTTTTAACACTCATTAAATTAATGTTGTTATTTGAAATTTCATGGTAGAAGTTCATTGTAAATAATGAAAATATGTATATATTTTTTAAACTAATACATCAGTTAATTCCACTGATGTTAATGGCGTGTATTATGTGTGGTTCAGAGCGACCACAACCAGTGATGGTAGAGAGAAGCATCATTGAGAGAGTTGTTACAGTTGATGCATACATGTATCTGGGACATATGATCAAGCTTGGCGGAGACAACCAAGAAGCCGAGATCAAACATAGACAGGGTTTTGCATGGGCTGCTTTCGGTGAACTGTCCTTTTCCCCAAGTTGAAAAGATTCGTGAACCACCTGAAGAAAAAGATATTCAACGTGTACATCTTCCCAGTACTGACGTACGGGCTGGAAACAGTTAGGTTCACAAAAAGAACAGTACAGAAACTCCGAGTGACCCAGAGGATGTTAAACATCAGTCTGCAAGACAGGAAGCAAAATCAATGGATTAGAGATAGGACCAAAGTTGCCAACGTAGTGTGCAAAATAGCCTGGGTGAAATGGAATCGGGCCAGCCATGTGGCGAGGACAGCGGAAGATTGGTGGACCAGACGCACCCTGCAGTGGCAACTGAGAACGGCCACAGTAATCCAGGCAGACCACAAGCAAGATGGTCTGATGACATCAAGAGAATGGCAGGAGGTTAAAATGGCACAGAATGGCTAGGGATAAAGAGTTGTGGAAGTCGGGAAGGGAGGCCTATGTCCAGTATTGGACGACTGAAGGTTGATGGCTTTGATTGTTTTATCTTTCTTTTAAACTCTATACACTTGCACTATAATCATGAAATATTGATTGATTAGCAAATGGTGGTTATTTCCAGCGGGGAGCAGCATGACAGCGGCCGGGCAGCGTTCGTCGGGTCGCGCAGTGAAGCGACCGCGCCGCTACTCGTCCTCGTCAGGCTCGGACGGCCCGCGCTCGCCGCCCCCCCCACCCCCGACGGTTCTCTCAGATTCGGACGAGGGCAACGTCAGTGTGCCCGAGATGGATGACGATGACAATGGCTCTGGAACAGATCGCAGCAGTGACTTTAATCCCTTCTACAGCGGGAGTGATAGCGATGACGGTGAGATTACTATGTTAGACATTGTTTCTTGAACAATGACGTAAAACTCCATATTCAACAATTAATATGGATAAAAGAGTCAGTTTTATACAATTTTTATTATATTTTATGGGAATGACATGTTTCGCCTTGCTAAGGTATTATCAAAAGTAGTGAGAATCAAGCGTATTGTAACATATTTTGGTATATTTTATTTTTTTATTGTTGAGGGTAACAAACAGCAAATATAGTATATAAATATAAACACACAGAGACAACAAAACAAGGCAAATTACTACCACAAATATTATATAACAACTGACATAAGGTTAATTATATAAGAAGAATAAAGTAACACTTTGATAAGTTAAAAAGAAAACTAGTAGTACTAGTAATAATGAATAATTAAACATGAAATATAATTTTAAAATGTAAAAAAAAATAAAAGCAGGAAGGTGGAATATTTGGTTTGCAGTGTGTCTTGTGCGAACCATGTATAAACAATACACTTGATAAAAAGGAAATTTCATGTCTTAATATTTAGGTACTAGTTGTAACCTGTGAAATATTCACAGAAGTAAAGATTTTCTATCCTTTAAAAATTTGGTTCACTGTACAATCGTACTCTGTAATAAATCTAAAATGGAAAAAAATAATTTCACATGTTAAATATTTCACAATTACCTACACCAAATTGTTCCCCTTTTGGTTTCTACACTACTGTCATACAACAATAATCAGAACAAAAACTAACTAACTAACCATCACGCCGTCTCCCGAAGGGGTAGGCAGAAAGAATGGACTGCCACACTTTTCTTTCCTGACATATTTCTCTCGCTTCCTCAACATTCATACATCGTGTCATGCACGAGCGTCGATTTCTCTGACTCCTCACATGGCCGACATTCAGTATTTGATTTATTTGATTGTGCCACGTTTACCTCGGTCTTTTTTTTACCATTTTTTTATCATTCTTTCCATATGTTCAAACTATCTTAATGATCCTTTCATTATTTTGTTCATAACACCATAATTCGCACCGCATTCACTTCTTATATTATAATAAGAACAAAATTCCAAATAATCCAGAAATGTTCTCAGGCATGCGCATTGTGTGCATATCAAATTACTTTTGGAGAGAATCGAAGTATTCTTCTATCGCTCTGTTGTATTCAAAATATTCTCGTACTGTTTCTTGATGACATTCGGTTTTTTTCACACCACATCATTTATTTATCACCCGTTTTTTGATATTTTGGTGGTCTGCGGATGTAATAAGTTAAGAGACTATATTCGAGAGGTTCCTATGCACTACCATTGATGTCTACAGCCACAACCACAGTCTACATTGCGATCAGCTTTTCTGCGATCAAGTTTTCTGCGATCGGTATATTGACTGTGCCAAAACGCTGTCCTCACGCAAGCTTTGGCGACTGAGCCTTCGCGTTAGCCGGCCTTTCAGCCTGGAATAATCTTCCAGCAGACCTCAATTGCATTGAATTATCCTTTCCAGATGTAAATGTTGATCGATGGGGTCAGGTGCAGCCCTCATACTAAATATGTTTAGGTTAACTAGTTTATAAAACAGAGCATTTTCTGCAGTACCCTTGAGATAATTAATTCATAAAAATGGCGCTCTTTAAATTATGTAATTTATTATTATTACCATATATATCAGATGAAAATTACTTAATAATTTACACGTTTATTTTCCAGAACCGTGGGTGAACCGTAAAAAGAAACAGGCTCTGGAAAAGAAAAAACCCAAAAAGCCCACTCCGCCAAAAAAGAAGCCCACATCCACCCAAGACAAGATTCAGGAGCTGATTGAGCGCAAGACCAACGACGCGGCGGTGACGAATCGCGTGACGGTGCGGACGGGCGCCGGCCCCTTGACGGGCACGCCGGTGGGCACCAACGGGCTGTACCTCGGGCCGCAGCGGGCGGCGCCACCCCCGCGGGACGCCATCGAGCGCGCCTGCACCATGAAGGAGGAGCTGCTGGAGGCCATCGAGAAGCTCGGGGAGAGGCTGCCCGCCAACACGCTGGACCAGCTCATCGACGAGCTTGGCGGCCCGGAGAATGTGGCGGAGGTAATGACATCTTATGATTTACAGAGATTCAGCTCTAATAACTATTCCTCTTATGTCTGTCTGTAGGGAAATATTGTTGGAAATATGATTTAGTATTTGTTTTATGCTGGGGCTAGATGTGTGACCCGGAGTGCTCCTCCGAAGGAGGGTGAGGGGTCCTACATTATTCTCAATAATTATTAATCAACATTTTGAATGTATACAAATACTTGTAGACGAATACTGGATTTTACTCATTGCGGGTTATCATTTTTAAGGATTAATTGTAACTCAATAGAGACGAAGATGCAAATTGGAAACAGAATATGGTGATCCGAGGTATTTACAGGACTTATACGATAAAACAGCAAATTAACGCTTGGAAAAGGTTAAAGAAAAAGACCTAAAAAATAAAAGGTGACTCATATTCTACTCTCTCTCTCTGCTATCCACCGGAGTGATTGAAATAAAAATGGTATTCACAGATGACGGGGCGCAAAGGCCGCGTGATCCAGACTGAAGACGGGCAGATCGTATACGAGAGCCGCTCGGAGGCGGACGTGCCTCTGGAGACGCTGAACCTGACGGAGAAGCAGCGCTTCATGGACGGAGACAAGGACGTGGCCATCATCTCCGAGGCCGCCAGCAGCGGTATCTCCCTGCAAAGCGACCGCAGGTCAGTAGGAATCAAACATTACTGCTCTTTACATTTGACAACCGGTATTGAATCAAAATTAATATGATTGAAAACATTTATTTTCTAAAAGTTTTATTACATTTTATGGGAATACAGTGCATGCTGCAATGTATGAATGTAGAGAAAGCTCGAGAAGTATGTCAGGACAGAGCAGTATGGCAGTAAATCCTCTCTGTATACCTCTCCGCAGAAACGGCGTGATGGTTAGTTAGTTGGAGTTACATTATCAATCTTTTTATTTGATTGTATGTGAACAGTTTATTTTTGTATTATTTATTATTTTTAATGACAGTATAATAAATGGGGTGGTGGTCTAGGGGATAATCGCTTGGCTCCTGATCCATAAGACTTGGGTTTGAGCCTGGACACGACCAGATTCCTTCTTCATAATAATGAGATATTTTCTGCTCATATTGAAGATTGTAAAATAAATTCTAATATTATTGATTAAATTTTTTATGTCTTTTTTTTATATAAATGAAATCTCTTAGATGAAAGTAAGACTTAGAAGAAGAAAGTAATTGAAATTTCTTGGTAGAAGTTCATTTTAAATAATGAAAACAAAAAAATTTGGATACATTTTTTTATTATTATTTTATATTTAGTGTGCTTCCACTTGTGTTTATGTTCGACCGGTTTCGGCAGCTTGCTGCCATCTTCTGGTCATAGATGGCCAGAAGATGGCAGCAAGCTGCCGAAACCGGTCGAACATAAACGCAAGTGGAAGCACACTAAATACATAATAATAAAGAAATTTTGTATAAATTGTTTTTGTTTACATTATTTAAGACGGTTTATAAATCTGTATGGTGATGGAGTGTCAAATGTAAATATAAGAAGTGAACGCAGTGAGTAAAATGGTTTAGACATATGGAAAGAAAGGATGGTAAAAAAAGTATACGTCAACAGAACAATACATAGAGGATATCCAAGGAAATGGAATATTAAATATCAGGCATGTGAGTATGTAGTTGTAAAAATGTTTAGTTATGTTAAAAGTAGCCACCTGCTTGCTAGTGAGGCTGGACATGATATTTAAAGGATGCGCTCTTTGCAGGGTACGGAATCAAAGAAGAAGAGTTCACATCACGCTGGAGCTGCCCTGGTCGGCCGACAGGGCGGTGCAGCAGTTTGGTGAGACAGCTTTTACTGACACAATTACCACCTCACTTCCTTTTTACACTCTCCTGGACCACCGCCATGCTTTCCACTCCAAACCTCTACATTCCTTCCTAATGTCAGCATTTGAAATCCTCTACTTTTTATAATGTGTAACTTTGTAGTTTATTTCACATTCGTCTAAGACAGAGGTTCTTGCTGATTTTTTTTATATTGTGTAAACTCCCTTCTTTTCTAATTGATTTTTCAAATTGATTGCTAAAAAAAAATGGTCGCTGCCGAATTCTCTACCCGAAAAAAAATTACGATAAAATAAAAACAGGTCGCCAACGATTTCGATATTCGTATTGCGTTTGAATATTCGGCTTCAATTTAGTTGAACCATCTCGTGGACCACCATTTACATCTCATGGACCCCCATTTTTTTTTGCAACTGTTGTAGACCCCTTGCAAGTTGTCGTGGACCCCTAGGGGTCTATATAGACCACTTTGAGAATCACTGGTATAAGAGATCTAATTTCTACTGCATTTATTCATCCTTCTTTGCTAGTTTCATGCTTCACTTCCAAACACAAGGGTCGGTACAAGAACACTATTGTGCACTCCCATCTTAGCTTTTGTTTGTGATGAAAACTTTAAGTGTACCATTCACTCCACTGCCTGCCCCAACCCTTTTATCAATATCACTCTCCACCTGCTCATCCTTTGTAATATACAAATATCCACTTATTCCAGATTTTCACCATTAACGCTAATGTTGCAGACTGTAATGCTTTCTTCTTTTTAAAAAAAAATGTGATAATATTGCATGTTTATAAAATTTGAATTACTAGATATTTGCGTGTTTCAGGACGAACCCACCGCTCCAACCAGGTGAATGCGCCGGAGTACATGTTCCTGATCTCAGACCTGGCGGGAGAGCGGAGATTCGCTTCCACTGTGGCCAAACGGCTGGAGTCGCTGGGGGCCCTCACGCACGGGGATCGCAGAGCCACAGAAACAAGAGATCTTTCACAGTTCAACATCGGTATGTTGAAGTCCAATATTTATTTATTGTATGGTAACATGTAACAACAGTGATTGTTAATACATGCACTATTGAACAAACATACAGTTAAATAAAGACATAGAAGGTTACCCACCGCTTACCCGAAACTGTTATAGGACGCAGCGATCCCTTTCGTCCGCTTCGCTCATACAATCCCTAGGCCCGCCCCTCATCCATGCGGGACTTCTATTCACTTCTATGTCCCAATCTCACAAAACATGGGACATGATTTTAGGGCCTATCATAAAATTATTTCAGACAGATATGGTGAGGGTGGGACACAGTGTGGGATGGGAGAGAATATGTGGAATGATGAAAAAAAAGCTTATACAGTAAAAGTCTGATAATTCGAAATTCAAAGGACCGGATTTCCCAAAAAAATTCGAATTACGAATTACGCGATCACTAAAAAAAAAAAAAACTGCGCCAACTGCTGCGGCTTGGAACATCGCGGCCATTTTTTCGTTCTGTCAAGTGTTCATAATAAGAATAACAAAAGTGTTTGGATAGCATAACGACGTTTTTGTGGGTCAAATGGCGGTTTGAAATTAAAATCAACTTTTTTTATTGGTTAATAGAATCCTTTTAAGACAGACATCTCATACGAATAAAAAAAACCTATATAAAAATGAATACAGTGAAACCCGGATTTTACGTTTTTGGGATTTGCGTAAAATTATTTCAGTCCCGATATATTTTAGTACATTTTTTTCCCCGCAATGTACGTAAAATATTCAAAATACGCGAGTTACGGGCGCTTGACACATTATTTCGGTCGTGATTAGTCAGCGAGCGACGTTGCGATTGGTCAGCAACAACGCCCCACGTGGTGATCGGCTGAAATCTTTCAATTTTAGCCGTTTTGTCCTATCGTTATCATTCGGCTTTCGACTCGATTTATTACACCTTTGACATTCGCGATCGTTTACATAGTTTATACATTTTTTGTTTTGTTTTATTCTTTAAGTTTATTAATTTTATTCCTTTTTGTATACTCATTCTGAAGAAAAGTCTCATAAAAAAAAGGCTTTGTCTAGCTCTGGAATTTTTCCGAAAACTTTGTGAAAGAAATATTGCTAATTTATAGAAAAGAAATTATGGATACACGAAAGATGCTGAGTATATATACTTAATGAAGATATCCTTTTTACATAGTGTTCTCATTTTATCGCTTTGCACTTTTTTACCGCGTGATATTTTCAAGAGAAATACGTAATATATAGATATCTCGCTTGCACTAAGCGCTCGAAACGGATTCTTTCTCACGTGATATCACATTTGAATTATTAGAATTGTAGATACATTTTGACGAAAAACATTACGAATTACGAAATACGCGAAATTTCGAATTAATGGTAGAATTTACTATGAAAAGTCAATTTTTGGACTGAACAAATTATGAAAATTTCGAATTACGAATTATCATTGTTCGAATTAACGGATTTTTACTGTAATGTAATTTTTTCAATTGATAAAGTTTTTCACAAATCTTTTGAAAGTAATATTTGGTGTATTTTGCAGACAATAAATACGGGCGCAGCGCTCTAGAGGCGACGATGAAGACGATAATGAAGTACGAGTCCCCTCTGGTGCCGCCGCCGCAGGATTACAAGGGAGACTTCTTCCAGGACGTGGCCAGCGCTCTGGTGGGAGTGGGCATCATAGTCAACAGCGAGGCCATGCCCGGCGTGCTCTCCCTCGACAAGGTACTGATGACTGATGCACTACCTCAATAAGAACAATTTTAAATATAGCAAAATTAGCATCAATACTTTTTATTTATTTATTTATTATTAAGGGTAACACACAGTGATATCAATAAAATACATTAGAAAGAAAGAAAGAACACTTAGAAAAAATAAAGTAAGGCCACCAATTACATGCTACCACAAATATAAAATAGTAGTTAACAGATGACAGTATAAAACGAGATTGAAGTTAACTCGATGGCGGCCAGAGACGAGATATCTCGGCAAACGGCGCAGTGCCCGTGTGGCCAGAGACGAGATATCTCGGTACTACTTTTGGTGACGTATTTTTGCGCCGTATTGACTTGTATTGACAATATGGCAGAAACAGAACACGCACTGTTCTCTGTTTTAGTTATCCCGAAATATTTGATCAAGTTTCCAAATACTTTTAACCGATTTATCGGTAAATTTCGAAAACTGTTTCAGCTGACAGTACACAGATGTCATATTTCAGGGCTATCATAACCGAAAATATTAGGTCCTCGCTGTCAGAATCGTCGTTCGTTTGCATAGTTTTCGTATAATTTTCAATTAATATTATGAAAGTATTTGTTTTTACTTGTTTTCGGTATGTCACCACCTATTTTATCAGTTTTTTGCTAGTGATATTACTGTGAAGAGTTATAAAACTCTTTTTATAACTCTTCATAGTTTGGTTTGTGTTAAGTTCTTTGTTTTCGTATTCTGCGTTTATTGAATTAGTTAAGTAAGTAAACTATAATTTCTTTCTAACACACCAAAAAAAAAATTTATTACGAGTTTTATTTTGACAAAAAATATTCGGCCTGCTGAGCACTGCGGCGTGATTTATTTGCGGCCATGAAAAGGTTAAACAAGACATTTAAGAGTTGAACATAATAATAGTGGAAATAAAATGAATGTTTAAAAAATAAGTAATATAATATTATGTAACATTATGGTCTCATCCACGACGAAAGGTTGCTCCGATCATTTTTCTGTAATTTCACTCGTTCAGATGGAAGCAAGAGAAATATACCAGGAAAGAATAGTAAGGCGATCCATTATTTCTGCATACCCCTTCGGAAGATGATTGGTTAGCTTAAATATAACTATTTGTATAATTCAATATGTTTGCGTTTACATATATTAATATTTTATAAAACATGCATCAGGCCCACAATGACTTATGGAATCCAAGCAAGAGCAGACACTGTCAGAACCAAACATCTCCTAAGAGTAGCAGAAATGAGAACATTGCGACCTATCGTGGGGAGAACCCTTAGAGATAGGATGTCCAATGAAGAAATTCACAGATCATGCAAAATTGATGACTCCAGAGGGATCACATTGAGAGTATGGATCCAACGAGGATTCTTAAGATTGTGATGACTCCAGAGGGCCGCCGACCACCAAAGAGATGGAGAGGAGGCTGGTCATCTTCATCACAGGAAGAAAGTTGATATCCTGTGTAAACAGACCGCAAGATCTACAATAAGAAGAATATTTTATAGGAATGATAGCCATATAAGGGCTTTCAAAGGCATTATCTAATGTTAGACATTTACATTAATAATTGGACTGGAAGGTTTCATCGGTATTATGTTTAAAAGATTAACCACCCTACGTATTTGAATGTACGTGATACGTTTACTTTGACTGTACCATTCTGCGCTATCCCGTATCACGTACGGGCTTGAGAAAAAGTAATGTACCTAAAATGTACAAACTGTTAGGGATACGCGCGTGTGCCAACAACACTTGAGTACAAGCTTCATAAATATGATAGTTTTACAAGGGGCAGGCGAAGTGTGCGACCGAGTATTTGACGTTTCGTAATTTAAAAAAATAAAATTAGTATGTAATTAAATTTCATTAATAAAAAAACCTGCTTGTTTTTTGCATGTTTCTCGGAAAATAACCCAAAGGTAGGGCGGTTAATGTCATCCCGCCAACTAATTGGTTTACATTTATTCCATTATTTAAATTTGAAATTCAATGATCTGACACGGCTAAGATGTTGTGTATTTATACTTTCAGGACTACAACAATATGTCCAAATTCCTGAATCGCATCCTGGGCATGCCGGTGGACCTGCAGAACAGGCTGTTCAAGTATTTCACGGACACGCTGCACGCCATCATCGCCTCGGCCCGGCGCTCTGGCCGTTTCGACCTCGGCATCCTGGACCTCGGCGCGCACGGGGAGAGTGTCACGCGCGTGCGCCGCGTGAGGTTCATGCGCAAGCACGCCACCGGCGTCGCCCCCACTGAGCTGCACCTTGTGCATGTGGAGGTACACTCACAACTCATCTTATTTTAATTCTAGTATTACATGTTTTATGTTCTTTCTATCTTCCAAATAATTTATTCTTTTCAATGAAACCCGGATTTTACGTCCCCAAATTTAACGTTTTCCCAGCCGATTGCGTTTAATTAATTCAGTCCTGATGTATTTTAGTACATTTTTTACCTGCTTTAACATTTTTATTTTCCGCAATTTATGTCAAAAATATTCAAAATATGCGAGTTACGTGCGCTTGGCAATGAGTCGGCGCATCGTTTCGGCTGTGATTGGTCGGCGAGCGACGTTGTGATTGGTCGGCATACAGTGCGCAACGTGGTGATTGGCATTTGACATTTTTCGATTTTCGTCGGTTAACATCTGTCCTTCTGTCATTCGGTTTTCGAATCGATTTGTAACACTTCGTTCTTTTTGACATTAATCACGATTGTCATTTACAAACAGTTTATACGTTTTTTGTTTTGTTTTTTTCATTACGTTAATCACAATATACACAGTGAAATAACTTTTGACCGCAGACCCGACAACATTCCGAAAACTATCGTTCATGAGATTGTTATGAACAATTCGAACACGCGAAGATGGTCCTAAGACAGCTCACCGATGACCAAAAACGCGCTGCGTTGAAATGTGCCTGTGATCCTGATTTTTTGAAACTACTAGATTGTAAGTTTGGCAGTTAGATAATTGCATATCAGTAAGAGAAGACTCAAGTGAATTGTTATATTGCAGCGCGGCATGAGCTGGCAGGAGGCGGTGGACAAGTGGTCGGAGCTGACGGGGGCCCGCGAGGGCTTCTACCTCTCGCACCAGGTGCGCAACGGCAAGCAGACCGCCATGCTGGCCACCGCCCTCGACACGCCCCACAAGCCCGCTGAGAAGGTCTCCAAGAAGGATCAGATGTACCACATCTACAGGTAACAACCAACTCCACACTCAACTTCTTACTTTACTTAGAGAACCGTTGTCGTCCACTGCTGGACATAGGCCTCCCCCATACTTCTCCACGTATTTCTGTCTTGTGCCTTTCGCATCCAATCGCCAGCAATTCTTTGAATGTTGTCGGACCATCGTGTGGGGGGTCTCCCTCTGTTTCTTTTATCTTCGCGGGGTCTCCACTCCACCACCCTTCTGGTCCATCTATCGTCTACCAATCTGCTAACATGACCCGCAAATGACCATTTAAGCTTGGCTCAACATCAAGACATTGTGAATCTTATGTAGTATAAAACATCAAACAACACTAAATAATAGAAAATTATTAGAATAATTATAAAAAAACAAAATATACAGGACAAAATATATAAAACAGGAAGAAATTTGATATCCTGCATAAACCGATTGCTTGATCCTACTATAAGGGAAGAAGGGAAGAAGAATTTTGAATTATGTTTTCTCGAAGTTTTATTACATTTTATGGGAATGGTATCTTTTCCTTTCTAAGCATCAATTGTTTTGTATGCACATTTGATAATGTCTAAGAAGGTGAAACATGTCATTCATATAAAATATAATAAACCTTTTCATTTGTATTAATTATTTATATAATTTCGTATTAATACAGCATTGTTCAAGAAACGTCAATAATATGTCATTTGATATCTTCTTATTTGTGTCAATAGCATACTAGCCTCTTAGGGATGACCCTATAAATAAGGTCTCATCTCTTTAATTCCTTGATATATTGTGGTAGAAGGTTTGGCCGACTGTGTCGTTTTCGGGGATGCTAGACGTTATAGTAACACCTTCCTTGCATGGGGACATGATGTATTGATTTGTGTGGTGGTATTCCAGGCCCAACACGGGGCTGCAGGTGCGCACGGAGTCGCTGGCGGAGATAGAGAAGAAGTACAAGAAGAGCAACTCCACGGAGGCAGAGCAGCCGTGGAGCGCGCAGTACGAGGCCAGCGTGGCCACCTGCTCGCACGCCTACTGGCGGGCCAACTGCCGCAACGTGGCCATGGGCCAGGACTGTGAGGTATGCCACTCCGACACTATAGTCATCACCTGCAAATACTCACGCTTCTCACACTCCAGATATGATTTTCTATTGCGATTGGAAAGATTTGATTTTTTAATACCAATTTTAAATCCATTTGTGGCTAATTTATTGTTTTTTTTTTTTATGTAAATGGCTACAATTAATAAATTCCTGAAATTGAAAATAGGGTCGTAAATTGTGTTATTGGTGACACCAGTGACTGTTTTTCTAAGGTTTCCAAAATATGTGTTAACCCATTGCAACACAAAGCCGGCGAATCGCCGGTTTGTCATTGAAGTGATTTTTTTTACATTAAAACTGAATGACAATAGCTTTATTCATAAAAATTACATAAATAAGTATATTTCGGTTACTGATTTCATAATAAAATGTAATAATCACAATTTATTTCACATTATTTATTACAAAATATTACGATATTTTAACATCTGTCAATACCTCCAAAATGGCCGAACGCACTCGTAAACAAACTCGCCGCGCTTGTAATTTCATCAAATGAGTATGAAATACAGTGAATCCTTTTGGAAAGTGGCAGTGAGAATGAAGTTGATGAATATTCTAGTGATTCGCAATGCCTTAGCCTTCGAACAATGTTTTGGAGCGTTCAAATAGTGAAAAGTGATGTGTCAAGTGACAGTTCCATAGAACATCACTTCCCAAACTACCCGGGGATGAGTCATAATGATCTAGCTTATGAACAACAAAAAAATTATGCTTTTTTGTTTTACCATTTTTATTTTGTGTGTAATTTAGTCTTAATGTTATTGTAATAAAAAAATGAGTCATCTTTATTAGTGGTGCAATGGGTTAATCAATGTTTCTCCTAGACATTTTTTTTACAAGTATACTGATTCATCTGAATCATTTACCATATAAATGGATTTAATACCCTCCAACTGAGGTTACCCATTCTAAGGAGAGGCAAATCTGTAATGTAAAAAGTATGATCTTAAATCAAAAGTTCAGAGAGTCTATTTAAATAGTAGAAATAAGTTGAATATGAGAGATCCATTTTATTAACATTAACAACAGCAACAACAACAAACCATCACACCGTTTCTCCACAGGGGTTGGCAGAGAGAATGGACTGCCACACTACTCTATCCTGACACACCTCTAGCTTCCTCCACATTAATACAAAGAGTCATACAAGCAATTTGGTCATACCCTGTTTTCCTCGGTCTACCTCGACTCCGTACTCCATTCACATCGTTAACGTATACTTTCTTAACCATTATTTCTCCATCCATGCGCTCCATATGTCCGAACTAACGCAGCGATCCTTTCATAATTTTATTCTTAATACTTTCTTCCGCTCTACATTCCTTTCTTATATCAGCATTTGAAATTCTGACGTACATCGTTCTACTACACGTATGTCTTAGGGACCTCATCTCTACCACATTTATTCTGCTCTCATCCTTCTTCTGCCAGTTTCATGCTTCGCTTCCATACATAATCGTCTTAATTGTCTTATTTAACTCATGAAGAGTCTTGTTGTGAAGCATTGTACACTCAATATAACAGTCTATTGTTTTATTTCTGCCCCTGTTGTTGACATCCAAATGTTGCATTTTGCAGGTGGGTCTGCGTCGCCGAAGCTACCACGTGCTGTCGGGCTCCGTACTGTCGGTGTGGGCACGCGTGGAGCACGTTCTCTCCTCGCGTTCCTCCCTCAACAAGATGCAGGTCATACGCCTCAAGACCACCGAGGGACTCAAAATTGTCGGTGAGTGACTTAGTTGTGAAGTTATTTGTTACTTCCAAGTGTGGACAATCCCGTGTAAATATTGTTCAATTTGTTTCATGTTTTGCTGTGAAATTGGGGTCCATGCATTGGAGAGACGAAACATGACATGTGACATTATGTATTTAAAAACTGGATATTTTTCTAAAGAATTAAATGTTGCCATCGCAAACAAAAACCTATCCAAAAAAGTTAAAATGGCAGTGCACAATGATGTTCTTGTACTGACCCCCATGTATGGAAATGAAGCATGGAACTGGCGAAAGAAGGATGAAATTAGAATAAATGCAGTAGAAATGAGATCTCTTAGACTGTATGCAAGAACACCTTTGTGCACTGAAATCTTAGTTTTTTTTTTTAGATTATTATTTGCGACGACAACTTTAAGTGCACAATTCACTTTGTTGTCTGTCCCAGCCCTTCTTTCAATATCGCACGCTTAATAGAACACTGGCTTAACTCAAAAAAGCAAGTTTTGATCAATCTGACATGAGTCAGTGTTTTAACAAAAACAGTCGAAAAACACGTACGAATGGATAGCGTTAACATTGTGAATGATTATCGTACGTACGAATGGATAGCGTTAACATTGTAAAACATAGATGGATAGCGTTAACACAAGCCTCTGTCTAATGTTAACTCAATTATGACCTAAACCATAATCGGTCAGTTTAATATTAAGCGTGCGACATATCTGAAGGCTTTTTCTAATTATCATAATGTGTTCCAGGTACGCTGATACCCAAAAACTGTGTGGAGCCCCTGAAAGAGGCCCTGTCCTCGGACGCGGAGAAGGTGGACGAGGAGACCTTTGAAGTCCCTTCGCCGGTGAAGTGAACGCGACCCCGCTCCGTCGGGTTCACAACGGGCGCGCCCTCCAGCAAAGGGCGCAGAAAAGTTCCTTGTAATCATAGTGCTTTTATATTGATCATGTTTATCGACCGTGTCTCTGGGTCCAGGGGCCGACGCACCCTTCCTCCCGACAAGATGCCAGTGGACGGTGGATTTGTTATTTGTTTGTGACCAGTGTTACGTAAGATCACATTCGTAATCCATTTTCACTTATATTTTCTATCAAATTTTCGTATTAATTTCAAGTTATGTAAATATTACAGATTTTTTATATAACAGATAACTTACACTTAGTGTTGTACTGACAACATTTTGAATTAAGTGATTAAAAATATTTTATTTAATTGCGCAGATTTTCACGGTTGGTAGCAATGTTTTTTTAGGATTTGGGGTACATTCAGGATAGTTATACAACTACCTGAAGACTGATGACATATAACTACCCTGAAGATGGTGACTGCAATGATCTCCGAAACGTCCGTCAAGAAGTTACACAGATTTACCCCAAATCCTAAAAAAACAAATTGTTATTTATTAATAAAATAAATCAATACGTTAGCGGCGAATACTGTTCTTCGGTGACAAAATAAGTTTAACATTAATCTGCAATTTAAAATGTACATTTTTATCTTTTAAAATTTAATCGTGAAAATTATTTTGTTTAGTTTTATTCTACAAATTAAACAAAAAAAAAATAGTTGGTAAGCAGACAATGACAGCGTAGCAGCTGAAACCGGTCGTAATATAAAATAAATAAGTTTGTAGAATAAAACTAAATAAGAATATAAACGGGTGTTTGTTTAATCCCTATTGTACGGCTCGCTACATTTGCAGTCCAAAAAAAATATTTACAACTACCGGCATACTACATTTGCAGCTCACATTTGAATGCGTCTTTTAAACCTATTTATTTTACTGTTAAAATTTAAAACACTTATAATATCACAATTTCTTTTTATTCACTGAGAGTGTCGCGACAGCTGTTTCGCCAACCGATGTTGGCATCATCAGGTGTTACAATAAACAGTGTAACACCTGATGATGCCAACATCGGTTGGCGAAACAGCTGTCGCGACACTCTCAGTGAATAAAAAGAAATTGTGATATTATAACAATGTTTTGAATTTTAACAGTAATAATGTTGAAGTATCATAGTGTTTTGGCCAAAACAATGGACTATAACTACAGTGATTTTACGCCCCCGTATTTAACGTTTTTCCGCCCATTGCGTTTTATTATTTCAGTCCCGATTTATTTTAGTACATATTTTACCCGCTTTTATGTTTTTTTTTTTCCGCAATTTACGCCAAAAATATTCAAAATATGCGAGTTAAGCACAATGAGTCGGCGCATCGTTTCGGCCGTGATTGGTCGGCGAGCGATGTTGTTATTGGTCGGCATACGGCGCGCAACGTGGTGATTGGTCGACATTTTTCAATTTTCACTGGTTAACATCTGTCATTCTGTTTTCGACTCGATTTGTATCGTTTCGTTCTTTTTGACGTTAATCGCGATCGGCATTTACAAACAGTTTTTATGTTTTTTCACGTCATTTACAAACAGTTTTTTTGTTTTAGTTTTTAGGTTTTTTGTTATTTTTTTTAAAGTTAATTACAATATTTTCTCTCTTTTTATATCGGTTTCATTTTGGTTCACGCATTTTGCGAGCTAATCTACGTGATTTAAAAATAAATAAATTTAAATGTTGTTTTTTTTTCAAATACTCCTACATCGGTTTCATTTTGTTTCATGCGTTTCGCGAATTAATCTACATGATTTAAAAAAAAAAAATTACATGTATTTTTTTACAATACCCCCCCATTTACGTTTTCCCTCCATTTACGTTTTTTCTCTCGGTCCCTTAATGTAAACGTAAAATAGGGGTTTCACTGTATTTATTTTTCTTGCTACTCAATTGCGTGTAATATTATAATGAACGGGGACTATCTGTCAGAGCTGTAGCCAAACTAGTTCGAAACATTTTTTTTTTAATACTTCAAATAAAGTCAGCCGCTCTAGGGGGGTTAAGGGATAAAACACTTTACTACATAAGCCTTTATTTTATATTTTGAGGACTGCACATAATCATAATATCAATCCATCAAATATTGGCCATAACAAACAACAAATTTGTCAGTCATCAAACATCACAAACATAATTGATTGGCGTCTCGTTTGGTGCCCCGTCTGGTGCCCCGCTCATGCGTCTAGCGAGAAATCAGAGCGCCCCGCTCGGACCTCTGTTAGGATATACAAAGTCACGACTGTGTCGCCCTACAATACAATAAGAACCCTATTCTTTACGTAATTTCTATTAATGATAAATATATAATAAAAACTATTATTTATGAAATGACATATCGAATTATGATATTTTTATATGTAAACGGTAACATTTACCACGCGGCGCCGCTCACCGTACGTTTTTTTCAATCGGTAATTTTTTTTAAAGTACTAGTAAAAAAAATGTGTCAAATTTTCTTACTCTATTTCCCAGTATGAACACATTGGCCGTTCTCTGACTTTAAATTGCATACTAAAAAAAATATTTCATGCGTACAAAATACAGAAGTGTTTAAATATGAATTAAGTTTCAATGTTAATCACTTTAGTTCCATAACTAATTTGTGGACACCGGTGATGAGGTAATGTTTTAAACTAAACACATTAATAGTTCAGAGTGGCTACAGCTATGACTGCCACACCAAAGGCCCCGGGTTTGATTTCCGGCGATGACTGTGTGATTCTCACTTTGTCAATGGTCTAATGTAGAATTCATGTGTCAATAAAATGGCGATGAATTAGCTTACCTATCACATGTGGAAATTAATTAAATGGATAGAGCTATTCAACAAAATAGTAATAATTTGGTTTTTAAACTGGCAACATTGTTTCTACAGACTGTCAATTTGACAGTTGACAGTAGTCAGTACGTTTTGTCATTTCACCATGAATAGACTGACTTCAGAACAGCATTTGCAAATTGTGCAAATTTATTTTGAAAATCATGGTTCGGTTCGTCAAACTTATCGTGCGCTACGTCCAATTTATGGTCGACATAATCGTCCATCCGAGCAAGTTATTCGGAAGATCATGGATCGTTTTCGCACCACATATACTCTAGTGGATGATACGCATCCACAAAGACGACAATTGTCGACAAATTGGATTTCACGATTGCGCTTCATTGGAGCTAGCCGTGGCGCTCATATACCCGAAATCATATTAAAACAATAATGGCATAAAATTATCTATTAAATAAAGCCAATATATAACCTATAGATTCGTAACTCGTTCGTTTGTTGATTATTTTTTTTTTTTTTAATGGATGAGGTCAGAGAATCGGCAATGTTAAAGATTATTTAAAACTCGGAAAGAGGAAGGAAGGGATGAGAGTGGAGGAGTGTTTTGTACGTTTGTATCACATGAGGGTCCCTCGTGCTTTACGAGAGGCCCGGACTGCCCCGGTGGCCGAGTGTCCAATGCTTGACTGATACACTATTGGACACATGATGTGAGAAACTTGTCAATTGTGCCGCTGAGAGAGAACCGCTTAAAGAGACCGACTGAAAAATTTCAATTAATTTTACTTAAAAAAAAACAGTTTTTACATGCTCATATCTTAATCTAATGCTCTTTTCTGTTTCTGTGTTTATACTGTACTTGTTTTACTGTGTGTTCTGCCTTCTTTACGTCGGATCATTGCTCTTGTACTCCTGATAAGACAAATCTCTTGTATTATATAATAAATAGCTTTATTATAACCACGCTGAGGCATCATGCTCCTGTAGCGTTTGTATCAACAGATTTTTGTGCAGTTTGATACAATATTAGCCAAAAGCTACGCAGCTCACCGCAAGGCGTTTATTTGAACTAAATCAGGAGTACAGTTGAAGTGAAATGAGATCACTGTTCTCAAGATGAAACCTTTTGTCTTTCAGTTGGACTCTTTCGATTCTCTCTTCCGGCTGTAGTTGATTTTTGTGTTTTATCGTCCCGAAACTAAATTATTTAAAGTCCGATGCCTAGATTGGATTAGCATAAAACACGGTATTGAATATTTTAATTATAGTTCAATTACTTTTAAGTTTGTTTACTTCGCTGAATCAAGAAAACAACCGTCAATAGTGACAAATATTTCTATTTACTGCAAAATTAGGAAAGAAACAATACACATATATTGCTCCTTTGAGGATACTTGCGTGCGTCTTGACTACATAGATATGTCGGACTTCTTCTTCGATGGCGCTGCAGCCCAAATCAATCCTTGGCCTCCTTCAACTTCTGCCTCCAACTCTTCCTGTCCTCTGGCGCTGTCTTCCAATTTGTACTTTGTAGAAGCTGCACCGCATCTTTCCTCAACTCATCCTCCCATCTCAGGCTAGACCTTCCAATTCTTCTTCTCTGAGGCACTAGCACATTCACATTCTTTGTACGTGATCTCCAATCTGAGGAGTCTTGTGTGTGTTTAGATACAAGAGGCTTCTTAAATGTTGTACAATTCCTCATTTCGTCTTTTGCAAAGAACTCTCCTTTTAAATCTGTGCTGTGCTTCGGAGGATTTCACTCTCAGACATATGTGGACGACGAAATAAGAAATAAATGTAAGGCAGATGATTGTATCATAAGTAAAATGATAGAGGATCCCTGAGATGATTTGGACGTGTGGAACGAATGGATGAAAGAAGAATCGTTAAAAAATTGTATACAAGCTGTGTGAGTAGAAAGAGAAGCCGTGGACGACTACGGAAAGCATAATTTTTACCTTCTACCTTAAATTTTAACCAAATAAATAAATTATTAAAAGTCGGCTACATTCAAAGTCGGAAAAATTGACGAGCATGCATGTTATGATGTTTGAAAATAGAGAAAGCTCAAGAGGTATGTCAGGACAGAGCAGTATGGTGATCCATTCTCTCTACCCGACAGTTAGACAAGTCAGACTAACGCAATTATTTCAAGTGGCATAATTATTATGAATCTCGTTTTTTTTTGTGAACCACCACCGCAGATGCTGTAGGAATGCTTGTCTCGGCTGTTATCTTGGTCCAGCGGCCCAGTTCCCGCCTGTAAATATCTTAGGTTATACCCGCCGCACCCCCCATAGAGATAGTATCGTCGCGTGTCTCATGAACCGAGTTAGTATTTGAGATTCGTGATATCTTTCTTTTTTTAATAGAGAAATATTTATTTATTTTGCGTTTTTTCCGCTTTTTTGTTTACGGTAAGAATTTTGTTTTTTTAATACCGAAATTATTAAAACAGCTAACTTTACCGATTGTATCGTTATGTTGAGTAATGATTAGCGTGCTATTTTAGTGTGACCGGCGCGGTGGAATGTGAAATTTGAATGAAAATTATTTTATAGCGATGTCGGTCGTGTGAGTAATCTTGATTTTTTTCACAAATTTTCCCTTTCACCCCCGGTATAACCCTATTTTAATTAAGTATTAAACGAATTTTTGATTTCTAAATTGACTTAGCAATGTAGGAAAACCATCGTGAATCGTACAACTATTTCTTATATTGGTTGGGAATCTTGTCTTAGGAACACAGAATGGAGAAATATTTAAAACGGAGTGCATTGAACTGAGTGACTGTGAACATCGAGTGTTTATATATGATGGACTCATCGCTTGTCTTTATTTTTTAACACCTTTCAAGCATGATTGTGTGTCGTCTCCGAAACCAATAATACTCTTATCATCTAGACCGGGGTTTCTCAAACTATCTCTATACTATACTTTGTTCTACTATACTTTTTAACCGATCGCAAAAATCAGATGCAGCGTTCACATTTAGATTTAAAACACGTCTTAATGCGCCCTTGAGGTGATTACATCACAAAAACGGCACTATAAAAGTTAGCATATTATTATTATTATTATTATGTCCTGCGAAACACCAGTGTTTTGCAATTTGGAATGTTTTTATACACTGCAACACATTCAATGATCTTCTTCACATTGAAAGGCGAGTGATGATCAATCTCCACTGAAGTTTATGACGCAAAGTATCTAGCTACAGGCAGAGAGCTATCTTTTCTCGCACCGTGCGCATGAAATAGATGGGGTATACAGTGGCGATACTCCCATAGAAGCCCAGAAGCCCGGCTTGCGTAAGAAATTTCTAATCAAAACCTTTTCCGACTTACAGAGGTTCAGCTCTTGTGGCTATTCCTCTTAAGGTCTGATAGGAACATTGTTGGAGGGTGATTTGGTGGGTTTGTTGGTTTATGCGGAAGCATGATTACTTTTGGTGGATTTGATTCAAAATTTCTTACGCAAACCAGGCTTCTGAGCTTCTATGGGAGTATGTCAGAAAAGAAAAGTGTGGCGGTCGATTCTTTCTGCCTATTACCGGAGATACGGCATGATGGTTAGTAAAATATATAGTTTTTCAAAAGGGCACACCAATAAGAGAGTGGCTCCATTCTGTGTTCCGAGGAAGATTGGCGTTGGTAACATTAGTTCTGTGATACTTTTATTTGGCTGTTTGTTTATTTATTTTTTTCATATTCTCTAGTTAAGTACGTCTGTTAGTCTGTGCATCGTGTACCTTCTTAGCCCTCGGTTTAGTCAACATTTTTTTAGTTTAGTTACGTACAATAAATTATTTCATAGTTTTATGGAGCAAGGGACATGCGCGGATGTCTGCGGTATAAAGGTGTGTTATTATTACATATTTCCATATACAGCCGAACACGGACATAGCGAGATCTCGGATGTAACGAGGAAACAGATACTCCGTGTCTTCATGTAATGGGTAAAATACCTATTCTCTGATATAACGAGGTAATACTTATAAGAGTCTTTCTCGTAATAACGAAGTTCGACTGTATGTCTTATAGTGGGCATAATTTTCTCTAGGTATAACATATCTAACAACTAATTTGGTTTGAACCAATTAAAACAAAATGTTACTTAAATTTCCCGTAAACTTTAACCGTTAACACCGGAATTCCATGATGACGAATTATTTTCATGAATTACACTAGTTTTTTTTTTTCACTTTCAAGTATATTTTTCTCAACGTGTTTTGAAAATTTGACACCTTCATCATCTGTAGAACGATATAAATTCGTGATCGGACACGAAGGTGTAAAATCTTTGAAACACGTCGAGAAATATGAACTCAAATGTGAAAAAAAAGTTTTTTAATTCATAAAAATGTTGAAACTTGTTTTCCTTTTTGTTTACTACAGGAATGTTGAACTTCAACATTTCTTGAAATGAGGAAACAGGCATTCATGATCCATCAAGAGCAAGGAGCCATGACTTATATGGTTTAAATTACCGTACGGAAGTATGTCATAACTACATATTGAGAGAGATCTGCCGTTTTTTAGTCTCGGCATCGGAAATAGATCTCTTTACAATGTGGCTATTTCAGATTCTCAAATGGATATTTTAGATATTTCACCGCCCAGACATCCACATGTGCTCGGAGTGGAAGTAAATAACTTCTAACTGCACAAATTGGCTTCCAAACTAGATATACTTTATTTGAAATGCATTTGTACAAATTTATAAATTATTTGTCTCCCGGCCGGGTGACTGGACGCCATTGTAAAGTGATTGTTTTCTCCTTTAGATTATGTATCCGACTCCTCGGTCCGGCGGGAAGTGCTGCATGCGTATACGTTTTAATAATAAAATAGTTGAATATTTATTTAATATCTTATCAAAGGCTCATAATCGTCGTTCGTTTCCCATCATAGTTATGATCTCTGTTATATGCCGTATATTGTCTCTTTTGCAGCTTTAATTCTATTGATTTGGGCACAATTAATAATTGTCGCCCTGATTGAATAAAATTGAATATCCATCATTTAGCTCTTGGCCTATGACTGATTTTAGTCAAATTTAACAATTCATACGCTTCATGATCTCGAGTGTGTTTATTGATTCTGATATAATCAATACGACATAATGATTTGGTTTGTAAAAAAATAAAATGTGGAATGTGCCGCGTACCAATGACAGAGTAACGTTTACTTAGCGGTCTAAAGGTTAAATTGATGATATGGAAAGAGAAATGAGAAGGGTTTATTCTAAACTATACTTATTTTTTGTTTAAATTATTAATATCATAATAATTACATAAAACTATGTTTTTTTTCGTTAACTGCTCCTCTTATTGTCTTTATTTTGACAGTCACCGGTTTCGCCAGGCTAACTGGTATCGACAGACTAGTGACACTGTTATAAACTTTATATACATACAGATCAGGGGTAGTAAACAAGATTCTGTACAAAAATAATATTAAAAAAATTATGTAAAATTTTGGAAATTTAAATATTGATATTCATGTCATTTTAATTTTTTACTTTTACTTGAAATTCCATTGTACTTACATTACAGCTGACATTTCTATACACTATTGTTTGAAATTTTTGACAATAAGTTAATAAAAAAACATGGTTTTATTGAATTATTATTTAATATGAAATTGGAGATTTCAGTAAAATATTTAAATTATAAAGATCATGTTACAAGTTTCGCCACAGTGAACATCTTGACCATGGCAACTTTTTAATCATTGTAAAATCTTTTTATCATTGTAAAGTATTATATTATTTAAAATAATCTTTTCATGTTCCTGTGAAATTATTGTGTTCTATTAGTTCACCTTTGTGAGCTATTTTGTCAACATCTCCAACAGCTACGGAACTGGCTTAGAACCATAAAACTGTTGTTTAACCAACCTGACGCAGGTCTGTCTTGAGCTAATCTGGTTGGTCCTAAATATTATTATCTATTCTGTGCATTTTCATGACCAAATATTAATTAATTAATACAAATGTAAACATCTGTTATCTACAAGTTTTATTTTATTTTATAGCAAGATGAAACATATACTTCCCATAAAATATAATAAAACTTCTAGAAAATAGACGTTTTCATTTGTATTAATTATTTAATATGGAGTTTTACATCATTGTTCAAGAAACAATAAATAAATATTAATGTCCTACCACAAAGTTATTTCTACTTACAAATGTAATCTTGAAATGCATTTTGGAAGAATTAAAATAATCTTGAACTTGTATATCATAAAACTATATTATTAAAAAAAAAAAAAAATTTGCTTGATTTTAATGGTTTTTGTATCAAAAATAAATAGTTTAATTTAAAATTATGTATTATTCCTATTTTACATTTCACACATTTGTAATAACCGTGCATATTTCTGTTGACACAACACATCTTCGATCGCAGTCAAGTCGTTGTTGATTCTGATTGAAAGTGTTAGAAGGATAAAAATATTAGGTAAAGCGAAAAGAAATGTCAATATTCATGTTATGTCACTTTGAAATCAGTTTAGCGCAGTTTATATTCCGTCGGATTCTCCTAGATACTGCCCACCACCTTGGCAAGAAGGCCACGCAGCATGGATTACACAGGACACAATATGAGAGCTAGATCTAGAAGTTCTGTAACATCCGCCGTATTCACCTGATATTGCACCTTCGGATTACCATATTTTTAAGTCAATGGAACATTTGCTTCGAGATAAAAAAAATATGAGTATCGAACTAGTCCGAAATCACTTGTGAGTCATATTATTAAACCCCCAGAATTTTACGAAAAAGGCATTAAAAGACTGCCTGTTCTATGGAAGAAGATATCGATAACAACATAAATTATTTAACGGAGTAATATTGTATAGTTTTGTTTAAATAATTATTTTTTTACATAAAATATTATCATTACTTTCCGCTTTACCTAATAAATATTTTGAAATTATTTAGTAAAAAATCACAATCAAATTGTTTGTATTTAGGATATTTTGAGCTTTCTAATAAAAATTATATTTCATCCGTGTGGACAGTTGAAATGAAGGTTTTGTTAATTCTAACATATAAATGTATCAAAGATATAATAAATTGTCTGTAGTTAATACAAATGAAAATGTCTGTTTTCTAGAAGTTTTATTATAATTTATGGAAATTTCATTTGATAATGTCATTTCAAAAAATGTCATTCCCATAAAATATAATCAATAATGAAAATATGTTTATTTATCAGATTAGTATTGTTCTTTAGTATAACTGGTTTCGGCAGCTAGCTACCATCATCTTGTCAAGTAGATGGCTGCAAGCTGCTAAAACTAAATGACCGACCTTTGTGACAAGTAGTAAGAGCTCCGACTTCCATGCCAAATGTCCCGGGTTCAATTCCCGGCGATGGCAGTGTGATTGTCACACTGTCTTTGGTCTGTTGTACAATTCACGTGACAATAAAATGATGATAGATTATCTACCTATCAAGTTCAATTTCAAACCATGCGACTTCCCCATGATCCTCATAATTTCCTTCCTGTTCATATCCACCTGTCCTACCTTTTCAACCTGCCCTGGTAGATATTTGACACTCTGAATAGCAGATTCCATCAGATTTTCAAAGAAGTCCAGTTTTAAACTCTGCGCGATGATATCACAGGAAATCACATGTCATGAGAATCAATATAAAAGCTAAAATAAATTGTATACAGTAATTGGGTTCAAATGACCTGTTGTATACAAGAAAAAAAAATAATAAAAAATGGTAAAATAATTTTTATTATTAACCAAGAAATTTCAATTATCAACATTTTTATTTTTTTAAAAACAGCTATTTTTATTTGTATTAAACGCTTATCGTATTTGTAGTAAAGATTTTTTAATACCTTTGTATTTTAAATATTTATTGTTTCTTGAACAATGATGTTAAATTTCATAAAATAATTCATACGAATGAAAACGTCTCATGACATGTTTCACCTTACTAAAGCATTATCAAATGTCTTCTCTTCTTCCCTTTTTGTAGACTCAGGAGTCTGTTATTTCAGGCGGGTCCTCTTGAGATGCTGAACTCCAGCTTTCTCTCCACCGCTTCGGGGGTCTTCCTGGTCGGCGTTGTCCGTTTGGCGTTCCATGGAGAGCTATGTGTGGTATTCTATTTGAGCTCATCCTTTCTACGTGTTCATGCCAGTATCGCCGTCTTTGACGTCCCCATCTGACCACATCTTCGACCTCGCAGATTTCTCGGATTGCTGTATTCCTAACTCGATCACGTAGGGTCTTGCCAGCTATAGCGCGGAGCGTTTTCATCTCGGTTGTCCTGAGCATGCTCTTTGTCTTGACAGTATCTGCCCTCGATTCAATGCCATATGTGAGGATTGGTCGCACACAGGTCTTGTAGATGCGTACCTTGCTGTCAGTCCTCATGTCCCTGTTTCTCCATATGACATCTTTCAGACAGCCTGCAACTGCTGCAGCCCTATCCACCTGTGACCTTACTTCTCTGGGGAGGTCATTAGAGCTGGTTACTTCGCTTCCGAGATATCTGAATAGGTCCACCTGTTCGATTTCCTCCTGGCGTACGGAGACTTCGCATCTCAGTTGATTTCTTGCGAATGTCATACACTTCGTTTTTGGGGTGGATATGATCATGTTATATCTTGAACAGGATTCATCAAACTTTGAGAGCATTGCTTGCAAGTCGCTTTGATTTTCGGCCACGATTGTGGCGTCGTCTGCATAGCAAAGCATTCCAATTACCTCTTTACCCAGAGCGTACCCTAAATTGAGAGATGCAACCTCTGCAATGATGTTGTCCATGATGCAGTTAAAGAGAAATGGGCTCAAGCTGTCGCCTTGTCTGATGCCAAGGGATGTTTTTATGGCTTTAGTGAATTTCCCATTTGCTCTGATCCTTGTGTTGCCGTCTAGGTTGATCTCTCTTACCACATTAACAAGTGATGGAGGCGCCAACCTCGTGGTTAAAGTATTCAGGAGGTCCTTCAGCTTGATTCTGTCAAACGCTTTTGTGAGGTCGATGTAACACAGGTATGCTGGTTTATTATATTCCAATGCTTTTTCCTTTATCTGTCTGAGAGTAAATATTGCATCAGTGGTGGAGCGGTTCCTTCTGAATCCTTGCTGCTCTTCTCTGTTGGTGATGTGGGTTTCAAGTTTTTCTTTAATTATCATTGTAAATAATTTAAAGGTAGAGCACAACAATGATATTCCTCGATAGTTCTCTGGGTTTGTCTTTTGTCCCTTTTTAAAGATGGGTACTGTAATGCTTGATCTCCAGTCTGCAGGTATAGTTGACGTGTCTAATATTTTGTTAAACAGTTTAGAGAGTTCAGTCACTAGTCGGTTATCGGCGTACTTGAGCATTTCGTTGTGTATTTCGTCTGGTCCTGTTGATTTTCGGTTTTTTAGCTTTGCTATGGCTGCTTTGACTTCAGCTTCGTCAACAGTTTCTGAGTCTGTGATATTTTGAGGTGGTGGTGGTATTTCCTCCGGGTCATTGTATAGGTTCTGGAAGTAATTTTCCCATTCCTCCGTTGTGATTTTACTCGTTTGTACATATTCGTTTATCGGTTTTTTCCTTTCCCTTAACATTTTCCAGACCTTCTTTTGGGCTCCATACAGATCAAACTCCATGTCTTTGGTGAATTTAGTCCAATATTCCTTCTTTATGCGTTTTATATCCGAGTTGATTCTGTTTCTGGTTAACACGTACGCCTGTCTCTCTTCATCAGATGGTGAACTTCTGTATTTCAGATAGCTTTTTCGTTTTTCTGCTGCTAGCTCTTTGATTTCTTGTGTGAACCAGGGTTTAGTTTTATTATGGGCATTAGTATTGATCTTTCTTTTCCCCAGTGCTTCCGATGATGCATCATGTATATTTTGTTTTACCTTTCTCCAAGCTGTTTCCACGTCATCTTCTTCACTTACATGGTTATTGTTTATTGTTTATTGTTTATTTTATCAAATGTCATTCCCATAAAATATAATATAATAAAACTTTTATAAAACAGACATTTTCATTCGTATTAATTATCATTTAGATTCAATTGTTGATATTATAGTTTTATTTTACTGGCGAGAATTGTAAAATTCAGTGAAAGAAAAGCTATTTTTAGGATGTGCATAGTTGGTAGCGAGTGTGCAGTGCACCGCACGGCTTGTTGTATGTTTTACGGTATTGATGCTAACATTTTATAACGGGAATAGAATATTTTTGTATGCAAATCTCTCCGGGGTCCGAGCTGCGACCCGTGACCCGTGTACATAGCGGCGAGGAGTGAATAAAGGAGTGATGAGGGCGTTGGTGTACTACGCACTAGAGGTAACCAAATAAAAATAAAACGTTTCTTGGTATAAGATATCGGGTATATCCATTATGTTTTACGTGTTTGATTGTAAGTCAAACTCTCTGTAAATATCTTTTAATAAATTAATTCCTTAACCTAAATTGTGTTTTCTTTTTCATAATTCTCCCTATACCGTGGACTGATAGGGTCAGTAATGCAGACATACTGTAGAGCATATATGGGCAACCGCCGGCCCGAGCTATTTTGTCCGGCCCTGATTCATGTAAATAATGTGCCAGCAAATTTACAGATGGAACTTATTGAGTTTCGGGGGGATTTAGCGCTAAAATCACAATTTGACAAAGTTGCTTTGACGGATTTTTATAAATTATTTTTGGTGGAAGAAAAATATACAAATTTACGTACATTTGCAAGAAAAATCATTCGGCTTTTTGGCAGCACATATACATGTGAACAGTTATTTTTAAGGACGAAACACACTAAATCAAAAATTCAAACGAGGATAACACATGAAAATCTCAAAAATTCTATGCCATTATCATTAAGCAATACCAACGCCAATATTGATAGTCTCGTAATTCAAGTACAAGGCCAATCTTCACACTAAATTTTGTCAGTATATATGTCGTTCATTATATAAATAAATAAATATATAAGAAGTAGCAACGTGTTTTATTTAATTTATTTTTACCTTATTATGATTAATACTTTGGTCCGGCCCTTGACAGGGAGACAGAATGATAATTTGGCCCCAGACCTAGGAAAGGTTGCCCATGCCTGCTGTAGAGCAATGCTCCGCAATCTTTTCTCACCTACAGTACACCTAAGTTCTTCCTAGAATTCCGCGGCACACCTAAAGCTAAAATTCAGTCTGGGCGTGGGCGTTAATCAGCTCAGCAGAGATGTTGGTGACTTTTTTTTTAGCTCATTCGGGAAAATCGAATGTTCGATTTTTCACAAATGGCCGCCAACAAAAAATGTCCTGTCAGATTTTCTCTAAAAAGCTGAATGAGCTAAAAAAACAAAAATTAAAAAAGGTCACCAACGTCTCCTGGGTTGATTTACGAAAGAGTCGACTCTTTTGCAATTCACGACTTCCGACTATAACTAAATATTTTTTCAGTATGTATTTGACCGCGGCACACCGGTTGCGGAGCGCTGCTAGAGAGCCGATAGAGAGCTGTTGTCAAGTGTGAAAGTTAGAAAGGTCTCATATTTGGGTCATGTCGCACCTTAGGTAAGACAAAGGCATAATTGTTAAAAATTCTCAAATTGAGTTAAATATGCCAATGTATTTTAAAAACATCCCTTTATCTGGAGGAACACAGTTGCTCATTGTGTTCAGTCTCATTTTGCCAGAGGGCGATAGTGTATGATCAATATAGCCAGAATAACACGATATTATTCTTAAAAAATCTTAAAATGTCTAATGAAAAATTACAAAACATGCAATTGTGCCCTTGTCTTACCGAAGGTACGATATGCTAAGGGGAGAAAAATACCACCTCCTTCGACTGATAAATAAAAGGACGTTGGGGAGCTAGTAGAAGGCATTTGTCCTGGCTCAGGAACATAAACAAATGGACCAGATTTCAGAACCCGTTTCAAATGGCGCAGGGCAGAGATGCCTTTGCTGCAGTGATCCCGAACGTTGGGGGGACCTGACACAGCCCCGGAAGAAAAAGATTTCATTTCAGGTGAAACACATCAATTCCATAAATTATAAAAAAATCTGCTTTTAGATCTTCTGGCATACAGAGGTTCAGTTCTATTCCTTTTGCGTCTGTTGGAAATGTGATTTGGTGGTTTTATGTGGGGGCTAGGTGTTTCTAGAAAACTGACCTTTTAATCAATATTAACACATTGATGCTGGTTTTTTGGTTGTGGTGGGTTGGGTTTAACATTTGGTCCTGACTACCCAGGCAGGGAGGAATGTATAGAGGTCAGGTGTGGGTTTGGACGGGCTGAGGTCTTTGGGGTGGAGACCGAGGGGGGGTGACAGGGAGTGGTCTTGGGTAGTAGGTGGTTGGTCCTGGATACAGGACGATCAAGTTCATTGACATCATCTGTCTTCGGAGGGTCTTTGCCTTTTTTTATCAATCAGATAAGATGATACATTTGTAAGATTTTTCTATTCTGTTTGTGACATTATTTTGACATTTGTGACATTATACTTTCAAACCGATCGTTTTTTAAGCGGTCACATTTAGATTTTTAAGATTTAAAACACGTCTTTATGCGCCCTTGAGGTGATTACATCACAAAAACGGCGCTTTAAAAGTTAGCATATTATTATTATTATTATTATTGCATACGGCAGAAAAGTTAAGGCCCCTGTCTCCGCATGGAAGCACCATTTTTTTTACCATATCTTTGATATCCCGACTAGCATATCCATTAAACTCCAGAGACTACTGAAAAGGTTTGTAGGACTCACCTACTTATCAAGATTCCTCTGGTCTCCAACATATTTATTAGACCCCTATTTTGCACATCGGTGGGTGTGGGTTTTATATGCACTATTGTCTCCCACCCAACGTCCCATCCTCACTCCTCACATCCCCATCAAGGAAGAGCTGAATTCCAATTCTCTCATGTTCCATATTAAAATTCACGAGACGATGCAGCTTCAAGAATGGTGAAGTTATGAATTAAAACAGTTTTTTTCCCACTTATCAAAAGTGGAAAAAACTGTTTTAATTCATAAAAAAATATGATAAATTATAAGTAAATAAAAAAAGTAAGTATTAGCAGAGATCTTTTATTTAGTTTGATTCAATAGCGAATGAGAAAACTTACAAAATCGTTTTAAAAAATATATTTAGGATCCAATGAAAAGCCCACATTGCGTGGTCCAGCAAAACCTGTGATGATTTATATAAAACATTGCAGTCTTAAGATATGCATGCATTAAAAAAATACAAAATAAACACCTCAAAAAAATAATATGTAAACATATCATACATAAAAATATAAGCTATGCTTCAAGATATCATCTTATAACACAAACAAGACTAAGGAATAGTACGAATATAGGAATAACTCCGATTCTTTGGGCTTCGTAAAACATATTTTATACTCAATCTTTCTAATAGTTTTCACGTACAAAAGACTATGTTTCATTAGTTTATAATGAAGTTGCCTAAGTTAACGGTTTTTGTAAAATTACTTAGTTTTGCGTTCAGTCTTCGCTGTAAGGCGACGGGTAAAGAATTAGCTGTGAATAGAATACGGCGATATTCTGGTGGCGACGCTCGGGGGCTCGCCATCCATCCATCGGCAGGACTTATTGCGCCTTGTAGATTCGTGTGCAGACAATGTCGTCCACAGTCATCACCTGAAAATAATTATAAACTATTAGTTCCATAGATCTCTGATCGTCTTGGCAAGCAGTGCGTTAATTTTGTTTGTCAAGTTCTCTTTTTAACACGTTGACTGCCACTTTCAGGATTCTGGTGTAAAAAGCTAATTAATGACTTTATAATGCCTAGTTGATAATGATGACCTTTGTGACAGAGTGACAACAGCTGACTCCCACACCCAAGGTCTCGGGTTCGATTCCCGGTAATGGGAGTGTGATTGTCACACTGTCTTTGATAACAACAACAAACCATCACGCCGTTTCGCCGCAGGGGTAGGCAGAGAGAATGGACCGCCACACCACACTATCCTGACATACCTCTCTAGCTTCCTCCACATTCATACAGCGAGTCATACACGCACATCAATTCTTTCGGCTTCTGACATGACCAACCTTTAAAATTTGGTTAATTTGGTCATGCCATGTTTTCCTCGGTCTACTTCGACTCCGTACTCCATTTACATCGTTAACATATACATTTTTAACCATTCTTTTTTCACCTGTGCGCTCCATATGTCCAAACCAACGCAGCGATCCTTTCATAATTGTGTTCATAATACCTTATTTCGCTCTACACTTCTTTCTAATATCCTCAAATTCATCGCACATCTCATTTAACTTCTCTTCCATACCTCCTCTTATGTTCCAAGTACCGATGCGGCACTCCACTCTCCTCTGTTTGCCCCCGCGGCAAAGGCGACGTGATGGGTGGCGGACCTCATCGCCGTCTCTAGGCATTTACCCACATCAACTTAAAAACTACTTTAAAATTAGTTACATTCTTTGATCTGGTATAGAATTCATGTGACAACAAAATGGTGATAGACTAGCTACCTATCATATGTCATGAGAATCAATATAGTTAAAATCAAATTGTATACAGTAAATGAGTTCAAACAACCTGTTGTATACAAAAACAAATACTTGATAATACCTTAGCAAGATAAAACATGTCATTA
Organism: Lepidostoma basale; assembly: GCA_022606425.2. Taxonomy (NCBI): domain Eukaryota; kingdom Metazoa; phylum Arthropoda; class Insecta; order Trichoptera; family Lepidostomatidae; genus Lepidostoma; species Lepidostoma basale. The sequence goes on along the minus strand of JAHDVF020000363.1, from coordinate 900,359 downwards.
ACGTTTTCATTCATATTAATTTTACACGAATCATAGAATACCCCACCTTTTCTTTTGAGAAAAAGAAGAAAGAGAAGAAAAAACATGACATTCATGACACATAATGACGACCTTCGTGGCCGAGTGGTAAGTGCATTGACTGCCATCCCGAAGGTTCCGGGTTCGATTCCCGGCGAGGGCAGTGTGATTGTCACACTGTCTTTGGTCTGGTGTAGAATTCACGTGACAATAAAATGGCGATAGATTGGCTACCTATCACATGTCAGGAGAATCACTATGATTGCTATAATAATACCCTTTACATCGATTTGGCTCATGATGTCATGATGTAAAGAGCGATTCAACAAAATAATAATAATTATTGTAATAAAAGAAAATGCATTTACAATTATAACAAAGCTAGTGCTTCCCTTAGGTGAGCCACACTATCACAAAATACTTTTGAAGTGACATGGTTAAGCAAAGAGATTGCTCTACCTACTACGAGGTTGAGAATAGGCTGTCAAATGTTAAGCTTACGTAAACAGCATTAATTTGTTGGAATATCTATTCGGTCAGCGGCGTGGGATGAAAGATTAATGAAAGAAGTGAGAGAGATGGTAGAGTAGATTACTTACAGCCTTGAGCTCGTCGGCGGTGAACTCGCGGATGATAGAGGTGACCTTCCCATCGGCAGACTTCTGCACCTGAGACAGCTTGTTTCCATCCAGGGAGCAGGTGGCCTTCACCTGGAATAGGAGATTCATTTTGAGCTAGGATACTTGTACAAAAGCATAATAATTAATACCCTATGCCAACATAGGTTGGCAAAACAGCTGTCGCAACAATCTCTTTAAGATTAATTAATTAATTTTGATATGTATAGTAACAGTGCTTAAACAATTTAATTAATTTATAACTATTGTTAATCTCTCGAAAGATATTAATGACATTTGAGAAATATAATTTTTTCAGTTTGTAAAACATGTAACTAGTCAATAAATTATTTAATTTTGTGTACACCAATAGATGTCACTGGTAGTCCAAATTTTTGGCATAATTTGGGAATATTGGAGAAATTATAAATGAGTCCCAAGCATGGGGCCATACGTTAATCTGATGGTGGTGGGACACACGGAGAGGTTAATTATTATATAAATTAAAGTTAATAGATATTCCATATTGGCACAAACCTTCCTGCCGTCGGCGGTCTCCTCATCAAACTCCTCGCCCAGCTTGAACTTGATGACGGTGGTCTTGAAGGTGGAGGCGGAGGTGAAGGTGTAGGTGTCGCCGTCCTTCTGCAGGTCGCACACCGGGGACACGGTGTTGCCCATCTTGCGGGTCACCAGACCCACCCCTGAGGACAACATCACGATACCAAGTTATAATACTATCAATCACATTTATAATAAACATTTTACATAACTAAGTCCAACTAATAAAAGAACAAGGTCATCCAATTATCGTTATGGACCAAGATCACACAACTGCACCTAGAATCGTGAATTTCAATGACAGGTGACTACATTCAGATATGAATTGGTTTATGACTTAAAACACTATTTTCTCAACATATTTCAAAGGTTTTACACCTTCATCTTCTAGAGAATGATATAAAATAACCTGCTCGTTCCCCTGTAGGTTTTTTTTATAACTTTCTCCTGATTCTTTTCATTTCCATTTTCGATTCGATTCCATTTCTTCAGACTTATCAGGGGATTCTTTGAGAACTCCGTTATCTTGGAGGCTATTCATCTTTATGTTCCAGATGGTTATCTTCGACAGCGTCAGCACAGACTGTTTTATCTCCCAGCATGCAGAACCAACCTGCCTCTGGTGATGCCGGTGGGAAAAACAATCAAACTGTTGAACATGATCGCTTCGGAGATCGACGTCTTTCATATTCGTGAAAGTTCAGAAGACAAATACTCTTGACTTTGGAGAATATCTTGTATTCCTAATGTCGAACCATCTCTCGGTATTATATTTTTATGTTTTACCTGTTCTCAATAGATGCCAAACTAAAATTGTTGTTTGTAATATCCTTTGAGAAAATAAATTGATTTGATTGATGATGAAGTTGTAAAACCTTCAAAACATGTTGAGAAAAATAAAGTCTTAAGTGGAAAAAATAGTATTAAAATCAATAAAAACTTGGCATTATGGAATTCCAGTGTTAACACTGTAAGTTTATTTAGAAATAATACAAAGAATTCCTTTCCCATCGTAACATTCTGAGCCACACAGATCTAGCCCCCCTATAAACTATCATCCCACCAAATCACCTTTTCAACAATGTCTCATAAGACATAAAACAAACAGCTAATTGAAATAAATTATGAAGAATTTTATGTTATGGCTCTATAAAGCACATGCAAGACCAATAATAACTTATGCCGTTGAAGCAAAGGCAAACACGGTCAAGATCAAACAAGTTTTGAGGACTCCCGAGTTGAAGACACTGAGGATGCTAGCAAACTAGACACTAAGAGATTGCCGAACATATCTAAATGAGTAGACAGTGAAGAAGGGACTGGTACGGTCATGTCCAAAGAATGGACACCACCAGACTCCCCTATATTGCACTTCATAATCAGTCTCATGGGACCCGTCCTCGTGGAAGACCTCCTAAAAGATGGAAGGACAGCTGGGAATCTACCTCACAGGAGGAGCAACTCTCTGGAGAACAGACCACCTAGGTTTATAGCAAAGGAAGGGGAAGTAAAAATTTATTTAAATCAGAGTGATTTGAAGCCACGGAAACAACATAATAAAAAATATTAAAGCGGGCAATATATTTTTAGAATGATATTTGTAACGAGCCAAGATTATGCAGCCATGTTATATAATAGGCAATAAATAAAGATTACCAGTAGATTGTAAATATCAGTGTGATGGAGGAGATAATAAAAACATAAATAAATTTAACTTATCGCTGTTCATGTAATTCCCCGTGATAAATAACATTCGCCAAAAGCTTAATAAATATGACCGATGATCGCATACAGCGAGATTATTACTATTTGATTCCACCTTCCTTATGAGAAATGTGTGTAAGCCTTACCACAAAAAAAAATATTCATTCTGACATTAGCTTTTACTCTATAACCATCCACCGTTTCAGCCAAAGGATAGGCAGAAAGTATGAACCGACACACTGTTCTTTCCTAATTATTATTATTATTTTGATGACTTATATTTTAAGTGCGCCATTTTGTAAAATCAATTACTCCAAGGGCGCACTAGAAAATGACTGACCGAACAGTGCAGCCTTTAGAAGTTTCTTAAATTTAACGTCACTATCCTCATACTTAATACTAACATGGAGGCTTTTCCACGCCAACGGACCCACAACGCTGGAAGCACGATCATAGCAACTTGCTTTATTGGCTCTGACTGGAATTATTATGTTGTTTGCATTTGTTTCTACTTATCTGGGTGAAAGCTGCCTTTGCGTTGGCATGGGTGTCACGCAGAGGTCCGAAATATATGCTGGCGCTCTCTGGTGTCGAGCCTTAAACACTGTCAAACACCATTTGTATTTTACTCGCTTTCGGATTTTAAGCCAGTGAAGTTACCTTAGGAGCGGCGTGATATGACAGTGTTGCTCCATAATCAATCGGGCAGCAGCATTAAATACGCTTTGTATTCTGGTTAATTGATTATTTGTCAATCCAGCCTACATTCGACACTAATATACGAGTACTTCCTATGCTTCAACATTAAATTTTTACTTAATTTTTACAAGCCACGTTTTCCTCAAAGTACAATATTTTAATTTTGTTCATCTTATATTATACGTGTATATTTTTTTTATTATTGTTTGATTACAAATTGTTTTTTTTTTCCTTCATCATATGTCTCCATGTCTTTTGATTGTCCTAATATATTTTAAGAAGTATCCGAATTAGTCATTTGTAAATTTTCTACATTTATAAATAATGTAAAAACCTGTAACCGGGCCGTTAACTTAAAAATGAAATAAATACATATTTCATTAAATATTTACAGGAAACAAATAATACTTTGCAAATATAGACACTATTATTAATGTACACTCACGATCTAAACCACCGTACCAGGGACCAAACTCAAAAGACTAGGATAGAATAAAGAAGTTGTTTCTAGTATATTTGCCGTCTCCATGCAATATTTAACATATTATGATCATTAGATAAATATGAAATCAGATTGCGTACGATAAAAAAATGTATATGCATATAAATTAAAAGCAATGTTCGTATGTGTGTGCTCTATAGACTCAAAAACTACTACACCAATTTTACTGAAAATTTCATAGTTTGTTCATATTAGTGCTAGGAATGTTTAAAGAGGGATTTGAAATAAAATCCAAGGACTGATATTTCAAACACAAAAGTGAATTTTCATCCTTGTTCACGAGTTGAATGAATGAAAGCAAAAAATATTTGTTTTTAGGATTTGAGTTAAAATTATTATATATTATATACACAGACAATAGTACGATTATTGTTATTAAATTGATTTTTAATAATTAAAAAAAAAAATAGCAGTTGAATTAACCATGGGGGTGTTGATTAATCGGAATGTAATAAATAATTCAGACACAAAAAAAAAAACATACCCAAGTAATTATCAGATCTGAGCAATATCATTAAGAAAATCTAATATATCTCCAAAATCGAACCCTGAACTTGTCGAACCCTGAACTTTTTGTCACCACTGAGAGAGTAATATGATACTTTTTTTAATCGGATGAATTATTTTATGTGTTGTGTTCTAGCTAGAGGACAGAGTGCTTGACTAATCCTGAAATAAGTCATTTCAAGTATAAATTTTAATTGATCTGATTTTATATTTTATGTTAATGAAAAGAAACCAGACTATTCATGAATAGCATCCTCTACAAAACTGGCCTATCCAAAAAAGCTAAGATGGCAGTGCATAATGATGTTCTTGCGCCGACCCTTATGTATGGAAGTGAAGCATGGAACTGGCAAAAGAAGGATGAAAGTAGAATTAATGCAGTAGAAATGAGATCTATAAGACGAATGTGTGGTAAATCTGTATATGATCAAATGCAAGTATAAGAAGTGAATGCGGTGCGAATGAAAGTGTTATGAACAAAATAATGAATTGGTCGTTTAGATGGTTTGGACACATGAAAAGAATGTGTGAAGAGAGAACGGTGAAGAAGGTACATGTAAACGACGTGAACGGAGCTAGAAATAGAGGAAGGCCGAGGAAAACGTGGCACGACCAAATCAATCAAATATTGAATGTCGGTCACGTGAGGAGTCGGAGAAATCAACGTGCGCGCATGACAAGATGTATGAATGTAGAGGAATCCAGAGAAGCATGTCAGGACAGAACAGTGTGGCGGTCCATTCTTTCTGCCTACCCCTCCGGGGAGACGACGTGAAACATGGTACCAGAAAAATACAATTGTGTTAATTATGAATTCAATATACGAATGGAGATGCTCTCAAATTTACAAGTGCTGTTTTTAAATTAGTTAACTAACTAACCATCACGCCATTTCCCGGAGGGGTAGGCAGAGAGGATGGATCGCCACAATGCTCTGTCCTGGCATACCTCTCGGGCTTCCTCTACAATCATATATCGTACCATGCACGCACGTCGATTATTCCGACTTCGATGTGGTCGCCTTTTAGTAATTGATTAATTTGGTAATGCCATGTTTTCCTCGGTCGTCCTCGGTTTCTTTTTCCACTCACGCTGCTAGTGTACAACTTTTTAACCATTCTTCTCTCATCCTTTCGTTGCATATGTCCAAACCATCTCAAGGATCCTTTTTTAATTTTATCCATGATGCCGTCATCTGCCTTACATTTCTCTCTTATTTCATCGTTCGGTATTCTAACATACAACGTTTTTCCGCACATTCTTCTTAGTGATCTCATTTCTACGGCGTTTATCCTGCTTTCATCCTTCTTTTGCCAGCTCCAAGCTTCACTACCATACATGAGGGTTGGCACTAGAACTCCATTGTGTGATGCCATTTTTACTTCTGTGGATATACTCGTATTTCTATTTGCAGTAATGACTTTGAGTGCGCCAGCACCAACCCTTCTTTCGATGTCTTTCTTCATTTTTCCGTCTCTAGTAAACATGCTTCCCAGATACGTAAATTCGGTATTTATTAGTTTAAAAACGATTTAACCCTCCCTTCCCTGTGATGGGTATCTTCTACACGTTGCTTCTAAAAACCATCAATATCTCTATAGATATAATAAATACAAGGTTAAGATTTTAAGTATTCCTCCATAATATATTTACGCATTGATTTAAAAAATAATATTAATAATAATCAGAATTTATCGGGTACATCGGAGGTATTTTGTGAAAATCGAAAACAAAGTCGCGTATAAACAGCGCTTTCAGTGCGCCACACTATATTCGGATCTCACTCTTGCATATGTTCTAGCTCAATGTTCTCACTCTCGCCGTCCCGCCGCGCCGGCAGTGGCGGCAGTCGCTTTCGGTCTTGCAACCAGAGCGGGTCTATGCCCGTTCCGTGAGCGTTGCCAGATGGTTTTTTAATGTTTTTAGCAATTAAATCTCAATTATTATAATTTTTGACTTCAATTATAGTTATATAAGGGGATTAGCTATGAATGTTCCTATTTTTCCGATTTAAAATCGCTAATTTCTTAACGCGTACTGACTACCCTACACAGGAACGCACGTTTTTATTTTAGCACCGTAAGGGAAATGTTAAATTAGTTTAAAAAAAAACTACAGCGGTTATGTAATTTCGACCGCCTTTGTAGTGCAGGAGTCAGGACCGACTCTGCACACGGCCCAAGGTCAAATCTTGGCTCTCGTACAGCACAACCAGTTTCCAGTTTGGCCATGCCGGCGCGGACCAGTCCTCCTCCGAACACCGCTCGAGGTGTACTGTGCTATTGTTATATTCCACACAAAGTTTCGCGGCACGATCAATCACCTCACCTGACAAACGCAGCCGCAGCCGTGAGTACTTAATTTGCCACATACTAACGAGATCGGTTCATAAACAAACAAATACGATATTTCAAAGAGTAGGAACCGAAAAAAATGTATATTATATTGTAGAATCATTTTCAAACTTTTGAATAATAGTATAAATACAGCCAATCCAAGGTATTTAAATGTAAACACTTGAGGTTTATTGTTGACGTCAAACATAAGCGTATTCGTTGACTTGGTAATGAGCACGGCGACAATTTTTCGTAATCGTTTCCAATCGATACTTGCAGAACAATTTAGACATCTTAAATAGAACAACTAAACTAACTAACTAACTAACCATCACGCCGTATCCCCGAAGGGGTAGGCAGAAAGAATGGACTGCCACACTTTTCTTTCCCGACATATTTCTCTAAACATTCATATATCGTGTCATGCACGCGCGTCGTTTTCTCTGGCACCTCACGTGGCCGACATTCAATATTTGATTGATTTGATTGTGCCACGTTTTCCTCGGTCTTCCTCTATTTCTAGTTCCATTTACATCATAAACATATATATTTTTAGGATCATTAAGGTGGTTTGGACATATGAAAAGAATGAATGAAGAAAGAATGGTAAAAAAATTATATGTTAACGATGTAAATGGAACTAGAAAAAGAGGAAGACCGAGGAAAACGTGGCACGTGTTGAGCAAGTCCATTCATTTGCTAATTCCTTCGGGGAGACGGGCTCATGGTTAGTTAGTTAAGTTAAGATTTTTTCAAATCCAGGAGATTAAAAGGTTTCCAAACTCTGTTTTATGATAGATACATAAAGCGATCGTCATCCATTCTATTCAAGATGGGATTTAAGTGTTCGTCACCTGAGAGTAAGAAGGTTCCAACTGACAAAAGTAAAAAGCTGAGAAAAATGAAGCAAAGTTTTGTTGGTTTCGGGTGTGTATCTTGGAATAAAAGAGTTTTATTCCAATTTCCAGAGATTCTTTTACCGAGAAACGTGTAAATTTTGTCTGGCAACAGTTGGAATAATAAAGTTCTAAGTTTAAATGAATCCTTCTTCGGTGAATCGTATGTTTTAAATGATCAGATGGAACTTGATTCTTTTCGTAACATCAAAATGACGATACTATTACATGTTTTTTTTAATTCTACGTATAGATAAGGTTAGTAAGAACCCTTTTCACGAAAAAAAGCCAAATGTGAAATTTTGTTAGTTGGAACCCTCTTACTCTCAGGTGACGTGTTCTCAAATAATTATATCGAATTTATTGTTTCTTAAACAATAATGTAAAACTTTATATTCATTAATTCATAAGAATAAGAAAACGTGTGTTTTCTAGAAGTTTTATCACGTTTTTCACATTATACGAGTATGTAAATGTCTATTTCACATTTGATGCTAAGGCGAAACATTTCATTCCAATAAAATACATTAAAAACTTCTACAAAACAGACGTTTTCATTCGTATCAATTAATTACATCATCTTATTTTTTGCATAATTCTCTCGTGTGTCTCTTGATATTGTGGTGGAAGGTTTGGCCGGCTTTGAGGCGTTTCCAAGAGCGTCTGATATTATATTTTTAGCAACACCAAACGTGGAGGCACGTTCCTAGCATGTATGTATATGCATGTAATAATACATTACCAAATCAAAATATTACAATAAACTATTACAGTGTCACTTTTCCTTGCTGGCGAACATGAATTATGACCAATCAAATCACAATACAATACAATAAAAAGACGGCATCTATTGAAATATTATGCTAATGTCGAATAGAGGTGATTCTGGAGTAGGGACTAATCAACTTTTGTTATTTTTACTGCGTTAGAGTTGTTCTATTGATTGGGAATAACCGTTATTGTGGGGAAAATTATTTGAATCTTATGCGCAATAAATCAGAACAACATTGCAAATATTTTTTATTATTATTTAAAAACTTATATACAATACATACCTACTTCTTATTATGGAATATCCACAAATTATGTTATTCTATTAAATAATCATTCGAAGAATTGAAATAAATAATTTAATAATTAAAAATATAATTTAAGAAAAATAAGAACAAAAGAAATAAAAAGTCGCAGTCCAACCAGCGGCATGTTCAGTGGAATGCACATCCTGCTAGCGACGCTGTGATTATTTTAATGGTAATAAATTTTAAGATTTGTGAAATATTTATTATTTTATTAAATGAACCATAGTCCAGGGGGTCAGAACGTTTGATTCCCGATCCAGGGACTTTGGTTCAAGCCCTGACACGATCCGATTCCATCTTCATAATAATAAGCTATTTTCAGCTTATATTGGAATAAAACTAACTAACTAACCATCGTGCCGTCTCTCCGAAGCGGTAGGCAGAAATAATGAACCGCGACACAATTCTTTCCCGGGATACTCTCGTTCCTTTACATGTATACATCGTTTCATACACGCACGTCTATTTCTCTGACATTTAATATAAGCTTGATTTGATCGGATATATTGGAGATTGCATTATAAATTAAAATATTATTGATTTTAATACAAAATTATAATAATATACTAACTTTTAAAGTACCGTTTTTTGTAATGCAATCACCGATTCCTTAGGGTCCATAATCCTTGTTGTCTAGTCTGTATAATAAAATAACCATTAATCTAGGAACGGTTAGAAATAAAATAAAATAAATTATTTATATGCGTTCTTGCCAGAAGATGATAGTATTTCTGACGAAACCGATCGGGGAAATTATAAGCTAAAATAAATGTGTAAAAAAATTAACTAGTGAAGAATTTGAATCTTTGAACCCCTTTGGTGTAAATCCAGAATTTCGTATACAGGTACTCGTATAAGTATACACTCACAAATATTTGTTCTTCAAATATTCTGGTCAAATTCTTTGGCATATAGAATGGAATAATACTCCTAGCGGCTTCTAACAATATGTTAGGCGACAGCCTTCGCATTGTGTTAATAAGGTAGTTTGCTAAATGCCGAAAATCATTATCCATAGATGGCGTTAGTGGGTCGGTTGTATAGGTTAATCTTGAAAAATTCACAAGTGCAACCAAATCTACATAGATGGCTGACTGAAACTGACACGTGAAGATAGATATGGATTTTGAAGTATATATACATCTTCCAAAAATTTGTCATGCATGATCATAATACCAAAGGTGGAATGGGGAATGTTGTAATTACATAAAAGCGTGCGCTTAACCCAACCAATGACAGGTCATAAGTCCTGTAAACACCTTGATCATCCATGTTCAGTTTCCAGTTTGCGTCTTCGTCTCTATTGAGATACAACTAAAAAATTTGAATCTTCTTCTTTCTGGGTCCTGTCAGGTCTCCTTAACGTTGACTATCACCTATGGTGATGACCTGGGGAAAAATATCCAGAGTGGTATCCCCTTGCCTTCTCTGGAGGATTTTCTGTCGGGGTTACCTTCCCTTAGCTGGGTGTATCCAGTTTTATGGCGCTGGAAGCTCGCCATTCGTCCTCTCTCTATCTGCTATGGCACTAAGTAATATGTGCCATAATAATTATAATAATAAACGTGAATGTTTAATGGTTTTACAAAGTAAAACCATTAAACATTCACGTTTATTATTATAATTATTATAATGGAGTTTTACAAAACTAAAACCTCAACAATTAATAATATGTGCCACATTGCCCGGGGTTCGCGGGGTCTTTAAAAAGACCTCTCGTGGACAGAGAGTTGGACGATAGTAGTGTTGCTGTTGTAAATGCAACATGGCGTCTTACGACATTTTGTAGAGGCATACTTTCCAGGAAAACATACCCCATCGTAGCCCTACTACCCTTTTGAATACTTTTTTTTTTAAATGCACAATTGTTTCACAATTCTTCAAATGGGAATCAATGTGAACACAGTGTGAAGTATTTTTTCATTGCGATGTAAGTAAATAATAAAAGCGAGAGCGTGTCCCGTCACTTATGGCCCGCAGTGTACAGTGCAGAAGAGCGGAGAGACAATGGCCAGTTTAACCGAAGGAAGTGTCCACTTGAGAGTGAAGGAGGGCCATTGTGGAGGATGCCGCCTCATTCGGGAGCACACTCTCCTACTGGCAGGTGCGACCGTTTATCCCCGAGACTGGGGACGGCAAATACTTTCAAGACACCTAAGATATTCAAGATTTTTTCATAAACATAAAAATAATAAACTAATTGAGGAAGAAAAAACTGTAAATTTATAAAAAAAATCTATCATAATTGACTAACACTCACGCCGTCTTCTAGGAGGGGTAGGCAGAAAGAATGGACTGCCACACTGTTCTGTCCTGATATGCATCACAAGAAGGATGAAAGAAGAATAAATGCAAAAGAAATGAGATCTGTAAGACGAATGTGTGTTAATTCTGTATATGATAGAGTGTCAAATGGAAATATAAGAAGTGAATGCAGTGCGAATGAAAGTGTAATGAACAGTGTCGTTAAGATGGTTTGGATACATGCAAAGAAAGAATGGTTTAAAAAGTATATAATAATAATAACTAAATTTTAAAGCGCCGTTTTTGTGATGTAATCACCTCAAGGGCGCATTAAAACGTGTTTTAAATCTAAAAATCTAAAAGTGAACGCTGCATCTGATTGATATTCGCGATCGGTTAGAAAGTATAATAGAACAAAATATACAAGTTTTAAATTGGGTATGAAATATGAAAAAGATGGGTTTTCAGCTTAGATCTGAAGTCTGTCGGATCGTTTATGCATCTAAGGTGCCAAGGGAGATTGTTCCAAGCTGATGGACCGGCTACCTCAAAGGCTCGATCCCCGAAATTTGTACTAGGGCAACAGTTCGGTTCAACTAATCTTCCCATTGCCGAGAAATGTGGAATTCCATGTATCTAGGCTGTCCGTTATACAGAGTTCGGATATATAACCTGTATGTAGCGCTTTGAAGATTGTCCAACAGAGTTTATACTGGATATGTTAACGATGTAAATGGAACTAGAAATATAGGAAGTCCGAGGAAAACGTGACACGATCAAAACAATCAAATATTGAATGTCGGCCACGTGAGAAGTCGAATAAATCGACGTGCATGCATGACACGATGTATGAATGTTGAGGAATCGAAAGAAATATGTCAGGAAAGACAAGTGTGGCAGTCCATTCTTTCTGCCTATCCCTTCGGTGAGACGGCGTGATGTTTTTTTTTTTTTTTTAAGTATAATATCATAGCGATTCCGACAAAATAGTGGATTATCGAATGAATTTTTGCTATAATAATATTATTGTATATATTTGATAATGCAATTATAGCAAACTGATATATATTACTTCTATAAAATATTATTCTTCCTTGATAAAACTTGAGTTTTCATCTATATTGAAAACTTGTGAATAAATAAATAATTTGATGTCAAATGTAGAATGTCAGTCACGAGACTGGGGCGCCACACCATTTAGCATTGATGATTCGTATTAAAAGTACGAGAACACAATGCGCGGCCTGGGTGGATGTCAAAGAGCGGGTCATGGGACAAGACTTGTGGGAAACTCCTGATCAAGCAGCGCGTACAGGGTGAATGATACTTCACAAAACATATTTCAACTTAATTATTTAATAATCAACAACATAACAGATCTTTAAGGCGTTGCATGGAATGACACCAGCTATATCTAAACTCTGCACCGCCGAGAACCTGAATGCGAGGCAGTCTACAATGCAATCAATATGAGCCATAGAGGGCTCCCTACGCCTACCCGAAGCTGTTATAGTCAGTCTTTCGTCAGCTTCACTCGTGCACTCCCTAGGCCCGTTCCCCGTCCATGCGGGACTTACGTTAAAATAATAATAATAATATATGTATATTTGCAACCAAGGGGGACCCAGACCACATTTAATTTTTTACCTACGCTACTCTCCCTCGATGTCCCGCCATACACACATAGCAATACAACAGCAAAAGAAAATACACAATTGATACACAAATATGTTAGAGAATGAATAAAAAAGAAATAATGCATAGCAGGAGGCACAGGAGGAAGGGAGGAGACAAAATGCAGGATGGGAGAAATAAGGAAATTTATTTGATATTTGGAATAGGGATGGTAATATAGGAAGTGGACGAGGCCCGGCATTGCGGGTCAGTGTCCCCTCCCCCCAGCAAGATAACCGACACCCCCTCAAAGGAGCAAGTGACTTCACAAAACGGCAACGCCCGGTCGAGACGGTTGGCCGAAGTTAAAAAAAATGCAATGCAATTAGCAAAGTCTTCTACGATCGGTAGATTGATTATCAGTGTCAAAACACTGTTCTCACACAAATTTTGGCGACAGAGTTTTCACGATAGACAGTCCTTCAGCCTGGACCAATCTTCCTGCAAAGTGCATTGAGAATCCGTCGGAGTTTAGATCGAGACTCAAAACGCAACTTTTCAAATGATACGATTGTAATGTAAAAAATGTTGATCGACTGCGTCAGGTGCAGCCCTCATACTAAATATGTTTATTTTTAACTAGTTCATAAAATTGAGCATTTTCTACAGCGCCTTTGAGATGATTAAATTCATAAAAATAACACTCTATAAATTATCCAATTTATTATTATTATATTAATCCAAATACTCGAGACTAAAGTCTTCAGCCAGTGCGTCTTGCCAGTCATGACGTACGGAGCCGAGACGTGGACACTGACAAAAGGTCTAGTCTACAGATTCAAAGTCGCCCAATGGACGCCATGGAAAGAGCCATGCTTGGAATAACCTTGAGGGAAAGATTTAGAAACGAATTTATTCGACAACAAACCAAGGTGACTGAGGTGGCTCTGAGAATGGGCGGACTGAAGTGGCGATGGGCTGGCCATATCTGTCGGAGAACCGACGGCCAATGGGGGAGACGGGTTCTGGAGTGGAGACCGCTAATCGGATTCCGCAGAGTTGGACGTCCCCCTGCCCGCTGGACCGACGATCTGAAGAGGATTGCTGGACATAGATGGATGGGAGTGGCAATGGATAGGGGGCGGTGGCGTGCTTTGGGAGAGGCCTACGTTCAGCAGTGGATGACAGACGGCTGATGATGATGAAATCCAAATAATTTATAACATAATAAAATCGACACTAAAGATAGATTATATTATTCAATCACTTAGCACATTTGCACAGTTATAGGCCTTTATGTTTAAGACCAATTGGGATTAAAAATTCATTTTTATCATACTTTTTTGATACTTAGCACCTTTGTAATTTCCAGCCCTAAATTATCGAGTAAAACAAATTCAAGGCATTCAAATTCATAATGCCTAGTAAGAAATTAGTTGGGTATATCCAAACAGTTTTCTTTGAGGTACAGAAAATATAGGAACTTTTTTAAAGTATCGATCGCTCTGTATTCGAAGTTCTGTATACACGAATGCGTACTTGATTCATATGAATAAAGCTTTAAGTACTCACTTTATTAATGGCAATTGAAATTCCATTAAAAAACTGTAGTGGCGTTTAAGATGGTTAGGTGAGACATTGGTAGTAGGAAATAAACCAACAACGCATTCAAATGCCATCTATGGAAATAAATTATAACTATTTCTTGTATATTCGCTTTAACTTTTTGTTATGGATTCATTGGAAATATAGAAGTAAATATTTGACATACTTTATGGAAATAATGCATCCATTATCCATTGTCTTTCAAAATAATCAGAGATCCATTGTGCACGGCGAGCGTCATTCAAAGTTTATCTTTGTGATAGATTTAAAATTACAATTATCATCGATAAGAAGTTATCAGAGAAATATATTAACTAACAATAATAACTTGTCGTTATGCAATCAATACAGGATTATTTTTTAAATCGCTTTCATTTGACCTATGGTCCCGTTTAAAAAAAAACAATTAACATGGTTCCTAGAGAAATTTACATAAAAAAAATAATTATATATTTAGTATTTAAAAATAATCTCGATGAGACGGATGAATTGGACCAAGTTATTATAATATTAATGGTTTGCGGTTTGTTGTGTGCAATAAAATTTATAAAATTATGAATCTATGTCAACATTTTTATTTAAATTTTTCATATGAAGCACCCACATTGTGGTCAGCCATTTTAAATTTATAAATATACAAAAAAAAAACAATAAACAATTTTGTATTTTAACGAAACAAAGGTAATTATATTTGAAGCCAACTACAATATAATAGTTTCGCTTGTACCCAAGCTTCATCAGGACAGTATAAAAATTGGGTTTATATTGCCCTGATGAAGCTTGGGTAGAAGTTAAATTAGTTGGCTTCCAATTAAATTACTGTTCCGTGCTTAAAACATGTTATTTCATATACGAGTATGTATATTTTATTTCAATTATATAGGTACGTTGTGTTAAAAATAAACCAATTTAGATAATAAACTGGGTCACGTTCTGCTCAGAAAATGGGACAAATCTATAAGAAAAAGAAGAAAAGAAGAAGATAGAAGATTTAGTTATATTACACTAGTTTTTTTAGTTACGATTGGTTTCGGCAGCTCCCTGCCATCTTTAACTAAATAACATACATGTATGGAAGAAGAAGAAGAATGGAAAAAAACTAAATACTTGTAGGTATATTGTATATTAATTGCGTAGATTTTTACGATAGGGAGCAATTTGTTTTTTGGGATCTTGGGAAAAACCGAGTAACTCACAACCACCATGGATATGGAGACTGCAACGATCTCCGAAACGTAGGTCCAGAAAGACGAGTTACACGGTTTTTCCTAAGATCCCAAAAAACATATTGTATCTTATATAATAAAATATTTTTTTTGTTATTTTTATATTCATTATTTACAATGAACTTTTACCAAGAAATTTAAATTAACAACATTAATATAGAAAAAGAGACGAAAGAACAAAATGAAAACACGTAGGTACATATGTTGATTTCTGGAGAATTTTAAGAGAAACTATTTTACGGACATGACTACATAACAAAAGTGATTTTCTGGAATCGTAAGAAACCGTGTTGTAAACACCTCTGTGCTAACATGTTTGTTTACTAAATAAATGAATAAAGAACGATACGCAAAATGTATGTGAATGTAGCGTGAAATCGAATCTGAAGACTCGAAGTGAATAGGGTACGAGCAAATTAATTGAAAAAGTTGTCAATTTTGGATAGTAATTAACTTACTAACCATTACGCCGTCTCTCCGAAGGAGTAAGCAGAAATAATCGACTGCCACACTTTTTTTCCAGACATACGTCTCTCGCTTCCTCAACATTCATACATCGCGTCATGCACGCCCGTCGATTTCTCCGACTCCTTACGTGGCCGACATTAAATATTTATTTGATCGTGTCGCAATTTTCCTCTATTTCTAGTTCCATTAACATCGTTAACATATACTTTTTTACCATTATTTCTTCATTCATTCATTCCATGTGTCCAAATCATCTTAATTTTCTTTCATTATTTTGTTCACAACACTTTCATTCACTTTTTATATTTTAATTCGACACTTTATTATACATAGTTTTGTGCACATTCGTCTAAGAGATCTCATTTATAATGCATTTATTCTAATCTCATCCATATTTTGCCAGTTACATGCTTTTTTGGATAATAATTCAATATAAAGAGCTGAAAGGTTTGGGTGCGGGTGCAAAAATGAACAGTGTGTCAGTAAACTGTTTGTTGTATGCGGATGACGC
Organism: Lepidostoma basale; assembly: GCA_022606425.2. NCBI lineage: Eukaryota > Metazoa > Arthropoda > Insecta > Trichoptera > Lepidostomatidae > Lepidostoma > Lepidostoma basale. The sequence goes on along the minus strand of JAHDVF020000363.1, from coordinate 883,772 downwards.
TGTGCTACTTGCAGACAACGAACATGAACTATGACTCGCTGTATGAAAGTGAAGGAATCTATAGAGGTATGTCAGGATAGAGTAGTGTGGCGGTCCATTCTCTCTGCCTACCCTTGCGGTGAAACGGCGTGATGGTTTGTTGTTGTTGTTGTGGTAACTAGATGCAAAAGGCACAATTTAGGAGCGTGTTGAGAAGTATGGGGGAGGCGTATAATTATCGATCACGAACTCACCGAGAGCGGCCATGTACTCATCGAAGTTTGTGCTGCTCTCCAACTTGTATTTCTTGCCTTCCCACGCCATTTTAGATTATATCAACTCCAATTTAATTCACACGTGAGACAAGATGAGACGAAGATCGACCACCGACAGAGGACCAGGACGGAATGAGGTCCGCGCGCCCGGCCGAGGACTTATAGCCGCGGGGGGATATCCAAGGGTTGAAGGTCGACCCCGTAAGGCAAGGCGCGATAAGCCCACTTCGGGGGATAATCCTAGGCGAGATATAAGGAATTACAGAACCTGTAAGGCGGCCGATATCTGTAATGCTATTGCCGAAGATTAGACGATTCTGCTGATAACCAAAGAAAAGCACGCTTATTAATACAAAATAACATTTTTTTAAAAAGAAAAAGCAGGACATACATGATTCGAGTATGAGTACTTTTAGATAAACTTATAAATAGACGACCTTCGTGGCCGAGTGACCACGCCAAAGATTCCGGGTTCAATTCCCGGCGAGTTCTGTCTTTGGTCTGGTGTAGAATTCATGTGACAATAAAATGGCGATAGATTAGCTACCTATCACATATCAAGAGAATCACTATGAAAGCTACATATAATAATACCCTTTACGTCGATTTGGTTCATGCTGTCATGATGTGAAGAGCGATTCAACAAAATAATAATAATAATAAAATAAAATTAAGAAAGGTTCACTAAGATGGTTTGGACATATGGAACGAATGGATGAAAGAAGAATGGTTAAAAAGATATATACAAGTAGTGTGAATGGGAAAAGAAGTCGAGGAAGGCCAAGGAAGACATGGCATGACCAAATTGATTAATTACTGAAATGCGGCCATGTTCAAAGTAGGAACAATCAACGAGCGTACATGTCACGATGTGTGAATGTAGAAGAGGCGCGAGAATTATGCTAGGATAGAACAAAGCGGCGATCCATCATCTCTGCCTACCCCTCGGGGAAAAGGTGTGATGGTTAGTTAGTCGAGGGTTTAAACTATTTAAACTACGTTTGAAGTCAGAATTGACGTGCTTGAATGACTCGTACGAATGTGGAGGATTCTAGAGGTGTGTCAGGATAGAGTAGTGTGGCGGTCCATTCTCTCTGCCTACCCCTGCGGAGAAACGGCGTGATGGTTTGTTGTTAAATATAGTTAAACTTATAAAGAAAAAAATAAAATCTCTTATTTAGATTCACAATCACAATCGTGCCTCTTCGGTTTTTACGTGTTTGTAGTGTTGACATGCTGCTGATAGGCAATAGGGCTTAATACAGATGTCCGGACACACCCTCGCGGCACCTATATTTGCACAGCTCTCGGTGCTTGGAGTGCAACTAAGATCCAATCGGTGACATGAATTGACTCTTAACCCCTTGGCCGCTTAGATGTTTTTCAAAATACTAACCAGAAATGCTATCATAGCAGATTAATTTTAAAAATAAATATTGCATTGCTTGTCCGTGAAATATACAGGGTGTTTTTTTAGAGATATACAATACATATTCAAAATTAAAAAAAAAAACACATTAAAATAATGTTAATGTCTATGATATTGGCTTGATTTAATATATAATTTTATGCCATTATTGTTTAAATTTTCTCCTATTCTCCCATGGGAGAAACGTCGGCAGGCCGCAAAAAAGGAAGGCCGACGACATTGCTGCCGTGGGGGGGGAAATGTGGCTACGGCTGGCAGAAGATAGAGACGAGTGGAAGGGAAGAGGCCTATGTCCAGCAGTGGACCGATAAAGGCTGACGAAGAAGAAGAAGAAGAAGATTGTTTAAATATGATTTCGGGTATATGAGCGCCACGGATAGCTCGAATGAAGCGCAATCGCAATTTTCGACAATTGTCGTCTTTGTGGATGTGTATTATCCACTAGAGCAGTGATTCCCAAAGTGGTCTATATAGACCCCCAGGGGTCTACGACAACTTGCAAGGGGTCCACCACGTACACTTTAGTGACTAGAGTGTACGTGGTGCGAAAACGATCCATGGTCTTCCGAATAACTTGTTCGGATGGACGATTATGTCGACCTTACGGTCGAATTTTTACAATGGACGTAGTGCACGATAAGTTTGGCGAACTGAACCATGATTTTCAAAATAAATTTGCACAATTTGCAAGCGCTGTTCTGACGTTAGTCTATTCATGGTAAAATGGCAAAACGTATTGACTACAAATCAACTGTCAACTGTCAAATTGACTGTCTGTAGAAACAATGTTGCAAGTTTAAAAACCAAACCTCTAAAAAAAACAGCCTATATTAGACATGCGACCATCTATCTACCGGATGTGCCATATTTCTTTCTTCCTTGTATACTTGCATACGACCGCGGTGCACCGTTTATCGCAAAGAAAGTATTAAAATTCGAGCTTTTAAGAGTCATTTATTTAACATCAGATTTATGACTCTTTTCACTTGAAATTATTATCAGATTTGTCGGAATTACGTGTAATTTTTATTATTAATTTATTGTATTTAATCTTTCATTGCCGATGTTGTGTAGCTAGTACACATGACTTCAAATAACTTTATAAATATAACAAATTTGGGGTCGAAATTTTCAGTATTCCTCCGTTGTACATTAACGAATTTGGCAACTAGATTTGAAATATTATCACTTTTGATTTTAAAACTTCATTTTTCGATTTCGAACGCACATAAAATGTTAGCACAGGAATAGAAAGGTTAACCCTAATTTTTGACGATTGCCATCCACAAATTACCCTACCCACAGGCATAACCATTGGCAGAATTGAGACCTCTTAGACGAATATATGATACATCTGTATATGATAATGTCAAATGCATATATAAGAAATGAATGCAGTGCGAATGAAAGTATTTTGAATAAAATAATGAAAGGGTCATTAAGATGGTTCGAACACATAGAAAGAATGGTAAAGAAAGTATAACTTGACGATGTATACGGAACAAGAAAGGCCGAGGAAAACGTGGCACGATCAAATCAATCAATGATTAAATGTCGGCCACGTGAGGAATCGCAGAAATCGACATGTGTGTACATGAATGACGTAGAAGTATGTGAGAAAATAAGTGTGGCGGTTCATTCTTTCTGTCTACCCCTTCAGGGAGACGGCGTGATTGTTAGTTATTTAGTTGTTATATATACAAAGCTGGCTCCGATAAGGATTAAAAATGTAACGCTACATAAAATTGTCTATGATGTTCACTTTTCTACACCCGATTAGCGCATTGTCTCTTGATCTGTGTTGATTGAAGGTTTGAATGTTGAATTTGGGGTGAAAATCTCTGATCAGGTACTACGTTTCGAATTGTAGACTCTCCAGCGCCCCAGATTTTAAACACCCAGTTGTTTCATTTCATTTATTTATTTATAAAGATTACAAACATTACAGATGCGTCCAAGTCGTCTACAACCTCAAAATTACATAATTAGATTTACACATTTTCAAAATAACATTTAAAAAAAATAACAAAATACATAAATCACGAAATCACTATCACGAAATATTTCGACCTCCGAGGCGACCCGATTAAGCAATAAGATTGCCCTCCCCACAGGCATAACCATTGGCAGGTTGGTTCTGCAGCGCGGCAAATAAAACAATCTGTGCTGTCTCTGACGAAGGTAATTATCAGGGACAAATAGACCTACATAACTTTGCAAGCTGATAGATTTGAACCCTCAATCAACTCTACGATCCTCGAAGGAAGAAGCAACACACAAACTTCTCGTCCCGCGGCGCCAAGGAGCTTCAAACTTCGCAGACCGCACTTTTGGCATCGCGGGACCGACGGCGTGGAACAGGCTGCCCTACAATATCCGCAATCAAGACGACGAAGGAGTGTTCAGAAGCTCTCTTAAAACTTTTCTTTTTAAGAGAAGCTTTTCGGACGTTGAGCGCCCTTGAAGTGAGTCTCTCACAAAAATGGCGCTATATAAATCACCATCATCATCATCATCATCATACATCACTCAGGACATCCGAGTTTTGTATACGGCCGCCAATCAGCTGAAAGAAGAGAACTCCCAAGTGAATAGTCCTCCTTCTCTCCAATGATTGGTAGCTTAGCATACCTAGCAAGAATTCAGTCGGAAAGAGCCAAAGTAATTATTGTGACACAAAGTTAAAACGGGCAGGTACTTGTTATATAAGTATTCATGTCTACAAATGTAAACACAAATTCGCCTTCCCTATTTAAATATTTGATAAGTTAACCGGCTTCTTTGCTTAGCGATAAGATTAGCGTGTGTGAAGAAATTTTTTATGTACATAAAAAGAAATGTAAATAAAAATTACATTGAGTAATAAATCATAGCAAGGCTTCCGAATACAGTATGATTATTAGTGCAATAAAATTGGAACTGGCAATTGAAGGATGAAAATTAAAAAAAAATCAATAGAAATGAAATCATTAAGAAGAAAACGCGTGATGTGATGCACAGTACATGACACATATGATGTGAATAGATTACGAAATCGCCAATAATTATTGAAGAAAAAAAAACGTGTATCGGCCGTCTTAACATCCCGCATTTAAATTCATCTATATTAATACATCGTGACACGCGCGCTCGTCGAATTATCGGTTATTGTAATGGCCGTATTTTATTAATTGGTGACTTTGGACTTGCTATGTTTTTCTCGGCTTCCTCGACTTGTTTTTACATTCGTACACGTCTTGTACTCGTATATGAATTTACGTCTTGTATAACAATTGGATGAACCGAAATATGTATTTTTTTGATAAACTGAAGTTTTAAACATTGATGTTTTTATTTTTAACTGTATTTTCTCGACATGTTTCGAAGGTTTTACACCTTCATCATCGGGAGTACGACATAAACCATGATGATATTTTTTCATTGTTTTTATATGTTGTAGGTATTATAATTATTTACTGTAATATTTGATTCAATTGATATTGATGAGCGGATACCACAAGAACGAAGGCTAAAGTACGGGTGGCAGAGATGAGGACGCTGAGGATGATAGCAGGAAGGATGATTCGAGATAGGGTGAGGAACACGGCTATCCGCGAGATCTGCAAGGTGGAGGATGTCGTGAGATGGGGCAGACAATGCAGAAGATACTGGAATGCGCACGTGCAGAGGATGGATCCCACCAGAATCCCACACGCTGTGGCGCATCAGATTCCTGCCGGCTGCCGTCCCCCCGGAAGACCGCCGAAGAGATGGAGAGATAGTTGGGAGTCAACCTCCCAAGAGAGGCTAGCCTGATTTCAGGAACAGACCAAAGGTCTATAAGGAGAAGAAGATATTGATGACTGTTAAATATTGGAGAATTTTACAATTATTTATATGACTAAAGTACAATGAATAAAATCCAAATATGAGTCACTCGCGGTGTAATATGGCGAAATCTGATAATGCCAATAATCCTATGGAATAAAGTGTAACGACAGGTACGGAACCATATTTGGTTAATGCTATAAACTTTTATTAATCAAGACAAGATAACCGCCACCCTAATCCTCGAGTCAACTGGGTCTAATAGCATTATGTTATTACTGGAGATAGGCGTGTATTGCAGCGATAATATCAATAACTGCAGAATGGATAAATACAAATTGTTACAAGTTCATTTCTGAACGGCGAGAGAAGAGGTTGGACTAGAGGTAAGATAATTTAATTTGTGCACGTGAAGCTGTCGGCAGAATGAGAAATTCTTCATCGCCGTGTCGTTGGTAAACCTATGGTATCGTTGGCCCAAGGCTGCAAGATGGGACGCATTTTGGATGCTCGAATGGATTCTTTTGAGCCGGAGACTCTCACAATCAAATTTAATACGAGTATAATCGAATAAATATTGGTATTACAGGTATTCAAGAAGATTCATATTCAATACAATGGATTTAATATGAATGCATTGTATTGAATATGATACAATAAATAATACAATGAAATAATACAACAAATCCATTGTTTTGAATATGAATCTTCTTGAATACCTGTAATACCAATATTTAAATTCAGTAAATTTTACATAAATATTTGAAGATAATTTTTGTATAGAATCATGTTTACCACCCCTGATCTGTATGTATATAAAGGACTCGGTTTGCAATAGTGTCACCAATCTGTCGATGCCAGCGAGCCTGGCGAAACCAGTCGCTGTCGAAATAAAGACAAAAGTGGAAGTAGTTAAAAAACATCGTTTTATTTAATTATTAACAAATTTAATGTTCTGCTTAAATCTTGTAATAGAAATCTATGTATCTTGTGGTAGAAATCTATGCATATTGTGGTAGATATCTATACATATTGTGGTAGAAATCTATCCATCTTGTGGTACAAATCTATGCATATTGTGGTAGATATCTATACATATTGTGGTAGAAATCTATCCATCTTGTGGTAGAAATCTATCCATCTTGTGGTAGAAATCTATGCCTCTGGGGTAGAAATTTATGTATCTTGTGGTAGAAATCTAAGCACCTTGTAGTAGAAATATGTGCATCTTGTGGTGGAAATATATGTATCTTGTAGTAGAAATCTATATATCTTGTAGTAGAAATCTATATATCTTGTGATAAAAATCTCTTGTTTCATAGATTTTTAAAACTAACTAACCATCACGCCGTCTCCCCGAAAGGGTAGGCAGAAAGAATGGACTGTCACACTTTAACCAATGCGGCACTCCTTCCTTCTCTTTTCGCCCTGCGGGAGACGCTGTGGGATGGGTTGCGAACCTCATCGCCACTAATAGGCATCTCCCGCGCACACTTCGATCTCCAACATCCACAAAATAAATCTAAAACAATCAATATAAAATAAAATAACAAAATACAAATAATTTAACACAAAATGTTCTTTTTAGATGGTGCACATATTGTCTATTTAATTTATGTTCCACGTATCCACAGTTTTTAAGATTTTTAAACATTTTAAAAATATATAATCTGCATTTTCTGTTCATTCTACTACATTAAATATAATTATAACCATATCGCTACTGTAATAATATTAAGAAATAAAATAAAAATCTCTATTTTGTAAAAAAATATAATTTATATACCCACTAGTTTAAAACAGTGATTTGTATTCTATGTATGATTAAATCTTAAGCGATATAAGAGTATATTGGTATTAGGCTAAGTCGAATTTAATCCGATTATGGAATTCGTTCCAGATTTAAAAATTAGGTTTCGAAATTGGAAACAACAAATCGATCACGACGCACATGCGTACGGAGGCTTTGATTTAGAATAAGTGGCGTAGCAAGAATACGAGTTTATACTTATTTCAGTCGTCTGTCCCTAAAATCACCGCTTGACTTTAGTTACAGGTCTGGATGATGAGTGTATAAAACCTTCGAAACAATTTTATTTTTAAATTATACACATTAAAATGTTAGGTTCCCTGTGTTCCTGTCCCTAGTTTCCACGACTGTTTCCTCTATTTACCTAAGATTTTTTCATTTGTCTTTCGTCATTCCAAGTTTTTTCTCCCATCCCACACTCTGTCACAATTTTAAAATAGCCCATAAAATCATGTACCATATTTTACTTAGTTTTGTTAGATTGGGAGACAGAAGTGGATTGAAATTAAACTGGATTAAATGTGGCCTAGATACCCTTTTTGCCATTTGCTTTTTTTTCTGGAAAGGTGCATTCTCCAGCTAATGTAAGTCCTGCGTGGATGGGGGGCGGGCCTAGGGATTGTTTGAGCGAAGCTGACGAAGGGGCGCCGCTGCGTCCTATAACAGCTTCGGGTAAGCGGCGGATAACCTTCTATGTCTTTATTTAACAGTAAATTTGTTCATTTGTATTAACAATCACTGTATGTTACCCTACACTAAATAAAAACCTTCGAAAAATGTCGAGAAAAATGAACTAAAAGTGGAATAAACAGTATTTTATTTCATTAAAAAAACTTCATTGCAGAATTACACTGTTTAACAACAGTGTGCCATGTGTTAATAACACTGTGCCTTAAGTTCATCAAAAATTTCTTTGTCCCTTCACTTGGCCGACATTTAATAATTAGTGTATTTGGTTAATTTGATCGTGCCACCTTTATCTCATTCTTCCTCGATTTCTTGTTTCGTTTATATCGTTAAGGCATACTTAATTTACTATTCTTTCCATGTATTCAAACCATCTTAAAGAACCTTTCATTTTAATATGTAAAAAACGATTTTAAAGCTGCAATGGTTACATTGATTTTTTATTTAAATAAAAACTAACTAACTAACCATCACGCCGTCTCCCCGAAAGGGGAGACAGAAAGAATGGACTCCCACACTTTTCTTTCCTGACATATTTCTCTCGGTTCCTCAACATTCATACAACGTGTCATGCAGGCGCGTCGATTTCTCTGACTCCTCACATGGCCGACATTTAATATTTGATTTATTTATTTAAAAATATTTGTTTGATTTTACTTTTATTGAAAATCGATCATAAATAATACATATATATTAATCTATGTCATTTGCAATTATTATACATTATTAGAAATATATATTTTTTTAATTTAAAAAAAACAAAGATTACGAATTAGAGAGAACAATCATAACATTGTTATCGCATTCCTGAAACAACTCCGACCATCACAAAATATGTCGACACTTCGCACGCTTAATAGTAAACTGACCGATTATGGTTTAGGTCATAATTGAGTTAACATTAGACAGAGGCTTGTGTTAACTCTATCCATCTAATTTTCACAATGTTAACGCTATCCATTCGTACGTACGATAATCGTTCACAATGTTAACGCTATCCATTCGTGCGTGTTTTTCGACTGTTTTTGTTAAAACACCGACTCATGTCAGATTGATCAAAACTTGCTTTTTTGAGTTAAGCCAGTGTTCGATTAAGCGTGCGACTTGATTAAGCAAAGAGATTGCTCTGCCCATAGGCATAACCATTGGCTGGTTGGTTCTGCAGCGTTGTTTTTTGTTTCTGGTGGACGAGAACGCGGAAATAATAAGAGCGATTAATGAAATGTAATCTTAAGGGTTTTACCGTGTTATAATGCACAATGCGAGCATATAATGCAGTGAGAACGGTTCCATGTACGAGTATGAAGAGATTACTGAAATGCATTGCACGGCCGCCTATAGGGTGTAATAATAATAATAAAATATCCAATTATTAAGATAAGAACGGTGCTTATGAGATCAACAACAGTGCATGCGACAAATAATCATCGGTTTTCGCTGATAACAAATCAATCACACGTTATCGAGTGGATAATGAAAAATAAAAATTTAAACAAAATCTAAATATAAACAAGTTATGCAATATATCACGCATCATGGGGTTATTCAATAAATAATATTTAATACACTTTCGTATGAAGCACTTAATTTGTGGTGTGACATTCTTCTTTTTCTTTCTACTTTCCCCTCGCCTCTTCCCGTTACTCGGGGTCGGTTTTTCTTATCATTTGGCGCCAGGTATTTATTTCGTAGGCGGCTTCCTCCTTAAGGCCTGCATATCTCTCTGCACATTCGTCAGTCAGGTAGTTTAAGGTCTTCCTCTCCCTCTCCTACTAGACACAGAAATACACTTTTTAGTACATGGTCGTGAGGTCTCCTCATTACGTGACCATACCACCGGAGCCTTGTTTCTAACAACTTTTGTTTTATGCTACCTTGAAACTTCCCCTCACATAATCGTTGCGAACCTTGTCTTTCAATGTGACTCCTCCCGACCACCGCAGCATGGGCGCCCTTGAGATGAGTAATTCATAAAAATGGCGCTCTATAAATTATCCAATTTATTATGATTATTATATGGAGTTTTTGTTCATGGATCTTTTTAGCTGGCCATACTTCGCTTCCGTATAATAAATCTTACCCTTTGTCCTTATTGGCACACAGAATTCCAGTCAGCGTTCGCCATTTATTCCATCCAGATATTGTTCGGTTGGTTATGTTCGCTTCATTGTTATAAATAACTTCTTCAACCTGTTGTTGCCGTCTGCTCCTGGACGTAGGTCTCCTCTCATATTTTCCACTCCCTTATATCCTGAACGACCCGCATCCAGGAACTTTCCGCACTCTTCCGGATATCGTCGCGGAAAACTCCACGCTTGGCAACATGACGCTTGGCTTCTGTGTGACTCTTAGCTTGTTGACACTTTTTTTGTAACATTACACAGCGACCCAGAGTGGGGAGGGATAGAGAGTTGTGGAAGTCGGGAAGGGGGGCATATGTCAAACACTGGACAACTAATGGCTGATTATGATGAATTGATACACTAAATATGAAAGCATAAAAACTTTATTTATAAAGTTTACACGATTGTTTAGTGGTTTTACTTGGATTTAATTTATATAAATTGTGTAAAAAAAAACAGTGGATAACTTGGAATAACAATTAAATAAACACAAATATCCGGATCGTCCAGCTGACGACAAGTGCACCATCTAAAATAAGAATATGTGTTAAATTATTCTATTTTTATTTGTTATTTTATTTTATATCATTGTATTTTATACCACTTGTTTTTGTATTATTATGTAGACGTTGAACGATCTAAGTGTGCGCGGAGATGCCTATTGGTGACGATGAGGTTCGCAACCCATCACACCGCGCCTCTCGCGGGGGCGAAAAGAGAAGGATGGATTGCCGCATCGATTAAAGTGTAGCAGTCCATTCTTTCTGCCTACCCTTTCGGGCAAACGGCGTGATGGTTAGTTAGTAAGTTAGTATAAATTTGTCACAATTTATATAAATTAAATCCAAGTAAAACCACTAAACAATCGAGTTTACTAATTAATACGAATGAAAAAACTTATGTTTTTCTAGAAGTAATATATATATTTTTTTGGGGATGACATGTTACGCCCTTCTAAGGCATTATCAAATGCCTTAGAAGGGCGAAACATGTCATCCCCCAAAAAAATATATAATAAAACTTCTAGAAAAACATAAATTTTTCATTCGTATTAATAATTTAATATGGAGTTTTACATCATTGTTCAAAAAACAAGAAATAAATCGAGTTTACTATTATAAATTAATAATGGGGTTTTATAAAACTAATACCTCAACCATCCATCAATGAATAAAAACTTAATTGTACGAGTATTTAGAATAATTATTTAATTAAATTTGCTTGAAAACTATTCATTCTTCTTTAAGATTTTAAATATCTATTATTATTAGATATTAAATGATAATTTGAAAATTGTAATAACATTTTGTTGTTTTACGATTCGGTTAGAAAAAAAAATTGTCTAAAACAATTGCATAGCACTGTATGTATAACAACGTAATATCTAATCCGTAGAATATCAATATTAAGGTTTTTATCAATATTTTTTCACACAAATTTTCTAGGTTAAATTCGTTATTAAAATGATTGATTATCTTAATAAAAACAGTAAATACAATGTGTATGATCCCTATAGGGTATTTCTCCACATCAAAATAACTTCATTACAATGTCCGTGGTCTCTGGACAGAACGGATAAGATGCTTGACCAATGAACATTAAATATAACAGTCGACATAATAAATTCTTGAAAATGTTTGATATTTGTAAAAAAAATATTCGATATTCACCTTCATTTTGTGTTGTGGATTCACACTTGAATAAATAATGACGATTTTTTATGGATTTAAACACTGTTATTTCCACTTTTAAGAACACTTAAAAAAATATTGTAAAATATATGTTTACAGACGATTTTTTTATAAAAATTAAAATATCATATTTGAAATTATGTAATGGAGTTATTTTGGTCGGGAAAAATACCCTATTTACTGGTTTAATTAAGATAATCAATAATTTTAACATGTCATCGCAAAAAAAAACTATCAACAAAATCTAAAATGGCAGTGCACAATGGTGTTCTTGTACCGACCCTTATGTATGGAAGCGAAGCATGGAACTGGCAAAAGAAGGATAAAGTAGAATAAATGCAGTAGAAATGAGATCTCTCAGACGAATGTGTGGATACTCTGTATATGATAGAGTGTCGAATGAAAATATAAGAAGTGAATGATGGTGTTATGAACAAAATAATGAAAGGATCATTAAGATGGTTTGGACACATGAAAAGCATTAATGAAGAAAGAATGGTAAAAAAGGATATGTTAACGATGTAAATGGAACTAGAAATAAAGACCGAAGAAAACGTGGCACTATCAAATAAATCAAATATTGAATGTCGGGCACGTGAGGAGTCAGAGAAATCGACGCGCGTGCATGACACTATGTATGAATGTTGAGGAAGCGAGAGAAATATGTCAGGAAAGAAAAGTGGGACAGTGCATTCTTTCTGCCTACCCCTTCGAGGAGACGGCGTGATGTTTATTCAGTTATTTTTTAGAAATTATGTATGTGAATACATACATTTAAATATCCTCATTTATATTTTTTTTAAATGCTAAAATATATTATTTAAGGTACGCATGTAAATATAGTATGGACTTGAGAAAACATTTTTTTTATTTAAATATAATTTTAAATCTGCATTATGTAGGGATTTGACATAATTTTTGTGTACTTGAAAAGAACGTAAACGTATCGCAAGCGACAAAAACTGAAATGATTGTCGCGACTAGTTTTTGTCTAAATCCTGACAAAGTAACATAACTAGCGAAGGAAATAAGGTGCAAAAACCACAAATGCCTTTCCAAGGCCACGGCCTATGTAGCAAATGACAGACAGACACCAATATAATATACATTATATTATAAAATGGTATTATAATACTGTGCGTTGTGACGAAAGAAACAATGGCCAATTGTTATTACTATTTATTTCGTAAATTTTATAAAATTTGCGCTCAGTTATTTGATATTCAAATCAAATCAAATCAAATCAGTTTATTAACTCAAAAGACATTACAAACAGGAAAATGTTTAATGCATCTATTGAGTAGAGATAAAATATTATAAAAATACAACTTAGTACCAGTAACGCATTAGAGATGGTTTGACATTAGGAAGACAAGATACTTTCTAAAGTCAAGAGTATTTGTCCCCTGAACGTACCTTCACTAATATGAAAGACGTCGATCTCCGAGGAGACCGCGTTCAGCAGACTAATTGCTCTTCCCACTGGTGGCCGGTAGGTAAAACAATCTGTGCTGTCGCTGTCGGAGAAATATTTTGAATGGGAAATGAAAAGATATTGAATGGGTATATGCGATCAAAAGTTGTGATCATGAAATGCGTCGTTTTCTTCTATTTTTCTTCATCTCCTTAATGTAGATATTGCGATCTGTTTACACGTGATATTAAATTTCATCGTGTGATAAAGACAGTTTTCTCTCCATCTCTTTGGTGGTCGTCCTTATGGTCGACGGCTCTCTGGACCCTATCGTATCACGATCTTGGAAAATCTCTCTGGGTCCATTCTCTCGATGTGGTTTCTCCAGAATCGTCTTCTCGGCCTTCTCCATCTTCTTCTTCCTCAGCCTATTCCCGTCCACTCCTGGACAAAGGCCTCCTCCTTTCGCTTCCATGTCACTCTGTCTTGTGCGGACTGCATCCAGGTTATTCCGACGTGTCTGTTCAGATGATCCTTCCACCGTAGTTGCGGTCGCCCTGCACTTCTCTTTGCCGTCCATGGTCTCCAAGTCAGCAGTCTTCTTGTCCATTTTTCATCTGAGCTTCTGGCTACGTGACCTGCCTATTACCATTTTAGAGTGGCCACCCGGTGGATGATGTCAGTGACCTATGTTTTTTCTCTCACCGTATTGTTTCTAAATCTGTGTCTTAGGCTTATTCCTAACATGGTTCTTTCCATGGCTCTTTGGGTCACTCGTAGTTTCTCGGCACCTTGTTTGGACAATGTTACGGTTTCAAGACCATAAGTACCAACTGGCAGAACGCTTCATAGACTTTTCGTTTCAGGTTGATCGATATTTTCCGGTTTTTAAGGATGTAACCCATGTTTCCGAAATCTGCCCAGCTTAGTCCAATCTTACTATATCATATTTTGTTTAATCTGCGAATATCTTCGTTGGGTATCCTATCTCCAAGGGTTCTTTCTATCCACGATAGGTTGCATTTTTTTCATTTCTGCTGCTCTTATGTTCATCGTTTTTTTTTTGTCAAATCTGTTTAGGAGTATAAAAATGCAATTTGGATCCGTATAGTCTAAAGAGTATTTTATAAGATAATGACAGATTTCCGCTGTGTGCGACCTTGCTCCAGCACCACATAATGGCAACCCACGGACGAATAATACAGCGCACACATCGTGCTAGTCGGAGATAAGGATCATGGAGCTGAACAAACGACCATTATAACCGCATCAAGGGACCGCGGACAACGCAACAACCAGAGTGTGTGCGTAATTGTCGCAAAACGAATTATAATTGGCCGGTAAAATCAAATGAAATAAATCCATATAAATGTAATGAGACTTTTAATGAGTAATGCTAGCGTCCTTTCCCGATGACAGCCCACCGTTACCACACTCCTTTGGTACATCAGAATACTGCGACTCCAGCTATATTATTCCTTGCACTACTCCAACTTCATCTCTTTCATTTCCAGACCACGACCTAAATTATTACCATCTACCTTATCAATAATGATCCTTTACCTCCTCCCGCAATCAATGCGGATAAAAAAAAAATTAAATCCTCCCCGATAGCCCACTACGTACTCCGCCAAACAAAATGGTCTCACGCAGGATGCTATCTCCTACCACAACTCCATCCAGGCACTGCTCCTTTTATCTTCCACTCGGGAACAGACTTTTTTATAAATACAATCCCAACCCTAACTCGTCATCCATTCCTTGACAATAATGTAAAAATTAATTGTATCTCAATAGAGACGAAGATGCAAATCGGAAACAGAATATGGTGGTCGAGGTGTTTACAGGACTTATGCCCTGTCATTAGTTGGGTTAAGCGTTAATCCTTGAAATGATAACCTGCAATGGGTAAAATCCAGTATTCGTCTACAAGTATTTGTATACATTCAAAATGTTGTAATAATGTAAGACTTTATCATAAACCTTAAATCCCCCCTCGCCCTATTTCGGAGGGACACTCCGGGCCATACATTTAGCCCCATCATAAAATAACTACTAAATCACATTCCAACAATGTTTCCTACAGACGTAAGAGGAATAACCATTAGAGCTGAACCTCTGTAAGCCAGAAGATCCAAGTCCAAGTTTGCTTATTTCTTACAATAGTACTTAGGCGTCCACAACCCTCATCTCATCACCGACAATAAACTCCTGATATACAAAACGGTCATAAGGCCGATCTCTTCACATACGCAGCCCCAATCTGAGGCTATGCAGCTTCGAGTCACATACAGAAACTCCAAATCCTGCAAAATAAGGCTATCCGTACATCCCCACTTCTAAGTATATTATTATCGATGTATTGAACGCTAAGATATTAACACTGTGGAATTCCAAAGTAATATACTTAGGAAATTGAAAATAACTTTGTTTAATCCACAAAATATAAAAAAAATATTGAAAAACACGACATGTTTCGGAGGATGGTAATAAATTATATTTTTATATTTTGTGGAATAAACAAAGTTATTTTCAATTTGCTAAATATATTATCGATATGTTTCGAAGATTTTACACCTTCATATATCGTTCTCCAAATACGTTGAGAGAAATTATTATTATTATTATTATTTGATTGAGCCAAATCCATATAATGGGTATATTTATCCATGTGATAGGTAACTTATCTATCGACATTTTATTGTCACGTGAATTCTACACCAGAACAATGACAGTGTGACAAGACAACCATCGACGGAAATCGAACCCGAGACCTTCGGTATGGCAGTCTGAGCTCTTGCAACTCTGCCACGAAGGTCGATAATGGCCTTGAAAATTTTCCGGCGAGATTCCAGGTTCAAGTTAATGAGACTGATGGAATTTATTATTCAAAAGCTATTAACCGCCCTACCTATTTCGTAGGTAATATTTCGAGAAACATGCAAAAGAAAGCAGGTTTTTTATTAATTAAATTTAATTATTATATATATTTATTTTATTTTTTTAAATTACGAAACGTCAAAGACTCTATCACATACTTCGCCTGCCCCTAGTAAAATTATCATATTTATGAAGACTTGTACTCAAGTAATGTTGGCATACGCGCGTATCCCTAACAGTTTGTACATTTTACGGGATAGCGCAGAATGGTACAGTCAAAGTGAACGTATCACGTACATTCAAATACGTAGGGTGGTTAAATAACCATGAAAATAAATGTATTTTAAATCTGCTCTTTGGGGAAGAGCATTTGGCTCGCGAGGCGCAGTTTGCCAACCACTTCGGTACACATGTATTCCAAACAGTTGATAGCATCCCAGCGTGGCGCACTGTCCACGTTCACCTTAGGAATTCGTAAATCTTATCAAATTTCAACTGGAATCAACTGCTAACTACAGTTCACTCGAATGGCCAGCGAGACCAGGTGCTGCGTCACGTAATTTCAGTAAAAAACCCTTCTTCAACCAATCTTTGTATTCAAATAGCCCACTCATAGTTCAAGGTACATTTTGTTTACTATTAATTATTCATTTACCCAAATTAAATTTAATAATTTTATTTACACAAACTGACATTATATCTACTGAAACAAATATGGCAATGCATAATGGAGTTCTAGTGACAACCCTTATGTATGGAAGTGATGCTTAAACCAGGCAAAAGAAGGATGAAAATAGGATAAATGCCATAGAAATGAGATCGCTGAGAAGAATGTGCGGAAACCGATATGTGATAGAATAGCGAACGACAAAATGGTTTAACTTAATTGAAGCTGAATATTGAAATTTTGGTAGTGGTTTTGTTTTGTTTTAGAAAAAATTAAAAAAATTTAAATTTAGAAAAAATAACAGATACGCGACGTTACAATTTGTGAGAACGTCGCGGCCGCGGCGGCTGGTCTGATTTTCACGTATGAGCAAAAAGAAAAGTCGACAACAAGTCCAGATTCTTTTTTCTATTGGCCTGATTTTGCTCTGTGTCAACTTCAAATACTCGTTTTATAGTTATAGGTGAATTTGTAATAAAAAAGCAATATTATGAAAGCAGGGGGTCTGTATAAAATAAAAGAAATCGCCAAGAGGTCTACGAGACAAAAAAAGTTTGGGTACCTATGGTCTAGCCCTAGGTTCTCAAAGTGGACGATAACGCCCCCTTGTGGGCGTTTGAGACTTTCAGGGGGGCAGTAGAAGACCCAGAAAAAATAAAGAGCTTGGGCAGATAAAAAAATATAGTCTAAAAAGACAAAAAAATAACACGCTAATCACGTAGGTACTAATAAAGCAAATTAAACTTAAATATTGGTTTATTTTGTTATTGTACTCGTATGTATTGTAATCATTTTCCCTTTTTTGGAATAACATTTATGGGAGGGGGTCGTTGAAAGTTTATTTTTCTTGTAAAGGGGGCGGTGGCCCAGAAAAGATTGGAAACCTATGGTCTAGACAATTTATTTTTCTTTCCTTATTCGCTCCAGTACTTCTTCGTTTGTGACTCTTTCTGTAAATATTAATTTAATACTCAACATTTCAAAGGCATCCAGTTTTTGTTAGAGTCCATGTTTTGTGCCGTAGAACAAGACGGGCAGCATGTAACTCTGCATGCAGGATATTATAAGATTTTTAGTAATGATAAAAATATGCAGCGCATGTTACTCAATTATTATTATATCACGTATGAATATAGGCGAGTGGTATGCAAGACCACGCCCTCATCATGGCCGGTATACAAATCCATAAAAGGGACAGATTGAAACATGACACATACAGTCCGCTTCAATAATAAACTGTACTAGCAATAACAACTAAAACAATTTAAACGTTGATAAGAAGCCATTACTTGGTGGTTGGACATATTTAACACTTAATTAAACACTTTTTGTACTTGGTATACAACCACTTTATTTGTGAGGGTGATGGCCTACCGGTTTCGCTCTATGCGAATACTTCCTCAGGGCTTTACACATACTCCTGTAGCCCTGAGGAAGCTCGCATAGAGCGAAACCGGTAGGCCCTCATCCTCCCAAATAAAGTGGTTGTATACCGAGTACAAAAAGTGTTTAATTAAGTGTTAATACAATTTACTTCAGATATCTAATGGACGAAGCACAGCTCGAAACAGAAGTCCATGGATCTGGGGGTATTGTTCGACGCTCGCTTGTAGTTTAGTCTTCACATAACTTCATTATGTATTAGTTCCCTCAAAATGGTTGGTTTTGTCATCAGAAACGCCAAGATCTTTCGTAATATTCAGGTGGTGAAGTAACTACTCGTATATGAGCTCTGGTGAGAAGTCGGTTGGAGTTTAATTCTATTATCCATATTCCTTGGATTGTTGTTTTATTTCTGGTGTAACATAGGCCACCCATGTATCATCGCCCTTGACAATTTGGCTGAAATCATCGTCACCTTCAGCATTATAACCCTCAAGAAAAGTCTGTCAGCAAACTTCTATCACGACGGAATACAAAAGCTTGTAGTTTGTTATAACAAGTGTTTTAATATTGGTAGAAAATATGTGGAAAAGTAAATAAAACTCTGGTCTTTAATGTAAAAATAAAATTGTCACAAAAAGTCTCCTAGTTTTTTTTTAATATCAAAACGGTACTTCTTCTTCCTTATTGTAGACCTATGTGGTCTGTTCACCAGAGTGTTGCTCCTCCTGTGAGGTAGATTCCCAGCTGTCGTTCCATCTTTTAGGAGGTCTTCCACGAGGACGAGTCCCATGAGGCTGATTATGCAATGCAATATAGGGGAGTCTGGTGGTGTCCATTATTTGAACATGACCGTACCAGTCCATTTTTCGCTGTCTGCTCCATCTTATAATATCCTTAACCTCACATATCTCTCTTATTCTGGTGTTTCTGACGCGATCTCTCAGTGTCTTGCCTGCTATCGTCCTCAATGTCTTAATTTCGGAAGTTTTCAAAACTTGTTTGGTCCTTACTGTGTCTGCCCTTGCTTCGACGCCTTATGTTATTATTGGTCTTAATTAAAAAACTGATGTTAATTTAAAAAAAAAACAGGCTTACATATTAATATAGTAGTTTTATCTATGAAATAATCATGTATTAAATACAACAAATAAAAACTTTTTTTTTCCTGTGTGCTTATTAGTCGTATTGTCGAACCGTGCATATTAGTACTCGCGCTTCATAATAAATAAATTGGCAAATAAAGGGGACCTTGTGTGATCGCATGAAGATACGGTAGGTACCGAACACAAAAGGGGCTATTTTTTTTTTAATGAACAGCTTGCAAAGGTAAAAAGATATCTAGATAAGTAGGTACTCTGCTTAAATTTGACTATGTTCTTTAATTTCAAACAATGTAGAGAACCGGAATTCAAATCGCGAATTCCATTACAGGCCAACGGGAAACAATAGGTAGGTACCCCGAGTAGGTACCGGTTCGCGTGAATATTATACATAATTAATGTATCGACAGAAAACACGCAATACCTCTTTTTACAAATTAAAAAAAAACTATACATGCATGTTTTTTAGAAATATATTCTATGGAAGATGCCTTTAATAATTGTGTCATTAATTATGGTGTTCTTCTACCGACTCTTATGTATGGAAGCGAAGCATGGAACTGCCAAAAGAATGATGAAAGTAAAATAAATGCAGTAGAAATGAGATCTCTTAGACGAATGTATGGATACTCTGTGTATGAGAGTGTCGAATGAAAATATAAGAAGTGAATGCGGTGCGAATGATGGTGTTATGAACAAAATAATGAAAGGATCATTAAGATGGTTTGTACATATGGAAAGAATGAATGAAGAAAGAATGGTAAAAAAAAATTATATGTTAACGATGTAAATGGAACCAAAAATAGAGGAAGACCGAGGAAAACGTGGCACGATCAAATAAATCGGCCATGTGAGGAGTCAGAGAAATCGACGCGCATGCATGACACGATGTATGAATGTTGAGGAAGCGAGAGAAATATGTCAGGAAAGAAAAGTGTGGCAGTCAATTCTTTCTGCCTACCCCTTCGGGGAGACGGCGTGATGATTAGTTAGTTAGTTAGAGAAAAAGAAATGCAGGTAAGGTAATAAATTGTAATAAAACAGGGACGTATTTGAAAGTAAGCGGAGTTGAACAACCTCAGGAATTGTGTGCAGATGTTGGCGTCACAGCGCGCAATAATTATACAGATGGTTTGAACCTAGCAACACTTCCTCAAATAATATCACTTTTAAACGACAAAATTTTTCGAAACAAATCATCAACGTTTCTACACATTTAAAAATAACTGTTCTATTTGAAACATTAGAAAATTATGGTATGTATGGAAGTGAAGCTTGGAGCTGGCAAAAGAAGGATGAAAGCAGAATAAACGCCGTAGAAATGAGATCACTAAGAAGAATGTGCGGGAAAACGTTGTATGATAGAATACCGAACGATGAAATAAGAAAGAAATGTAAGGCAGATGACTGCATCATGAATAAAATTAAAAAGGATCCCTGAGATGGTTTGGACATATGGAACGAATGGATGAGAGTAGAATGGTTAAAAAGTTGTACACAAGCAGCGCGAGTGGAAAAAGAAGCCGAGGACGACCGAGGAAAACATGGCATGACCAAATTACCTAATAAAAGGCGGTCATATTCTAAGTCGGAATAATCGACGTGCGTGCATGGCACGATGTATGAATGTAGAGGAAGCCCGAGAGGAATGCCAGGACAGAGCATTGTGGCAATCCATCAACTCTGCCTACCCCTCCGGGGAAATGGCGTGATGGTTAGTTTTTAGTTAGTTAGAAAATTTTGTTTACATATATTTTGCCTTAGGAAGGCGAACAAGACATTTGATAATGCCTTCTCATGGCTTAACATGCCACTACCATGAAATATCATAAAACATCTAGAAAACTAATTTGTTATTAATTTTCATAAATATTAAATGTGGATTACCAAAATTGATAATGTTCTTAAACTAACTATCTAACCATCACGCCGTCTCTCCGAATAGTTAAGCAGAATGGATTAACTGTCATACTATTTTATTCTGACATGCTTCTCTCGATTCCTTAACCTTTTGCACTCTGGCCATTTTTTCTCATGACTGACCAGCTACTCTGAATTTTTTTTTTTACGTATTTATAAAATAAAAAAATAAAATTAGTTAAACAAGTGATAAACTTCCACGTGCTTGGATTAAGTATACGATTTAATGGAAAACAAAACGTATATTTTTAATTAAAAATAATAAAATTGGTCTGCTATTTTTGGGACACTCTGTTCGATAATTAGTATGACCATTAAATTTTTGGTAAATTTCTCAAAATATGCTTGCTAAATCACACGTAAAGTAACAGAAAATAATTAGTGACTCTTCAATATATTTTATTTTGATAATTTATTATATTGCATATCAATAATTGTGTACTATATAGGTAATATATACTAATATTTAGATGTAAATTCTTGAAGAAGTTGCTTTCTAATTATCTTGTACAGTGTAGCAACAAATTAACGCCTTCGTCTAAAGGGTCTCGGCTAACTAACGACTACCTGGAATTGTAAACATTTAATTGGCTAGAGCCATGTCATTTATTGTTTTGCATTGGTTAGTTCATTGACAAATTCGTCCCTCGGTCAGGAAACAAAAGCAAGAACAGCCCACAAGTCATAAAATAGGTAATATGCTTTGCAAACATTCTACACGGTATTTAAAAAATTGAGTCTTGTCACAAGTGTAGGACAACAACTTACTGTCCCCATAATATTAATAAAAAAATTAACTAACCGGAAACAAATGTAAGGCAGATGACTGCATCATGAATACAATTAAAAAAGGATCCCTGATATGGTTTGGACATATGGAACGAATAGATGAGAGTAGAATGGTTAAAAGGTTGTACACAAGCAGCGTGAGTAGGAAAAGAAGCCGAGGACGACCGAGGAACTTTTTCTAGCGTTATTTTTTTCTTATTTTGGCATTTGCAAATTTAATTGTTTCATCGACGATTTTACTAATGAGTTATTTGTACAAAAATAGCGTAAAGTAATCGATAGGCTCCGAACAGTTTGTGGGGGTATTCGGTCCAACTGTTCTATTTCCAATAGAACATTTTATTTGTCCTTCTGATGTATTACTAGACATTAAATGCTAACTTTTTCTGAATTAGAAAATCCTACTGACGTAAGATTGATGGATGTTGAAGGTGGTTGCGGATTCAGTTCTTCAATATTTTCATCATCACTGTCTTCGCTAAAATATATAAATCTCCTTTTTTTGGTCGGTATAATATCACTTCCACTATCGGTAACACTTGAATTATCACCGACGTCCATGTCCACAAAAAAACTATCACTTTTATCGCTGTCATTGCAATTAAAATTTTCAAATGTAAAAGGGTCCTCATCATCTCTGTTATCGATAAAATCACATTCGTTATTATTACAGAGAAGTTTCTGGCCAAAAATCGCAAACTTTTCTGTGCATTTGTCGACTTAAAAAAAGCATATGATTACGTTAATAGAGAAAAGTTGTGGAAAATATTGTCTGAATATGGAATAAGTACAAAACTGATCACGGCCATTAAGTCGCTATACACGGAAAGCACTGCTAGTGTCAGAGTAAATGGAGATCTTACAGCCTGGTTTGATATCAATAAAGGTGTCAAACAAGGTTGCGTAATGTCCCCGTGGTTATTTAATCTGTATATGGACAATTGTATGAGAGAGCTGAAAGGGTTGGATGTAGGTGCCAAAATGAGCGGAGTGTCAGTAAGCTGTCTCTTGTATGCGGATGACGCTGTCCTACTTGCTGACAACGAGCATGAACTACAAGTCCTGGTGAATTGTATGTATGAGGTATGCATGCGAAATGATCTGATGATGAATGTTAATAAGTCCAAGGTAATGATTTTTGAAAAGGAAGAAACCACGACAGTCTGCAACATTAGCGTGAATGGTGAAAATTTGGAGCAAGTAGTTGAGTTCGTGTATTTAGGTAGTATGTTTACAAGAGATGGGCGAGTGGAGAGGGATATTGAAAGAAGGGTTGGGGCAGGCAACAAAGTGAATGGTGCACTTAAAGTTGTCATCGCAAACAAAAACCTATCCAAAAAAGCTAGAATGGCAGTGCACAATGGTGTTCTTCTACCGACCCTTATGTATGGAAGCGAAGCATGGAACTGGCAAAGGAAGGATGAAAGTAGAATAAATGCAGTAGAAATGAGATCTCTTAGACGAATGTGTGGATATTCTGTGTATGATAGTGTCGAATGAAAATATAAGAAGTGAATGCGGTGCGAATGATGGTGTCATGAACAAAATAATGAAAGGATCATTAAGATGGTTTGGACATATGGAAAGAATGAATGAAGAAAGAATGGTAAAAAAATTATATGTTAATGATGTAAATGGTACCAGAAATAGAGGAAGACAAGGAAAACGTGGCACGATCAAATAAATCAAATATTGAATGTCGGCCATGTGAGGAGTCAGAGAAATCGACGCGCGTGCATGACACGATGTATGAATGTTGAGGAAGCGAGAGAAATATGTCAGGAAAGAAAGGTGTGGCAGTCCATTCTTTCTGCCTACCCCTTCGGGGAGGCGTGATGGTTAGTTAGTTAGTTAGTTTTATTATTACTGAACTTTGAAGTAAAATTTTCGTTGTTTTCTATTGCAGTTAGTTCACTATAATTATAAATTAGAAAATTACTATTTCTATTATTGTCAACTACTGAGAGAAATATCGCAAAATTAAGTAAGATAATCAAAAGAAAAAATATATAGTCGCAAAATGTAGAAGTAGCCTCGGAGAACCGTCACAAGTGCAGGACAACAACTAACTGTCCCAATAATATTAATAAAAAAATTAACTAATCGGCAATTGAAATAAAGAATAATGGTTTACCCAGCAGATTGTGTTGATTCTGACTGTGCCAATAATAATAAAATATGATATTTATTCTATCAGCTAAAATGGTGGATAATTAATTCCAAGAAAAAATCGAACTTTCCGGCAATTTAAATAAAGAATGTTGGTTACCCAGCACATTGTGTATTTATTTGAAATACGTTTTTGTAAAACATATTGGATTGAGAACTGTGGATTTATGTTAACTAAATATACAATATAAGAAAAATTATATATCACACATTATTGTGTTTTCGTATTTACAATGAACTTCTACGAAGAAATTTTAATTGACAACATTAATGTATGACATTTTAGTTAAAATGCCTGGGAAATTATATTCAAGACAAGAAATAAGCTTGTTTGGTTCTGCATGGTGGTTAGGTAGTTATTTAGAAATGTGTACATTGCTTTTTCTATTATTTTCAATATCGCAAAATTAAAAAATATAATAATTCCACAAAACTATAAAAAATAGTCACAACAAGTGGGTGTGGCCTTGCAGAAACCCTCATAAATGCCGGGTAGCGACAGACCGTCCCAAAAAACATTACTGTATGACAAATGTTTAATCAGCTAAAATGATGCATCTTTTTTTAACGAGTATATCCATTTAATGGTAAATTTAAACGAAGAAATGTTAGTATATCCAGAATCTTATGTTATTTAAGTGTATTTGTGGCAAAAAAAAAATAAAAAAATATATTTGCATACTAGAGAAATCGTCGAGTAAACTTATACCCGCGCTCGGCCACTACGTGTGGCCCACAGAGCTGGCAACTAGAACTCTGTGGGCCACAATGTCTGGCCCACAGAGTTGTAAGGGTTAACATTCATACATCGCGTCATGCACGGACGTCGATTTACCCGACTTCTCAGATGGCAATATTTTATTGATTTGATCATGTCGCGTTTTCCTCTGTATTCTCATATTTTTTAAAAATATAATTCTCATCTACGTAGCCACATAACACAACACTGAACCGAATTCCGGAATCCAGTGACTTCATATTTGGCTATCTAACGATCTTGAAATCCCTTGATGGAAGTTCATTTAAAATAATATATAATAATTCCAATTTTGTCTTTATTACTGGTATCACTAGTCTGTCGATGCCAGCTAGCCTGGCGAAACCGTTAACTTTCGAAATAAATACAAAAGTGGAAATAATTATTAAAGAACATCATTTTATTTCATTATTATTGATACATGGTGTTAGATAATTTTGGTAAAAATGATTGTTAAAACCCAAAATACTAAAAATATACGGACCGCCACTGGTTGGTAACATTAAAAATATAGAAATTTATTGTTCAGAAATATCATTATAAAAAATAAAAACTTTAAAAAATATATATCGAGGGTTACCGCAGTTAGCCTCGCATGTGCGCACGGTTAAGTTAAATAAAATAAAGGTTGTAGACCCCTGCCGGTATCTATGTATAAAAAAAATACGTGTAAGTATATAACATATAAAAGCATTTGTTTTTATACATAGAAAATAATCAATTAAGATTAACGATATGACAATTAAAGTAATTTATGATATGTACACGTGGATAACTTGTTTGTTAAAACGTGTTTCCTGTATGATGAGAGATTAATTCGAAATACGTGTTACCCCGTTGCCATTTGCGAATGTTATTTAAAGTAATGCTAAACCTATATGACAAAACTTTATTGTGAACACTAAAAAACATTGCATTAATTCACATTATTTGCAAATAAAAATTTCAATTTTTGATTATTGCGAAAAAAATTGTTGCAAAAAATCATGCAAAAAACATGTAACAAATTTTTTCAATTATCTTAACAGTATTTGAATAAATATTGGTTTAGTACCGAATGAAATGCGTTGTTAATAATTAAAAATATATTATTAAATATGGGGAAATGTAGAAAATTACGTGTTTATCTCAAAAAACTCACCCAATGCCTTCATAAATTCATCGAAGTTATCGGAGGTGGCGAGCTTGTATTTCTTGTTCAGGAAGGCGTCCATCTTTACTGTATGAATTAAACGCGAGTTTAAATTAAAGTATGATTATTATGATGCTAAAATACTCTAGCAACGTGGTGTACTTTCAGATATTCAAAGTACCGGTGAGGAATACTGCAAGTGAGTCGACGGACGCGCGGTTTCAAACGTCACACCAGAATGGCCGGCTAAAGACTGAATCGATGTGAACGTAGTCGCGAGCTGCGCCATAGAAGAATCTTTAGGGCGGGGATGGTTTTGCGCAAATCAATGCCGTGAGTGCACTCAGATACGAACATCGTTTCTATCCAAAAATAAATCATTTATTTATTTGTTATTTTATCATTTGTATCAATCTTCTGATTTAAAAGTGATTTTTAATATTGATAAGAATACATACTTGTATATGGTTTATGTGTTCACATTCAACATATAAGGCTTTTCGTTAACTTTTTCTTTCATAACACATAAGTTTTGATATTATATTCCAAACAAAAAAAAACAAAAACTATCCTGGCAAACCTCTCTAGCTTCCTCCACATTAATACAACGAGTCATACACGCACGTCGATTCCTCCGACTTCTAACATGACCAACCTTTAAAATTTGATTAATTTGGTCATGCCATGTTTTCCTCGGTCTGCCTCGACTTCGTACCCCATTTACATCATTAACGTATACTTTCTTAACCATTCTTTCTCCATCCATGCGTTCCATATGTCCGAACCAACGCAGCGATCCTTTCATAATTTTGTTCATAATACCTTCTTCCGCTCTACATTCCTTTCTTATATCAGCATTTGAGATTCTGTCGTATATCGTTCTACCACACATACGTCTTAGGGACCTCATCTCTGCCGCATTTATTCTACTCTCATCCTTCTTCTGCCAGTTCCATACTTCGCTTCCATACATTAGGGTTGTGAACGTATTATATTCCATATTTGATTATTTGTTTAAACGGTTTTGTTATATTTATTTTATAATATTTATAATTCACATTATTTTCTATACTGAATACTTATGACAGAACTGTTTACCTGAAGTATTACAAAAGTCGTAATAATATGTTATTGAATATGTATTAGAAAGTCGAAGAGATATCTGTTTACATAAGTTATCTGTCCAGTTACCCGACAACTCTGAATCCGATATCTAACTTCCTTTAATGCTATTTTCTTGTAAATCTCGTAAATTGATAAGAACGTGAAATATTATAATAACATTATTTACAATTCCCTGATTTTAATACGAGTGTAAATATATATAATACTTTTATATTAACTTTGATTATATTAACCTAGTGCACAAATTAGTAAGTACAATTTTCACTTACTGATTTATGAACTGTTTATAAACTTCACATCACATCAGATAATTTGGAGTCGTGTTGTAAGTTTCAAAATATTTTATTCCCCGAAAGATTGTGTGGACCGCAACACTCTGCTTTTCAAATATATGGTACTTATAAAATATATCAGTATCAGTCGAAGGAGGTGGTATTTTTCTCCTAGACTGGTAAGGAGGACTAATATTAATGGGTAAAGTGGAGGGACATCGGGGAGTTGGTAGAAGGCAGTTGTCCTGGCTGCAGAACATCAAAGAGTGGACAGGAATAACAAGATTTCAGAACCTGTTCCAAGTGGCGCAGGATAAAGATGCCTTTGCTGTAGTGATCACCAACGTTGGGGGGACCTGACACGGCACCGAAAGAAGAAGATATACTCGTAATATATAGAACTTACGCTTCCTCAGCATTCATTGAGCGTATTATGAACGCGCTTTTGTTTACTATTCAAACGAATTGCATAAATGAAAATACACAGTTGTCCTTTTATATCTGGTATCAATATGTAAAAAATATTTAAGTAAAACCTAACAGGGTAAAATATGTTACCATCTTTAAAAAAATGCACGTTTAAATATATTAAATATAAATAAGTGATCTGTAATTATAGATAGGTAAGTTTAAATATTCCTCAATTAAACTAATTTAACTATACCGAAATCAAGCGAATTAGTTTTGGATTTCTGAGTGTGTGATTGGGATTTAACCCACGACCTTTTGATTAGGAGTCGTTTGCTCCCCAATTTAATTCTTAAAAAATCATACCTGGCTACATAGCAATAACATTGTTTCACCTTCACATATTCTTGGAGATCATACTAAACTTACTGTTATTTTAATTCATTATGATGCTTCTCACGGTTTCCAAACTGAATTAATTATTCTTCTTCTCCTTTATATAGATCATGTGATCAGTTTTGGTATTGTGATGACGACGTCCAGCTTTCTCCTCATCTCTTTTTAGTCCTCCTAGTGGTCAACGGCCCTCTGGAGTCTCGTACATCATGATCTTGGAAATCCTCGCTGGGTCCATCCTCTCGATGTGGTCACTCCATCATACTAAGTCATCAATTTTGCATTCCATTTTTGACTCGTCCTCGTGGAATACCTCCTAAAAGATGGAAGGACAGCTGCGAGTCTACCTCACAGGAAGCAAACACTCTGGAGAACAGACCACAAAGGTCTACAACAAGGATGATGAAGAAGAAGATACTTTTATTAAATATAATATTAATACACTTTTAATTTGTTTTTACACCACTTTATTTTTTTTACAACCAACCGGTTTCGCTCCCACCGGAGCTTCATCAGGGTTACACAAGACACCGAGGCATACTTTTATTATTACGATAATTCATTCTCCGAGCTATATTTCATATTAAATAAAAACGATTCCTCATTTCCGGACTACAATTTATCTTCTGGGAAAAAGTTTACGTTATTGATTGATTCATTTCTATATACGTCACGACCTATCATGACGTACGCTGTAGAGACGCGGGCTGACACTGTGCGAACCAAGGGACTACTAAGAACATCGGAGATGAAGGTCCTAAGATCAATTACTGGAAAAACCCTCCGAGATCGTGTTCGCAACGCAGACATAAGAAAAACCTGCGAAATAGAGGATATCGTTCAGTGGAGTAGATCAAGAAGAAGATACTGGAGGGACCATGTAGCCCGAATGGATGGTGACAGACTCGCATATACAGCCGCTTATGAAATCCCCTCCGGACACCGCCCACCTGGAAGACCGCCTAAGAGATGGAGGGACAGCTGGATCTCATCATCCGACGAGATATGATTTCTGTGTCACAGATCGTCAGATCTATTAAAAGAAGAAGAAGAAGATAAATTTTCGTTCATTAAATAAACCAATATGTTAATTTGAATATGTAATCGTGAATATTTTATTATTTAAAGAAAAAAAAAAAGATTACGTATGTACAGGTATAATATACGAAAAACATTATCATATCAATATTCGTATATCAGTATGCAATACTATTTTTAAAACCATTATCAGAAATTGAGTTCTGTTATACACAACAAAAAAGATATTAAAATGTAATTGCAATCCAAAAGTAATTAACTTTCATGATTTGTTACTGAAATCACATTCAAGGTACATGTAATTATGATAAACAATGAAGGTACACATCATTTGAACAAACAAAATGTCAAATATGAGGCGACCCCTGAAATAGACTGTTGCCAATTGTACAAATATAAATTATTATTACATATACATATTAGACGTACAATCTAGCAGTAATCTGAGTACTTATGAA
Source organism: Lepidostoma basale (assembly GCA_022606425.2). Lineage (NCBI taxonomy): Eukaryota > Metazoa > Arthropoda > Insecta > Trichoptera > Lepidostomatidae > Lepidostoma > Lepidostoma basale. The sequence goes on along the minus strand of JAHDVF020000363.1, from coordinate 854,060 downwards.
TATTCATATTAGATAATAGTAAATATAATGAGTGACCTTTTGAATGACATTACTAGATAATTTTATTTTATCGTTTTACGGTTTGTCAATGTTTTTTAAAAATATTAAATAACCTTATCGTTTCAAATATTTTTTGTTGCATATGTTGACAATTTCTTTGTTTATTTTAGGAAAACAAACAATGTTATATCATATAATTACACGGATAATGTATTATTATCATATAAAGACGTTTAAATATTTATCTTACTTCTTCTTCTTCTTCAAGTGCCCTGTCGGGTCCCCCTAACGTTAGCGATCACCTCGGCGAATCTGTCCCTGTCCTGCGCCGCTCGGAACAGCTCCTCCACACTTCGGATGCCGGTGCACTCCCTCACGTTTCGCAGTCAGGACATTTGTCCCCTTCGGGCCCTCGGCGTCCTTCAATTTTCCCCTCCAATATCAGTTGGAGAAGGTGGTACTTTTCCCCACGCAGTATATGACCCAGATGTGAGATCTTTCGAACCTTGATAGTTGATAACAATTCCCTGTCAACTCTAGCTCGCCTCAGGACTTCGGTATTGGTAACCATGTCTGTCCAGGGAACTCTGAGCATTCGGCGATGGAGACACATTTCAAATGCTTCCAGTCTGACATAGGCCTCCCCCATATTTCTCCACGTATTCCTGTCTTGTGCCTTTCGCATCCAATCGTAAGCAATTCTTTTTGCTGGCGCGACGCACAATGTGTCAAACCCCCCCCCGAATCCGTGGGGCAGACTGAAAGTTCAGTGTGAAATTCTGAACGCCTTGTCTAATTCACCCGGTATTTTTGTTATTTGACATGTCATACGGGGGGTGGTTGGCATCACAACGCCACGCTTGCCAGACGGGTTGGTATCCGCCGAGGTTGGTAACTCGATCTCTAACATTCCGCATAGTTTCCAGGGGGGACCAAAGTCAAGGAGGTGTGGATATGTACTTGGAATCAGATCAATCCTCCAGCGCAGCATTGACATCACTATGGTGATGCCCATACACCGCTCGAAGAGTCAAAAGTATCCCCCTTACTCCCCCTACCAATTGAGGCCCAATACATTGATGAAAACAAATGAACGGATAAACCCTAGAATACCGGAAAGTATTATTACTGGAACCCCAACGTGGAGTTAGCTAAATTTATTAATACAATGTTAACATAGGTAATTCATAAATTTGACTAAATCCAGGTACACAATATTTTCCTATATTCTGGGGTTTATTTAATTTGTTTTCAACAATGTATGAGCCACGTCAATTAATCTTAATTACCGTATTCTGCTCCTTTAACTCGTGTATATAAATAGCAATGCGTTTGATTTTTCGCTACATTTGATAATCCCTTAGGCACGCGAAACATGTCATTCCCATAAAATATAATAAAACTTCTATAAAACAGACGTTCATATTAACCGCCCTACCTTTGGGTTATTTCCCGAGAAACGTGCAAAAAACAAGCAGGTTTTCAATTATTGAAATTTAATTTTATATTAATTATATTTTTTTAAATTACGTAACGTCAAAAATCGGCCGCACACTTCGCCTGCTCCTTGTAAAACTATCATATTTATGAAGACTTGTACTCAAGTTTTGATGGCACACGCGCGTGTCCTTAACAGTTTGTACATTTTAGGTACATTACTTTTTCTCAAGCCCGTACGTGATACGGGATATCGTAGAATGGTACAGTCAAAGTGAACGTATCACGTACGTTCAAATAGGTAGGGTGGTTAATTAGATAGTAAATTGCTTTTCTAGGATTCCCTAGGCAACCTGTCTTTAAATAATTCTGTGATACGAGTATACGAGTACTTGAAGAAAAATCTCAATTTTAAAAAACGTACATTTTTGGATGAACATGAATGTAATATTTGATTAAAACATTTTTTGACCAATGAAACAGACGATGTTTTGAATTTCGATAAATACAATTGCGGCACAACCCTGTGAATTATTATTTTTTCAAACTTGGTACTTAACTTCACATCTGTTATGATCATAAAACAGTGTCTAGTAAAGAAATAGGACACCAAATATAATGAGCGACATTCTATTTTTAAAAGAGTATATGGAACACTTATTTTTGTAACTTTAACAGCGTAATATGCCCACGTAAGTGGAATATTATTTCTTTAAAATTAATTTTCGCTTTTATGATAATATATTTATACATAATATCTGTGTATGATAGAGTGTCGAATGAAAATATAAGAAGTGAATGCGGTGCGAATGATGGTGTAATAAACAAAATAATGAAAGGTACATTAAGATAGTTTGGAGATATGGAAAGAATGAATGAAGAAATAATGGTAAAAAATTAGGTGTTAACGATGTAAATGGAACTAGAAATAGAGGAAGACCGAGGAAAACGTGGCAGGATCAAATAAATCATATATTGAACGTCGGCCACGCGAGGAGTCAGAGAAATCGACGCGTGTGCATGACACGATGTATGAATGTTGAGGAAGCGATAGAAATATGTCAGGAAAGAAAAGTCTGATAGTCCATTCTTTGTCTAGCGTGATGGTTAGTTAGTTAGTTAGTTATTTATACATGTATTTATAGGATGGAACCTTTTTATGAAAACTCAATTATTATTAGCCGCTGTAAACATACTTCCTAAATAAATAAATTCAACGATTTGTTCCAGAATTTCACCATTCACGCTAATGTTGCCTACAGTCATGCTTTCTTCTTAAATTAAATTATTTGAAATTCACATATAATACGAGTTTTCCGGTCATTTCGCGTTTAAAATTCATTTTTGACCACGGTGTACAATGGTCTTCAAATCCCGTGTGAAAGTGTTCAGAGCAAATGTCCGTGATTGCCGCCCCTTAAGATGTCTGCGAAGACAGCTGAGTCAGCGGATTGTCCCAGATGGGATGGGACGGTAATGATCTCTATTAATCCCCATTAATACTGACCAAGTTAACACGATGACCCCACAATGGACCAGCAGAGACAGATTAGAGCCATTCATCCTAAATCAAGCGCTGTCAGACAGAAAGCGACCAGCCCACGGGACAACGGCCCTTGTTCTATACACCATTTACATCCTGTTGATTATCTTCTTCTTCTGAAAGTGTCGTGTCAGGTCCTGATAAGCTGGCGAACACTGCGGCAAATGCTTTTTTGCGGTATTATTTGATTGCATATGTTAATCTTTTTAAGATTACGTAGTAACGCCATGTGTAACACCATGTGAAACTGACATGTGAAATCTGGTGTAGGACTTTAACATATATACAACTTCCAAAATTTGTCAGACATGGTCGTAACAAAGGTGGAATGGGGAATGTTGTAATTACATAAAGCGTGCGCTTAACCCAACCAATGACAGGTCATAAGTCCTGTAAACACCTTGATCAATCATATTCAGTTTCCAATTTGCATCTTCGTCTCTATTGAGATACGATTAAATTTAATAATATTTTAAATATGTATCTTTATAATTGTATCACTGAAGAACGACCGGTTGTTGATAAGTAATTAATTTTTTTTTAATGTTAGTTTTGTATATACAAAGTATATAAAAAAGAAAAAGACAAATAAAATATCAACAACGCAAAGTATGGCGAACATAGAAGAGATAGACAGATAGTTGGTATTCCATTTCTCAATAGGTTGACCACCATATAAAGGACCTAGAATAGTATGAACATGAAGAAATATATGCTAGAGGTTGACAATCCAATTGAGGAAGAGGATGATTATCTAACCTTTAAGTATAGATAGAAAACAAAATTCTAAATAATTGTATTAAATTGTCCCCAAAGTCCTTAATAAATAATGTAAATAAATCGTCCACAATGTTATGAGTCCATGGTTCGGTCCTTGGACTTGGACTTGGATCTTCTGGCTTACATATGTTCAGCTCATGTGGCTATTCCTCTTACGTCTGATGGGAACATTGGGATTTGGAGGGTTGTTGGTTTATGCGGGGGCATGATTTGTGTGGCCCGGAGTGTTCCTCTGAAGGGGGATCGATTTAGGGCGCTTGTGGCGACTGGAGGTGTTTGGGTCGTAATTTGAGAGGTCTTTTATTGTGAGGTTGGGATGTGAAGGGAGTCTTTGTAAAAACGTTCGGCAAGTTTCAGAATGAATTCATCTATCATCGGGATTCCCGATTCTAGGTGCAGTTGTGTGATCCTGGTCCATGAAGGCGCACCAAGCGATAAACGGATAGCCTTATTTTGCAGGATTTGGAGTTTTAGTATGTAACTCAAAGCTGCATAGCCCCAGATTGGGGCTGCGTAAGTGAAGATCGGCCTCATGACCGTTTTGTATATCAGGAGTTTATTGTCGGTGCTTAGTTTACTGTTTCTAGCTAACATTGGGTAGAGGGCTGAGATTGCTGCTCTTGACGCGGCTTTGACTTTATTTGTAATGTGTGGCCTCCATGTCAGCTTAAAATCCAAGGTAACCCCAAGGTATTTGATTGTTTTGGTCCAAGGAACGTCTTGGCCGAACATTTTTATGTTGGGAATGTTTGGAGGAATGCGTCTTTTACTGAAAAGGGTCGCTGCGCTTTTACTCGCTTGTATCAGTTATTTTTACTTATTTTAAATGATTCTATATCTTGACTTTTTATTCTGTTTTATCAACATGACATCCTAAAAGATTCGTCTTCATGTTCACTGTTTGTGATGTGTCAATTGTATAAAAATAAAATTAATTCCCCTTACTTTTTAAAATACTTAAATAAATAATATCCACAAATATTTAATGCTCAATAAATAAAAAGTGTAAATATTATGCCCTGATAAATATTTGGATAATAAAGAAACCGGTAAGAAGCTTAATTAAGCTGTTAAATATAAAAAATAATCATATGAATCTTGGTGTAGTGAAAATACATTATTTGATTAGGTCGAAATGAATGCTTTCTGCATAACAGGCTTCAATTGCATCTCTGAATGAACGAAAAGAATCTCTTGAGAAAATATCGAATGAATGAAACAGTCTCCTGTTTGGATTATTCAGAACGCTGTGTAAAAGCAGAAGAGACCTGATTATGTAGCGGAACATATGTTTTATATAATTTAATAATATTGAATACAAAACTTTTCTAATGAATACTTGATTTTTTAAAATATTTAGTTGAATCGCTCTTAACATAATTACAGCGCCAGCTAAATCGATGTTAAGGGTATAGCTATCGTATTGATTCTCGTAACAATTAATTTTTCGCCATTTTATTGTCACGTGAATTCTACACCAGACCAATGATAGTGTGACAATATAACCCGGGACCTTCGGTGTGACAGTCATAGCACTTGCCACTCGGCCACGAAGGTCGTCGTTGGGCCATTCATTAAAATAATAAATATTTATAATTATCGCAGTTGGCAGAAGAAGGATGAGAGTAGGATAAATGTCGTAGAAATGAGGTCACTAAGAAGAATATGCGAAAAAAACAATGTATGATAGAATATCCAATGATGAAGTAGGTAAGAAAGGAATGTATGGTGGAAGAATGCGTGATAAATAAAATCAAGAAAGGGTCACTAAGATGGTTTGGACATATGGAACGAATGGATGAGGTAAGAATGGTTAAAAAGATATAGGTATACAAGTAGTGTGAAAGGGAAAAGAAGTCGAGGAAGGCCAAGGAAGACATGGCATTACCAAATTAATCAATTACCGAAAGGCGGCCATGTTCGAAGTAGGAACAATCGACGAACGTGCATGTCACGATGTGTGAATATAGAAGAGGCGCGAGAATTATGCCAGGATAGAACAATGTGGCGATCCATCCTCCGGGGAAACGGCGTAATGGTAAGTTAGTTAGTTAGTTAGAATTTCATGTGAATGACATGTTTCTAAGGCATTATCAAATGTATCGAAAATCAAACGCACTGCTGTTTATATACACGTTTTAAAGGAGCAGAGTACGGTAATAAATGTAATTGACGTAAATAAGACACCGATTGAGTCTATACAACGCGAAAGACTTTGAATATACTTAGAATCATTCATTATCATAATTATGTTGTAAATAATTTTTTTACGTGTTTTTTTCGGAAACAGTTTATTTTAAATATTGAAATACTTTTCTGATTTATATAACGTCATTTGCGTCCTATAATAACATCGTATTCATAAATTTATCTAGTTCCAGGTAATGCTTTACTGTATTCTGGGGTTTGTCCCTTAATTGGTTCCACCAATGTTTTGGGGCACGCCAATTACCTCAATTATCATACTCTGCTCCTCATGCAGCACTTTCGCTACATTTGATAATGCCTTATACAGACGGAACATGACATTCACATAAAATATAATAAAACTTCTAGAAAACAAACGTTTTCATTCGTATCATGACAGAGTTTCATAATATGGTATTGTGGATACATGCGAAAAGAGACCAAGAGGCAGACCGAGGAAAAGATGGGCGGATTGCGTGGAAGAAGATTGGTAGAAAATGGTAGGAGCTGGGGAATGGAGAGAGACGGCCAGAGACAGAAGTCAGTGGAGGAGGCCAAGCCCAAATGAATGAATGGATGGATACATGCGAAAACTTGACAGCAATAAAACAATATTTATACAAACAGACATTTATTGGTTATAACACGTCAATAAACAATGGAGCGAAACATTTATGAATGAATAGATACATAAGAATAACAGTTTTTTATTATTTTAATTATATATTGTATTAAACATATATAATACAATATTATATGTATAATATATAATAACACAACAGCTTCTCTATAAACACACTGTATTCCGAAATTAACTGTGCATTTGAAATAATTTAAAGACGTGTATTTATGTATCTTCTTCTTTTTCTTTACTATAGACCTTTTTGGACTGTTATCTTAATAGTTACAAGAGATGGGCGAATGGAGAGGGATATTGAAAGAAGGGTTGGGGCAGGCAACAAAGTGAATGGTGCATTTAAAGTTGTCATTGCAAACAAAAACCTATCCAAAAAAGGCAGTGCACAATAGTGTTCTTCTACCGACCCTTATGTATGGAAGCAAAGCATGAAAGTGGCAAAAGAAGGATGAAAGTAGAATAAACGCAGTAGAAATGAGATCTCTTAGACGAATGTGTGGATACTCTGTGTATGATAGAGTGTCGAATGAAAATATAAGACGTGAATGCGGTGCGAATGATGGTGTTATGAAGAAAATAATGAAAGAATCATTAAGATGGTTTGGACACATGGAAAGAATGAATGAATAAAGAATGGTAAAAAAAGTATATGTTAACGATGTAAATGGAACTAGAAATAGATGAAGAAATAGAGGAAGACCGTGCATGACACGATGCATGAATGTTGAGGAAGCGATAGAAATGTCAGGAAAGAAAAGTGTGGCAGTCCATTCTTTTGGCCTACCCCTTCGGGGAGACGGCGTGATGGTTAGTTACTTAGTTATCTTAATAGTTGCCCCTTTAGAAGGTCTTCCACGAGAACGTGTCCCGTGAGGCTGATTATGTAGTCCGATATATGGAAGTCTGGTGGTGTCCATTCGCCAGTCCTTCGTTCTATGTCTTCAGCCTCACATATCTCTCTTAAAATTATATAATTCTCCTGTTATATATGCGGTTCTCTTAACAAGGTGACTGCATAAGACGGTTTGTAATGTGAAAATATATTTTATCATTAGCATCATATTAACACAAACAAACAAACCATCACGCCGTTTTTCCGCAGGGGTAGGCAGAGAGAATGGACCGCCACACTACTCTATCCTGGCAAACCTCTCTAGCTTCCTCCACATTCATACAACGTGTCATACACGCTCGTCGATTCCTCCGACTTCTAACATGACCAACCTTTAAAATTTGATTAATTTGGTCATATCATGTTTTCCTCGGTCTGCCTCGACTCCGTACCCCATTTACATCATTAACGTATACTTTCTTAACCATTCTTTCTCCATCCATGCGTTCCATATGTCCGAACCAACGCAGCGATCCTTCATCATATTAAAATATGTATTATTTATTTGAAGAATGCCTTCGTGTATTTACGAGTTTTAAAAACAATTTCTAATTATCGAAAGAATTTGTATTACCGTTTTGTTTTGTACATATTATTCATATCTTAGTATTTGTTTTGTTTATTCAATCAATATATGAAATAACATTTTTTTTAAATATGTATGTTTTAAATCGAATTGTTTTGTACGAATGAAGATAACGTTATTTTTTTCATGAAAATTTACGTCTTCTTCTTCTTCTTCTTCTGATTGTAGATCTTGCGATCTGTTTATGCATGATATCAACTTTCTTCTTGTGATGAAGACGACCAGCCTTCTCTCTATCTTTTTGGTGGTCGTCCTGGCGGTCGAAGGCCCTCTGCAATCTCGTGCATCACGATATTATGAATTCTTGCTGGATCCATTCTCTCGATGTGGTCCCTCCAGAATCGTCTTCTCTGGGTGCTCCATCTAACTATGTCTTCAATTTTGCAGGATTTGCTAATTTCTTCATTGGGTATCCTATCTCTAAGGGTTCTCCCCACAATAGGTCGCAACGTTCTCATTTCTGCTACTCTTAAGAGATGTTTGGTTCTGACAGTGTCTGCTCTTGCTTCGATTCCGTATGTCATTATGGGCCTGATGCATCTTTTATAAATTCTAACTTTGCTTTCCACTAGCACGTGCTTATTGTCCCAGACAGGGTCCCTTAGACATCCGGAGATAACTGCAGCTTTATCAGTCTGTTTTTTAACTTTATTATATAGATCGCTGCACCTAGATATCTTTACAACTTGTATGATAGAAAGGAAATCCTGGAATAGTTAATATGGCGGTAAAGTTATGTTTTAAAATATTTAAACTCTGATTAAAATCAATAATGGAATGCATGTTAATCTCGTGAAAATATATTAAAATAGTAATTTTTATTTAAAACATTGTTTGGGCTCCACTCCCTTTTAAGATAACTCTTATTTAAATAGTGATAAGGACATATGTACCGTATTCGTTTAAAGGGCTTGATAACCCGTTACGACGAACCTCTTACGAAATACCCATTTTAAAGAATCAAAAAACCGTTTAATCAATTTTGAGTTTATTTTTCTCAACATGTTTCGAAGTTTTTAATCCTTCGTCGGAAGAATGGTGAAGGTTTAAAACTTTAGTTAATAAACATGCGGAAAAATAAACTCGAAAGCAAAAAAAGCAGTGTTCCACAGTGTTAAAGCCATAAATGTTTTTTATACCAGTGGTTCCCAAACTTTTTTGTCCCGTGGACCCCTTGTTGTTTTTTTTTTAATTTTGTGTAGACCCCCTACTTTCGTAATGTTGTTTTTTTTACAAATTCATCTAAAAAAATTGTGACACATTTTTATTGGCTATTCAGCGACTTACGAGTGCATGGTACGATGTATGAATGTAGAGGAAGCCCGAGAGGTATGCCAGGACAGGCCATTGTGGCGATCCATCCTCTCTGACTACCCCTCTGGGGAAATGGCGTGATGGTTAGTTAGTTAGGTTTTTTTTTCAGCGACTTCCGGTTAGTAGGTTCGAAAAATCGGACATTCTATTTTCCTAAAGGGGCTAAAAGAAATATGGTCGCCGCCGAATTCTACTGACCGGGAAAAAATAAAAGGTCGACAACGAAAAATATTCGCGGACCCCCTTACGTTGTTCAGGGACCCCCAAATCAATTTTAATTTTCCACGGACCCCCTGAAAGATCCCAGGGACCTCTCGGGGTCCGTACGGACCACTTTGGGAACCACTGTTTTACACCTTTAAAAATGTTATTAATTTCGGAATACCGTGTAAATAAATATTTTATAATTATATAAATACATTTGATATACATATTATAAAAAAAGCTACATACATAATAGTCTAATTATTTTGAGTTTATTTATTAATAAATATTGTTAAAATTTTCGATCAAAGACGAAACAGTGTATTAAAAATTGATTCGTAAATTTGTGCAGTACAAGTTGATATTAAAGTGGTCCATGTATGCTTGATTATAAGTTCGATAATTATATAATTTTAGAAGGATATGTAGAGTTAGATAAAATAGCGTAACCACACATCGTAAGGTATCGGATCTCCCGAAGACCAGATATACCTATAAATGGTACCAGCCAGAAATCGTCCTAATCACTCGATGTGTTGATCCCGAATTGAAAGATTCCTGTATTTATCCAGATATTTTGGTTCAACTCTAAATATTATTTAAAATGGACGCGGATATCTTCCATCACTCGAGATAATTATTTGATTGATTTATCGTGGATAGGTCAACATTACTCTGATGCCCGCTGCTGTAAATATTTGAAAGATTGTATTTATATATTTCAAATCCAAACCAGAGAAGTCCTTGATATTTATATCAATATTCATATGAGGAATGGTTTAGCTTTGAAGGCGGGTGAAAATCTTACGCAAGATTAACTATTTTGTAGCTTTCATAACCAACGTTAATTACTTTGGATTTCTTGAATGTATATTTTGATTAGAGACGTCGCAAAAACTATCAAATGGGTACAGCTGATAGCCTAGTTTGGAACACACTCGCCCGAAAAGTGAAAAGTACCTTGTATTTCTGGATACTCATATTTGGGTATTGATATGCACTGTTATTACGTAAGGGAATATAATAATGAGTTACTACATACATATATTTAATATTTTTGTTTTCTTGAAGATCTATTTTATTATTTATTATTTCTTGAATAATGAAATAAAACTCCAGAATGAAGTATTGATGTAAAATGATGTTATTTCGAAGTTTTAATATGGTATATTTTGATGTAGTGACATGTTTTGCAATACTAGGGCTTATAATCAATCAAATGTGACATTTGCTAATGCCCTAGTAAAGCGTATCATGTAATTCCCATCGTGGCCTAGTGGTAAGTGCATTGACTGCCACCCCGAAGGTTCCGGGTTCGATTCCCGGCGAGAGCAGTGTGATTGTCAGACTGTTTTTGATCTGGCGTAGAATTCACGTGACAATAAAATGGCGATAGATTAGCTACCTATCACATGTCACTAGAATGGTGTAAAGAGCGATTCAACAAAATAATAATAATAATAATTAAAGTTTCTAAAATACTGATTTTTTGTAAATATTTAAATAAGGTCAAATCATAAGAGACGGGAGTGATATATTTTACCTTATGCTAGCTACTGCATCAATTAGAAGCAAGGTGAAACATGTAATTACCATAAAATACAATAAAACTTCTAGAAAACTTATACATAATATGTAATTATAAATCACTGTTCAAGAAATAATAAATAACGCCTTTAGAAATATCAGTTCTAAAATATTTCTTTTCAATGATGTAATTAAATTGAAGGCTGGTTTCTTCGAAGGTGCCAAGTAGTTTAATAAAAAAGAAAAGAAACCTGAGAAAATGTAGAAACCTTTAGGGTGATGTTGGAACTACACTTTACCTATTATTGATTCGCTTTGCACCTTTGCACAGTTATTGCCCTTCCTGTTTAACACCAATTGGAATCAAAACCTTTCTTGACTTCATTGACACTTCCCACACCTTTGTAATTATCAATCCTGAAATGTTAATGCGTATTCAATATAGTTATATTATAAAAATCAACGTTAAGAAGACCAAACGGATGACATTTAGGCGATCCACTCTGCAACTGAATGGTGCGAATGTTGAAATGGTCGACCAATTTGAATACCCTGGCAGCAATATCACTACAGCGCTTGACATTGAAATAAATTGCAGAATTGAAGTTGCACGAGCTGCATTTAATAAAATGAGAACATTCTTTTGCAACGATAATCTTAACTTGAAACTCCGACAAAGAATGATTAAATGTTATATATGGTCTGTTCTACTATATGGCTGCGAAACCTGGACTCTGAAAGTGAATATAATGAACCGGTTGGAAGCGTTCGAGATGTGGATATATCGCAGAATACTCCGTTTACCGTTGACCGATAGGGTCAGTAATGCCGACGTATTGCAGAGAGCCAGAGCCAATAGAAAGCTGTTGTCGAGTGTGAAAATTAGAAAGGTCTCATATTTGGGTCATGTGCTAAGGGGAGAAAAATACCATCTTTTTCGACTGATATTAATGGGTAAAGTGGAGGGACGTCGGGTGTAGGTAGAAGGCAGCTGTCCTGGCTGCAGAACATCAATGAGTGGACAGGAATAACAAGAGTTCAGAACCTGTCCAAATGCCGCAGGATAGAGATGCCTTTGCTGTAGTGATCGCCAACGTTGGGGGGACCTGACACGGCACCGAAAGAAGAAGATATTATAAAAATATTTTAACGTAAAACATATATGATTTGAGTAATATTTCCACGTTTGTAACATTCATAAATAGTATTTTAGCAATAGGTAGTATTAAGAATCGTCCGATCGATGTGTGTGGCAAGAAATTAATATAGCTTAATAATACAATATTTCATTGAAAGATATACAATATATTGATTTACATATTCATTAAACACTAATGTTGGGATTTCAAAACATTGCTCGAGCTGTGACGTTTATTTATTTATATACTCTGGTAGGAGTTCTTCGCCCATCACGCCCCAATCTTAATCTCATGTTTTTCAATATGACTTTCAACTCTTATTTCTTGGAGAGTAGGTACCTTCCCATTTTGCCCCAAGCCAAACTCTTTGCCCTGCTACATCATATTAGATATTCTGCGATACCTCTATCTCAGGGAGTATGGATATTACCAGTGGCTCTTTCCAGCGGATTTCTTGCTAGGGATTCTAGGCTACCAGTCTCTCGGGAGAGGACGAAATATTCACTTATTTCCACTGATTGGCAGATGTAGATCTGTCTGTCCCTGATATCTTTGTTATCTTCGACAATCTCTGCAGCTTCGAAAATATGGCTTGCAAATAACCAATTTTTTTTTATTAATCATAGGATATTTCGAGAACTCGACCGTGCTGGAGGGTATTGGTATTATTGTTCCTGAAAGATATCTCCGATAGCGCCAGTACATATTGTTTTATTGATGGTTGAAGTATTAATTAAGTAAAACTCCATTATTAATGTAAACACGATTGTTTAGTGATTTTACTTGGATTTAATTTATATAAATAGTGACAAATTTGTTTCGCCTTCCGAGAGCATTCTCAAACTGGTCATCTGAAATGACAAACATCTGAAATGTCTTCTTGACATTCTCAAACTGGCAGTCTGCTAAGCATGATCACCTCGGAGATCGAAGTCTTTCATATTAGTGAAAGTACTTTTAGAAGAATTATACTCCCGACTTTAGAGAGTGTCTTATCTTCCTAAAGTCAAACAGTTTCTCATGCGTTCCTGATATTTCACCTGTTCTCAAATAGACGCCTTAAACTTTAAATGTGTTTGTTATGGCTTTTGAGAACATAAACTGATCAGTTGACTAAGTCTGCATGGAATGGTAGCGTTACTTACAAGCGGTAAGATGGCGTTTTACCAAGCAATATTTTGAAATCCCGCATTCAAATATAATTGATTGTTACAGTTACACATGAGAGAAAAATTTGACAGATAATTCGTGCAATAAATTCGAAGTAGCATGAACTTGGTGTGAAGAATGTGGGAGGAGATTAGATGGGGGTGGGAAGGGAAGTTCTCTGAACAACGTTGCCGTTCTTGGCCTCCTCGTTTGCCGGCTCCAAGACGTCGTCCTCTTCCTCCTCTTCGTACTCGATGGGGTCTTCTGGTTCCCCCAAAGCGTGGACGAACTCTAAAATAACAATTTTTACTTTAATAACATACTTGAGGGTTTTGAAATAATAGAAACGTGTCTCGACGATTCGAATTTTTAAAATAATTTCTTCTATTTGCACTAGTTAAAGTTGGTTATAAAGGTGATAAGTGGTTTAAACTTAAAATGAAGAAAAAGAGAAAAAACAAAGTTTATTGGTCCATATGTCATGTAGCAAGAGTGGCATCTAGGGGGTAAAGTTTGAACTACGGCCTTTATGGTAGCCGGCCCATCAGCTTGGAACAATCTCCCTTCATACCTTAGATGCATAAATGATCCGACACATTTCAGATCTAAGCTGAAAACCCATCTTTTTCATATTTCATAGCCAATTAAAACACAACTTGTATATTTTCTTTTTTGACTGTTGTAATACTTGGCACCTTTGTAACGATCGGCCCTCAACTCTCCAAAACCACTTGGGCTTGGACTTGGATCTTCTGGCTTACAGAGGTTCAGCTCTAATGGATATTCCTCTTACGTCTGTAGGAAACATTGTTGGAATGTGATTTGGTAGTTGTTTTATGATGGGGCTAAATGTATGGCCCGGAGCGTCCGTCCGAAAGAGGGCGAGGGGAGATTTAGGGTTTATGATAAAGTCTTACATAATTGTCAAGGAATGGAAGAACAGTTAGGGTTGGGATTGTATTTATAAAAAAAAGTCTGTTCCCGAGGGGAAGATAAGAGAAGCAGTGCCTGGATGGAGTTGTGGTAGGAGATAGCATCCTGCGTGGGACCATTTTGTTTGGCGGAGTACGTAGTGGGCTATCGGGGAGGATTTTTTTATTATCCGTATTGATTGCAGGAGGGGTAAAGGACTGAATGATGATGGATAACTTGGTGGTAAAGGGTCATTATTTATAAGTAAGATGGTAATAATTTAGGTCGTGGTTAGTCGGTCAAAGATATGAAGTTGGAGTAGTGCAAGGAATAATAAACCTGGAGTCGCAGTATTCTGATGTAAGCTATTATATGTATGAAAAAAAACATTTTATGCGAATTTAAAACATTGCCTGTGGGTAGGTTCATGCGTTTAGTACCGCTGTATTTAATATTATATTATACAATATAAGTATTGATATTATTATGTATTCAATGAGGTCGCAAAGGGGGAATTTTAACCCTTCCTGTCGGCCTCCGTTAAGAGTTTAAATGAGTACTACCACTCGCTTTACAGTGGTAATTCAACCTTTACCCGCTGTGCTTAAAAATAAATGTTTTAAATTGATATATAGCAAAAGCTTACGTTTAATAATTGTAATTAGCAAAATAAATAGTTTTATCATGAATCTCTTGGCTGCGCAATGTGAGGGAATGGACGGGAATCGGAACTGTGGAGGAGCTATTCCGGACAGCGCAGGATAGGGAAGAGTTTACCAGAGCTATCGCCAACGTCGGGGGGACCTAACAGGGCACTTTAAGAAGAAGAAGATGAATTAAAAGTTTAATTATATACAAAACAAAATTATTTATTACGATTTTTTTTAATTCCTTTCGGTTTTATTCTGTACTAAAATAACAGATTACTTGAAAATGATTTGCAATGAAAGCGTTAATGTATTTATACTCCTCCCGCAGACAAAGTGTTAATATGAGTTAAAACTATTTTATAAAAATATATTTACCGTAAAAATCGATTCGACCATCTCCGTCAACGTCCACTTCCTTGATCATGTCTTCAACTAAAATATAACATAAACAAATCGTAAGTTCACAAAAATTATATATAATTTAACAAACTTCTGTATAAGTAGCAGAGTGGACAAAGTTTATGTTTATGTTGTATGAAGTTTTGACTAAGTTGTCACTGTGATCAAAAATCATGAGTGCCTACTGTTTATACCATACTAGTTTTTACTAGTACCTAGTGTTTGATTTAATTGATTAATTCACCGAGTAGAGACAGTGAGAGACGGTGATCAGAACTGAAGAAGAAGCAGTGAAAAACAGTGATCAGAACCGAAGAACAGAAAACGATACGAACTAAATGATTTTAGACAGATTTAAGGCGTCAACACTGTGGAATTCCATAATGATGATTTTTTAAAGAATTGATACACTGTTTTTTTCACATTGGAGTTTATTTTCTCGACATGTATCGAAGACTTTGCCCCTTAATCATCGGGAGTGCGATATAAAATCTCTATAAATAGTTTAAATCTTCCGATGATGAAGTAGAAATAGGAAAATAAAAGACCGAAGAAAACGTGGCAGGATCAATTAAATAAAATAAGAGTCGGAGAAACCGACGTGCGTGCATGACACGATGTATGAATGTTTAGGAATTGAGAAAAGTATGCCAAGACAGAAAAGTGCGGGGAGAAAACTGATCCATGGTCTTCCAAATAACTTGCTCGGATGGACGTTTATGTCGACCGTAAAATGGACCTAGTGCACAATAAGTTTGGCGAACTGAACGATGATTTTCAAAATAAATTTGCACAATTTGCAAGCGCTGTTCTGACGTCAGTCTATTTATGGTAAAATGGCAAAACGTACTGACTAAACACAAATCAACTGTCAACTGTCAAATTGACAGTCTGTAGAAACAATGTTGCCAGTTTAAAAACCAAACCTCTAAAAAAACACCCCATACAAACAAATGCAGTGATCGGGGAAACGGCGTGATGGTTAGTTAGTTAGTTAATTTATAAATTTAAGTGAATATAAAAGCTTAATTAATAGCGTGAAATTTTTAAATAAAGTAATTTGACATCGCTGTTAAATCGGTATCTGTCATTTTCGGACAGCAAGCGAATCACCAACCGAAACATCGATGTGGCAGTAGGTACCCTTAGGAGTAAAGGTCCATTTACACTGGACAGTGATCAGCACGACGACGTTACTGCTCCGTAATTGCTTTGATTCTAATTGACCCGTTATCTCAAATTGTATAATAAAATCGCCGTCGAAGTAGTTGATAAGAGACGAAGATCTATCCCCCGACGGGGATTTTGAGATACTGAGATAATTTGAGATTCAAGGCTATTATGGTGACTTTACGGCGTCCGTACGGTCACTGGTCACTGTCTGTAAATGGACCTTTAACACCCGGGAAATAACTGTGTCGAGAAAGCATTCGCCACAGATAACGCCAAAATTGGGGAGGCCTGAAACGGCACTATAAGAAGAAGAATGTATTGGAGACCAGGTAAGCTCATAAATACTGACTTTCTTCTTCGCTGAGGTCTTCCCCCAGGCACTGCAGCACGGCGCGCAGGTCGGACGCGCAGATGTACCCGCGGTTGTGCTTGTCGAACACGTGGAAAGCGTCCCGCAGCTCCTTCTCCTCCTCCTCGGCGGTGTTGCACTCTTGGGCGGCGCCCATGTTGGACAGGATGGTCACAAACTCTTCGAAACTCACGTTCCCGTCACCTGAACAGACATTTATAATGGAAATAATATTCCCATAACAAGAAATACGCTTCAAGATAGTTAATGGTGGTCGTAAGAAGGGCGGAATGGGGAATGTTGTATTACTTAAAGCGATCGCTTCACCCAACCAATGACAGGTCATAAGTCCTGTAAACGCCTCGACCACCATATTCTGTTTCCAAATAATTTACATCTTCGTCACTATTGAGATACAATTAATTCTTAATGATTGACCCGTAATGGGTAAAATCCAGTATTTGTCTACAAGTGTTTTTATACATTCAAAACAAAATGTCAAATATTTGATACATTTTTAGTTAAAGCAGTTACTTGTTAATAAACTTACCATCTGAATCGACTTCTTGCAGCATCTCCTGTAGCTCCTCGCTCCTGGCAAACTGCCCCAGGCTCCGCATGACCCGCCCCAGTTCGTCCTTGGTGATACTCCCGTCTCCGTCCTTGTCGAAGAGCCTGAACGCTTCCCGGAATTCTGAAAAAACACATAATTTGTGTATTCATTTACATGTACCGTACATATACGCGAATTTTATATTTTTTCAAAAAGTATTTATTTATTCATGAATATCTATTTTGTCCCCTTCAAAGTAATTCCCCTCGGATATAATACATTTATGCCAACGTTTTTTCCAATCCTCGAAGCACTTAAAAAAATCATTTTTTGTGATCTTGTTCAGCTCCTCCTTCGATGCCGTCTTTATCTCCTCAATCGTGGCGTAGCGTCGTCCTTTCATGGGCCTCTTCAGTTTTGGAAACAGGAAAAAGTCACAGGGGGCCAGGTCTGGGAATACGGTGGCTGCGGCACCATTACTGTGTTGTTTTTGGCCAAATATTCGCGCACAAGCAACGATGTGTGAGCAGGGGCGTTATCATGGTGCAAAAGCCAGTTTTTGTTCTTCCACAAATCCGGGCGTTTCTGGCGGATTGCTTCGCGCAAATTGCGCATAACTTGCAGGTAATATTCCTTATTGACCGTACTACCCTGTGGCAAGAACTCATGATGCACCACGCCCCTGCAATCGAAGAAAACTGTGAGCAAAACCTTCACGTTCGACCGAACTTGGCGCGCTTTTTTTGGTCTTGGCTCATGCGGCAGCTTCCATTGGGATGATTGAGCTTTGGTTTCCACGTCATAACCATAAACCCATGATT
Source organism: Lepidostoma basale (assembly GCA_022606425.2). NCBI lineage: Eukaryota > Metazoa > Arthropoda > Insecta > Trichoptera > Lepidostomatidae > Lepidostoma > Lepidostoma basale. Next base: position 835,808 of record JAHDVF020000363.1, on the reverse strand, counting down.
CGTCACCAGTTATGACCCTCTGGAGCACATTTGGGTCGTCACGGACCGAGTCCAACATCTCCTGAGCAATGTTAACGCGATGCTGTTTTTGGTCGAAATTGAGCAATTTTGGCACGAATTTCGCGGCGACCCGACTCATGCCCAAATCATTGGTTAAAATCGAATGGCACGAGCCAATCGATATGTTTAGGTCCTCAGCAACTTCTCTAACGGTGATTCGACGATTGGCTAATACTATTTTCTTCACTTTATCAATGTTTTCGTCTGTTGTTGACGTGCTCGGGCGTCCGGCACGCTCTTCGTCGTTCATATCTTCTCGGCCCTCTGAGAACATTTTGTACCACCGATAAACGTTGCTTTGGTCCAAGGTAGCTTCACCATATGCCACAGTCAACATTCGAAATGCGTCCGCGCACTTTATTTTGTTTTTCACACAAAATTTGATACAGATTCTTTGATCCATTTTTTGGAATAGGCAAAATCGAAGACGAGCCAAAACACATCCAAGCAAAACAGCTGTCAAAAATTAACTAAACATTCAAAATGGCCGACCTTGTCAGCATAAGTAAGGGACATGAGTACCAACATAACGCTACAAAAAAATCAAAAATCAAATATACGTAGCCAGCGGAAATTCAAAATTCGCGATACTTTTTGAACAGACCTCGTATATCTAAGTCAAATCGACTTGAAGCCAAATTTTCGATATATTTTCAAAGCCAGTGTTGGACATAGGCCTCTCTTCCCGACTTCCACAACTCTTTATCCCTCGCCACTATGTGCCATTGACCTTCACTCATTTCGTTCTCTGTCTCGCAGACTGATGTTCAACATCCCCCCTCCATTGCCCGCTGGGTCACTCAGAGTTTCTGTACTGTTCTATTTGTAAACTTGGTTGGTTCAAACCTGTATGTCAATACTGGGAAGATGCATACGGGTCGAGTGTGGTTCGGTGATATAGAGTCGCTACTCGCTATATACTCGCTCATGTTAGAGAGGGTTCAGAAAAGATTTCTGAGATATCTCTACATGAAGGAGTTTGGTAGCTATCCGTGGCTTTATTCCACTGTATTCCTCATGGGCGTGCTGAGAACCACTAGTCTTCATATAAAGAGGGATAGGTTCAGACTTACCCATTTCTTCAGACTTATCAGGGGATTCTTTGAGAATTCGGTCATTTCAGAGGCTATCCATCTGTATGTTCCAGATGGTTATCTTCAAGAACGTCAACACAGACTGTTTTATCTCCCAGCATGCAGAACCAACCTGCCTCTGGTGATGCCGATGGGGAGAGCAATCATGAACATGATCGCTTCGGAGATCGATGTTTTTCATGTTCGTGAAAGTACGTTCAGAAGACAAATACTCTTGACTTTGGAGAGTATCTTGTATTCCTAATTTCAAACCATCTCTCATGGGTTCCTAGTATATTATATTGTATTTTACCTGTTCTCAATAGATGCCTTAAAATATAATTGTTGTTTGTAATATCTTTTGAGAAAATAAACTGATTTGATTTGAACGTGGCAAATTGTTTGGACTTAGGGCAGTTTACCAAAAGCAGCCCATGAAATGCCCCGCCTACGTTCGATCTACGCTTCTTGATTGTCTTCGCCAAGTTTTTTTTGGCTCATTTAGGGGAAATCGGACGATGGAAATCTTTGGCGACCTTTTTTCTTTTAGCTCGACAGCGACTTCCGGCCAATTTTTTTTTAGCAATCAATTCGAAAAATCAATTAGGAAAGCAGGGGGTCTATACAAAGTAGAAAAAATCGGCAAGGGATCTACGGCACAAAAAAGTTTGGGAACCTCTGCATTAGAGGGTAATTTAATAAAGGTCTTTACAGAACATTTCGTCATTGCTGCTGGTGTTGCTTTCATGGAATGACGTAATAAGGGTTGACATAAAAAAATATAAATAAATAGTTAATAGTAAATAAATAATAAAATGCATTTATAAATATTGAATCTCACCTTTCATCTGCTTCTTAGAGATGCCCAGGTGAGCGAGGGCGGTGGGCGAGTCGATGCTGGGCGGGGGGCGCGTGAAACTCATCTCTTTACGTAGCAGGCGGGCACGGGCGGGGGGCACCCGTGGGGGCAGGGGCTCCGCGGCCGGGGGGGCGCCCTCTGGAAGAGCGGACGCCGTCTCGCCGCCAGTCTGCCCGGAGCCACGCGTCTGTAGAACAACATTCATAATTGTTATACTCAGATTACACGGAGAAAAATAGGTGTAGATTAAATGTGGTCTGGTCCCTCTTGATTTCTTACATATATTTTTTCTACCGTAAGTCCCACATGGACGAGGGGGTTGAATGAGCGAAGCTGACGAAAGGCGCCGTTCGCCTATAACAGCTTCGGGCAAGCAGTGAAAATTCTCTATGTTATACACAGAACAACGAAGAACCGATTTAAAGAATTTTTCTTTCCAAGAACACACAAAACAAATTATTTCTCGTTCTAATGTTTTATACAAATCATTCACCCAAATTATATAGTTTTGTTTTTCGATATTATTTTTCCTGTATGCATAACTTATAAGTAATCTCAACTATTTTTTATAGCGAAGGGTGCCTTATATCTTGTAGGTCGTTTTTTAAATAAAAGTAATATATTTTGTTTAACACAATAACGTGTATGAAAAATAAAAAGTACCATTATCTGTTTCATTTCAAATACAGTTAATTGGTTACATTTTATTTATTTTATTTTTATGAACTAGTCGCATTTTAAGGTGTTATAATAGAATAAACATTTTTGACAGTTGATTGTAACACCTAATGGCAACATTTGTTGACGAAACAGCAAGTTTAAATTAGATACAAAAAACTACAAATAATGCGAAGTCAGAGTGGTGGGGGTTAGGGAAAAATGAGGGGATATACAAATAAAAAGTTTTTTTTAAATAAATGTATTTATAAACTTTGTGTTCTTGTTTTGTGATGAAGCTTGGGTCCAAGCGAAACTAGCTGGCACCAATTATAATAACCATACTATGGTTAAGGTAGTCTGGTAACTTAAGCCGATTTTCATGTCTTTTTTGGAGGGCGTTTTTTTGTAGGAAAATAAAAACGAATCGTTTTGGATATTTAGGATGTTTTTATTTACAGAAAAAAAAAATTAAAAATTTAATCTTAAAGATACAGAAATAAAAATTGAAAAAATTTAATAGTTTATTATTATTATTATTATTGATCGAAGTTGGCACCTCGAAAAAAAGCGCGTGGGTGGCCCCGGTGAATTTGGCTCTTGATGTTATCTGAAATCAAACATTCTTGAAAAATTCTTAATCTAAAGACATGTCATTCTCGTCGGAAGTACCGAGACATTTTTTCACCCCTAACTTTTTATTTTACAACCCCTTCTTTGCTGACTTTTATTTTCAAAGTCCGCCATTTTGTTAATTATCCATGAAAATTAACTTCTGTAGTTCCGACCAGAATGACATATCTTTAGATTAATAATTTTCAAGAATTTTTGATTTCAGATAACATCAGGAGCCAAAATCACCCGGGCCACCAACGCGCTTTTTTTTCGAGGTGCCAACTTCGATCAATAATAATAATAATAATAATAATAATAAACTATTAAATTTTGTCAAAAAAAAATTTTTGTATCTTAAATATGTAAATAAAAACATCCTAACTATCCAGAACGATTCATTTTTATTTTCCTATAAAAAAAACGCCCTCCAAAAAAGACATGAAAATCGGCTCAATTTACCAGACCTTAAATACAATCTTTTTTTTAACTTTTCTGTTTTATTTCATTTAAAAAATGTAAAGTGCCATGAGGGTTTTGTACTATTTTTTTCTCTGAAAAAGTCAAATAAGTTTGGATAACTATGGTTTACATCAGTTGCGTGGTGCCCTTTATGTAGACATTGTGTTTATTGCACAAATGAGTAAATATCAGAGTCAACATACGTACTTGCGGTTTTAATGCATGCACGTCAATAGCAGATACAATAACCTCAACTGTACAGTATCATGTGTATCAGTATACCAACAAGACGATTATTGAGTGAAGTGATCATATTCTTCTATCTTATAATTCCAAAAACGTAAGTAGATGTTTCTTGTATATTGTTTCTTGAACAATGATGACTTGACAAAAATAATTAAAATTATTCTGCGAGTGATGTTGACTTTTTACCCCAGGCAGGCTGCTACCCTACTACCCTACTGATACCTTTCTTTGGCTAATACAGATATTTTCAAAATATTGATGCTTAAAAACTCGGATGACTTCTTTATTTTTTCTTTAACAATGATGTAAAACTCCATATTAGATAATTAATACGAATAAAAACGTCTACTTCTAGAAATAAGTATTATTATATTTTATGTGAATGACATGTTTCTCGTGTCTAACATTTGATAATACCTTAGACAGGTGAAACATGTCATTCGCATAAAATATAATAAAACTTCTAGAAAACAGACGTCTAAATTCATATCAATTATCTTAATATGGCAAAGCACTGTCATAATACGCATCACAATTTATTTATGTATTTTCGTTTCACCAATCTATGTTAGCATCATCAGGTGTTACAAACAACTGATGTTTATAATGATGATGCCAACATTGGTTGCCTAAACAGCTGTTTCGCGCCGTTTCTCCGGAGGGGTGGGCAGAGATGATAGACCGCCATACCGTTCTGTCTTGATATACCTCTCTAGCTTCCTCCACATTCATACATCGTAACATGCATGCTCGTCGATTTTTCCGACTTCGAATGTGGCCACCTTTCAGTATTTGATTATTACTATTATTTTTTTTCTTATATAAAACAGGTCGTTTGAACCCAATTACTACCCTACTCCTTTCATATCCGGGCTTGGGACCGGGATCACCGAGGCCCATAATGACTTTAAGACGACGTTAAGTGTTATTGTATATAAAGGCAATTACCATCCAGCGAGGTGTGAGATAGGGTTGGATCCTTTCTCCATTATTATTTAATCTCTACTCATCTCATCAACACCGAGAAAAGACTGAAAATTAATGGCGTTGTGATAAACAATATAAGATATGCCGACGACACTGTTTTATTAGCTGAAAGTATCAGTGATATACAGGGCCTCCTTAATCTTGTTGGCGAGTCCGGTGAAAGATTGGGGCTAACAATAAATGTCAGCAAAACCAAATGGATGACATTCGGACGGCTTGACTACAGTGGGTCAGAATTGCATTTGAACGGCCGTAACGTTGAAAGGGTGGGAAAATTTAAATACCTCGGCAGCATACTAACGCAATCTCTTGACCCAGATATAGAGATAAAATGCAGAATTGAGGCAACAAGAGCTAAGTTTAATAAAATGAAATCACTATTCTGCAATGATAACATAAACTTGAAACTCCGCCAGAGAATGATCAAATGCTATGTGTGGTCTGTTTTATTGTATGAATGTGAAACGTGGACCTTGAAAGTAAACTAAATGAACGACTGGAAGCATTTGAAATGGGGCTCCATCGCCGAATGCTCAGAATTACCTGGACAGACATGGTTACCAATACCGAAGTCCTGAGGCGAGCTAGAGTTGACAGGGAACTGTTATCAACTATCAAGGTTCGGAAAATTTCACATCTGGGTCGTATACTGATAAGTAGATTTCTCAAAGTTTTCGAGTAACCAACAATTAATTGATTTTTTATTGATTTTTGTTTTCCTCGGTCTTGATCTCATTCTAGTTTCATTTACGTCGTATACATAAACTTTCTTCACAATTCTGCCTTCATTCATTCTTTCCATGTGTCCAAACCGTCTTAATTACCCTTTCATTATTTTGTTCATAACAATCTGTCACGCGTACATAACGACCAGTCTGACCGTCTGTCGATGCCTGTGAGCCTGACAAAATTGGTCGCTGTCGAAATAAAGACAAAAGTGGAAGTATTATAGTTAAAAACATCGTTTTATTTAATTATTATTGTTCATATTATTGTTTCATTCCCACTGCATTCGCTTCGTATATTTGAATTTGATTCTTATTTACAGAACATTTACATCTGAGAGATCTGATTATTATTTTACGATATATTTTTTAAGTGCGCCATTTTGTTTTTAAGTGCGCATTTAGAGAACCTTTCATTATTTTGTTCATAACACTTTCATTCGCACCGCATTCACTTTTTATATTTGCATTTGACACTCTTTCATATACAGAATACGATACAAACGATAAGATGAACATAAATTACTGGTAATATTAACACATCTTGAAGTCGGTTCCCAGAAATACATAGATAAATGTAAAAAAAATGCGAGTCCCATTCGGATATATTCGCAGCAATCTCTTTTATTCTGAGAAACACTTCCGGATAATGAGATCAAAAAGATTCCAAAGAGGGAATGTTGGAATGGGTTTTAGGGAATATTCGACACGAAAGGGAGAACTTAAAACGGGGAGGCAATGTCGGCGAATACCTCCGGGAAGACCACCTAAAAAATCCCAATTTATTGCAAACCTTTCGCTTGGATATGAAACAATACGAGGTCCGTCCAATAAATACGCGAACTGGTTTTTTTTTTAAATTTATTTTACAAAATTTAGGGTAGATCAATCTTATCCCCTTCAAAATGCTCCCCATTTGTATCAATGCACTTGTCCCACCTCCGTTTAATCGTTTCACGTTTAATCGTCTACGCGTCGTCCCAGTGCTGCCCCGCATGACCTTTTTACATTTCGGGAACAAAATGAAGTCGCCAGGGGCTAAATATGGTGAATTGGGAGGGTGATCAATCACGGAGATCGCATTACGGGTCAGAAACTGGCGGAAAATCAGTGATGAATGTGAAGGCGCATTGTCATGATTTTCTTAACTTCAAATGTTTTGTGAAAATCGTGTGCACAGACGATTTTCCTAAATTTAGTTCATCAGCAATCATCCTAACAGTTAATCGATTATTGGATAGCATAACAGACCGAACACCTTCAATGATTTCATCAACACAGGAAGTCGACGGTCGTCCTGAACATGCATCGTCCTTACAGTCATCACGGCCCTTACTAAAACTCTTGATCCACTTAAAAAGGACAGTTTTCTTCAGTGTCTTAACTCCATAAACAGCCTTTTACATTTCATGAATTTCGCGATAATTTTTCCCAAGTTTCATCAGAAAATTGATGTAGACTTTTTGTTCCATATCTGTTTGTCAATCTCCACTGTCGACAAGAGCATAAAATACACGCCACAAAACAATTCCCCGTTCGAGCGGTACGTTTACCTCGACGGTTTGGTGATTACGGATTCACTTAGTGGCTCACCCGGCAACAAATAAGCTAGTGCTCTTGCGCGAATTTCAATTGAAGACCTTCTGAGCAACGCAGTTCGCGTATTTAATGGACAGACCTTGTATACAGTTATTACTAGAACTCGGTTATTACAATTAAAGAAAAAGCGAGATCTCAGATGTAACGAGGAAAAATTCTTTGACATTTAATTTATGATTTTCTCCAAACATGTATTCACTTTAGATTCTCGTCTCAATCTTAATGGTCATGTCTTCGTTTTTCCATATTGTGGATTTAAGAGCAGCAGAGATTGCAGCTGCCTTGTTTACTTGGGCTTGTATTTCTTCCCGCAGATCAGCTCTTCCCACCAGGTCTATGCCTGGATACTTGAAAGTTGCATGCAATACCATAGTCAGTCATTCCCTATAAAACATCTAATATGCCACTATTTATTTTTATGAAATTGCCCCAACAGCTGTTTCGCCAACTGATATTGGCATCATCGGGTGTTGTTATCAATTGATAATGCAAACATCGATTAACAAAACGTTGGCGCGAACATTTCACATAAAAAATGCCTAAATATTGTACTCGTATAATAGATTGTGATATCGTCACCCCAGAGCAATAGTGAGATAAACCAGTGCCATCTTGACATTATAACAAGCCGTAATGTTCCTTTGATATTGTTTATGGTTTGACTTTGTGGAGGCCTTGTACTTATTTGAGTCTTTGAGTATTTGAGTCTCCTAGGCCCTAGGAGACTCAAATAAGTGCAAGGCCTCCACCAAATCAAACCATAAACAATATCAAATGAACATTACGGCTTGTTATAATGTCAAGATGGCACTGGTTTATCTCACTATTGCTCTGGGGTGACGATATATGAGTAATACTAGTGCTTCAAATGAAATTGTTAATAATATAATTATGCTTTGTCTATTGCGATTGATTACATTTTACCTTTCCCATACTGTGGTGAAAGGGTCCGTGCATTACGGTGTAGTGTATTCTCTACACATTTCAAAATCAGAAAGCGGTAATTCGCATCTCAAGCAACAGTTTATTACGATGGAGGCATTTAAGGTTAGGTGAGTGTTGGGACATTACCATTATCTCCTTTAGCTGATTCACCAGGGGCGAATCAGTGAAGAAGTGGTTGACAGCCGAGAATATTTTCCCGTCCAACGTGACGCGTCCCAGCCGGACCTGGCGCTCTCGGATTGGCGGGGAGGCAAAGGGGGTGGGACAGTCAACACTCGGTGGGCGGAGTCACACTGGTCATCGCAATCCTAACGAGCCTTTCTGCAATAAAACGTAACACTATAAAATAAATAGTAAACGCTCACAATCTTAACACAAATAAATACTGTGTGATACACCCTTAATCAAAACTAAAACTAATTATATTCAATCCATTGTAGATAACAAAAAAAAAACTAACTAACCCCCACGCTGTCCCTCCGAAAGGGTAGGTAGAAAGAATGGACCGCCACACTTTTCTTTCCGGACATACTTCTCTCGATCCTCAACATTTATACAGCGTGTTAAGCACCCAGGTCGATTTCTCCGATTCCTCACGTGGCCGACAATAAATATTTTATGAATTTGATCATTCCACATTTTCCTAGTTCTTCCTTTATTTCTAGTTCCATTTACATCGTTAACATATTTTTTTTTACCATTCTCTCTTCTTCTATATTCGCCATCACACATTTGAATAACATTTTGGAAATATTGTATTATCAACACTTTTTGCGAATTTTACAAACATGTTTCGGACACAGAAGCCCTTCATCAGTGATATATGATAAATATTACAAATATTTAAAAAAAATCTAGAATGTGGTCAGTTTTGACAGATAATAAAATGATTTATTTCGGAACGTTAATACTATTGTTTTAACAAATATTTATCACATATCACTGATGAAGGGTCTCTGTATCCGAAACATGTTTGTTTTTTTTATTTTATTTTTGTAATAAAGTGGGAGTTGTGTACAAAGTGAAAAAATAAATAATTCCCCAACACAAAGTTACGGCGAATATAGAAGAAAACAGAAAACACTGTTTATTCCACTTTACACATCATGTGGGAAAAACAGTGTTTAATTTATTTAAAAATATTTTGAATAGCTTATTTTGCCATCTTTGGTTGCCAAATATAATTCCAAGAAAACAAAAACAGCCAATTATTAATAAAAATGTAATCTTATTCAGTCGTAATTCATAGTAGAAATGAGAATGGTTCTATGTTGAATGGCTTTCGAAAAAAAAATCTTGAATTATATTATATTGGTATAAGATACTGTGTTGCCGATTTTGTATAAGAGTCCTGTTACAGAGAAGATATTTTTAGTTCTAAATAAAATTAAACTTATAAATATTTTATTAAAACTGTGGATACGTGGATCATAAATTAAATAGACTATATTATGTGCACCATCTAAAAATAACATTTTGTGTTAATTATTTTTATTTTGTTATTTTATTTTATATCATTGTATTTGATATTAATTGTTTTAGATTTTTTTGTAGATGTTGGACGATCAAAGTGTGCGTGGGAGATGTCTATTGGTGGCGATGAGGTTCGCAACCCATCACACTGCATTTCCCGCGGGGCGAAAAGAGAAGGATGGAGTGCCGCATCGATTAAAGTGTGGCCGTCCATTCTTTCTGCTTACCTTTTCGGGGAGACGGCGTGATGGTTAGCTAGTTAGTTTTAATATTTAAAATTACAGACTGATAACTGATTTTAAATAATATTATATCTTGTTTATAAAATATGTAATAAAATTTTTATATATGATAAAAAATCCTTTGCAATATTAGGTCCTTACATATGAAATTGGCGTTTTGCCGTACTGGCAACTTTGATCTCAAATATCTTCTCTTTGGTTAGGAATTCCAAATTCAAATTTATACAGCTATTTACTCAAGTATATGTGTTTTGAAAATTATAATTCATTTGTTTTTTCCTCAATTGTTTTTTTTCTTTGCGTCACTCAGTCTACAAAATGGAAAACTTGAAATATCGCGTTATTTACGAGTACGAGTTCCACCGTGGCACCAGTGCTGCAGAAACGGCTCGAAGGATTAATGATGTGTATGGCGACGGTGCCGCAAAAGAAAACACAGTGCGTTTTTGGTTCCAACGTTTTCGTTCTGGAAATTTCGACCTGCAGAACAAGCCCCGTGGACGGCCGGAGACCAAAGTTGATAATGAAGAATTGAAGGCTATTGTGGAAGCGGATCCATCGCAAACCACGTCCGAGTTAGCTGCAGGCTGCGGTGTTAGTGATAAAACTGTTTTAATCCACTTGAAGCAAATTGGGAAGGTGAAAAAGCTTGAAAGGTGGGTACCTCACGAATTGAGTGAAGCAAATCAACAAACGCGCGTTGACTGCTGCGTTGCATTACTCAATCGGCACAATAATGAAGGGATTTTGAATCGAATCATTACCTGTGATGAAAAGTGGATCCTGTATGATAATCGGAAGCGCTCATCGCAATGGCTGAACCCTGCCGAACCAGCCAAACCATGCCCCAAGCGAAAATTGACTCCAAAAAAGTTACTTGTGAGCGTTTGGTGGACTAGTGCTGGTGTCGTTCACTACAGCTTTCTTAAATCTGGCCAGACGATTACGGCAGATGTCTATTGTCAGCAACTGCAAACCATGATGGAAAAGCTAGCTGCTAAACAACCGAGGCTGGTTAATCGCTCTAGGCCACTGCTGCTTCATGATAACGCTAGACCACACACTGCACAACAGACGGCTACCAAATTAGAAGAGCTTCAATTGGAATGTCTAAGACATCCACCGTACTCTCCGGACCTTGCCCCAACAGATTACTATTTTTTTCGAAATTTGGATAACTTCTTGCAAGGGAAAAAATTCAACTCCGATGGGGCAGTCCAAACCGACTTCAAAGATTTTATTGATTCCCGTCCGAATGTTTTTTTTAGTAAAGGGATCGATGAACTACCTATGAGATGGCAAAAGTGCTTAGATAGCAATGGTACATACTTTGATTAAATAAATATATTATATTTAAAAAAAAATCAACTTTATGTTCCTCCCATACAAAACGCCAATTTCATATGTAAGGACCTAATATTATTTAGTTTTATTCCACAAGATTTGACAGCTCTCTGCCATTTTCTAGGATTCTGGGAACTACCATCTTCAGCCATTTATCTTTATGCCATTATTTATCAAGCTGCCGAAACCAATCGAAGTTATCAAGCGGAATATAACTCAAAACATATTATAAATGTTTTTAATTATTTTTATTTACAATGAACTTCAAAGATATGTCAATTAACAACAATAATATTTTGAAAAAAGTATTTTATAAACTCTTTATTATAATAGAAATAATAAGTTTTAAACATATTGAAAATTAAGCCATTAACACTGTGAAATTCCATAGCAATCTACTTTGGGAATTAAAAAAAACATTTCTACATTTAATCTCCCAAGCTCCCATTCCAATCAAATGCAAATTAATCATTTATTAATTTCTATATAAATTATATCTTTTCAAATGTATGTTTTTTCTAAATTATATTATCATCATGTATTATTATTATTTAATGTTATTTATTATTTTACTGTTAAAAAATAATTGTAAGTACCTACTTATAACAAATAGCCCAAATTAATTTTTAAATTTGAATTTTTGTATCGAATTATAAATGCGTTTTTTATTAGTCTTTTTTGTTTAGTTTTTGTTATATTTTTACACCTGAAGATGGAGGTATCCTCTGAAACATGTCGTGTATTTAAATTTTTTATTTATTAAAAAGTGGTTAAAACAATGTTTTTTTAATCCCCAAAGTAGAAATAATAAATGTCCAGAAAATATTTAAATCTCTTAGTATGTATAATATGATGATATTATTTATGTTACTGGGTCAATTCACCGTTAATAGGTCACTGTTTTAATGCAGGTACTGGGAAACATATTATAGAAACAAACGACATACTATGGATTCATATATTTAATAATTAACGCAAGAAATATTTCACTATAATATACACAAAAGAAATATTTATCTTATTCCAACAACAAAACCAAATTGAATTCTATATACTGCTTTAATAAATAAAATACTATACCTGTATACTGATAAAAGTATAACATCATTTATATAAAAACATGAACGACAAAATGGGGTTTGTATTTGAGAAATAAATGAATTTTAGTACGCACGTGATTTCAGGTTTCAGTTTTTCAGGAATATTTCAGCTTAACAGACCCTTTGTGCTTTATTGATTCGGCCGGATGTGGGGCACGTGCTGCTCCCTCGCGTCTCTGCTCTCGACTGAAACTGGCTGAAACGGAGGCTGTGTGAGACCCACCCCTCGTGCCGGGGGTGGGCTCCCAGTACGATTGCCATCCGTTCATTCTAGACCGTTTTCAGTGCCTACAAAACGGTGAATATAGCGAAAACTTACGCTCCAATCGAATGTAATTAAATAAAAGTGTAATCAAATGGAAAACATCATGTTGTATCATATTAAAATCGTATTAAGGTCCCCTATCTAGCAGAAAATCCGTATATAAATTCAACAATGTGTGATTTATACTCTTAGTTAAAAATATGCATACATTGTTAATAATGAATACGAATAAAAACTTCTTATTAATGGTTGTGGTTTTTATTTTGTAACACTCCATTATAAATTATGTTCCGACCTTCTTGACCTAGTGACGACCTTCGTGGCTAAGTGGCAAGTGTTATAACTGACACAACGAAAATCCCGGATTCGATTCCCGGCGATGACAATGTGATTATCACACTGTCTTTAGTCTGGAAGAGAATTTACGTGACAATAAAATGGCGATATATTAGCTTTATACCTATTACATGGCATGAGACTCAATATGATAGCTATTTCCTTTACATCGATTTGGCTCGCACTGTAATGATGTAATGAGCGATTCAACAAAATAATAATAATATAAATGCGATTGTTCTATTGGTTTTACAGAGATTTTTATTTATATAAATAAATATTGGTGACAAATTTGTTTCGCCTTGCGAGGGCATTCTGAAACTAAACCTTATCACCGAACAGTGTGTCCTTATGAATATGATTTTAGAAAACTTGGTGGGGGAAATTATATACGAGTATATTGGAAATTTTGTACGGTAATAATATCTTATAATAATTATTATTGGGAAGTTATAATATAATATACAAAACATATTTTAAAAAATCTAAAATCTAATTATCTCAAACAAAACATATTTAAAGTATTTCTAAAATTTAATTTTGTCTCAAAATTCCCATAAATTCCTTTAAAAAATTATTTACCCCATTTATTAATTACTCAGTTTTATGTTAATAATATTTAAAAAAATGTTAATTTGTTTTACATAACTTCCCAAATTCTTATTTTAATAACATATTAGTACCACACAAAATTTGCATAATATAATTTCCCCCACCCTTAAGTTTTCTAAAATCATTAAGGATACACTGTTTGGCGATAAGGTTTAGTTTGAGAATGTCCTCAACCAATTTGTTATTAATATTAACTAACTAACGTCCACCCGACGGGGTAGGCAGAAAGAATGGACTGCCACACATTAACCGATGCGGTACTCCATCCTTCTCTTTTCGCCCCCGCCGCAGACGCGGTGTGGTGGGTTGCGAACCTCATCGCCACCAAGAGGCATCTCCCGCGCACACTTCGATCGTCGAACGTTTTTCACATTAAATGTCTATTTCACATTTATATAAATATTTGTATATAAATAAAAATTGCTGTAAATCCAATTAAATAATCGCATAATTGGATTTAAAACGATTACATTAAAATAAATAAAAACATTTATTTTCTAGAAGCTTTATTATATTTCAAGGTAATGAAATGTTCGGTTTGTTAAAACTTAATCAAATATAGCGAAAATTAAACGCGTTGCTGTTTATGTACTCGATTTATTTAATGTGAGTTAATACATTATTTAATAATTGAGATATTTAAAAGCTTATTAAGAAATATTTTTTTAATGATTTGATATGGAATTTCACATCATTGTTCAAGAAAAAATAAATATACTGCTAATGTTTAATTCAGAAACATAATACTTTAAGTTCATAATTTTGGCAGAAACACTATGATACTTCAATATTAATAACTGTTAAAATATAAAACGCTGTTATAATTGTATTAAAAAATAGTGAAACCATAAACAGCGTTTTATATTTTAACAGTTAATAATACTTTTATTCAAATTATTATATGGATTACGATATGATTTTTTATGAATTAAAATAATATGTTTTATACTTTCAAGTATATTTTTCGAGACGTGTTTCGAAGGTTTTATACCTTCATAATCAGGAGAACGGTATATAAAAAACCGAAATAGCTATCGATCACTCTCCCGATGATGAAGGTATATTTTCGAAACCTTAAACGGAGGGGTGAGCCGATAGAACTCTATGCAAAGAGTCATGCACCTTTAAAATTTGATAAATTTGGTCTGGTAGAATTTTTCGATCTTTGGTCTGGTGTAGAATTCACGTGACAATAAAATGGTGATCCATGTGATAGGTATAGGTAGTTATATGATAGGTCAACTAGAATCAATCGTATATAGTAATTAGGTTAAAATAACATGTTATTATTATTATTATTATTTTGTTGAATCGCTCTTTACATCATGACAGCATGAGCCAAATCGATGTAAAGGGTATTATAGCTATCATAGTGATTCTCGTGACATGTGATAGGTAGCTAATCTATCGCCATTTTATTGTCACGTGAATTCTACACCAGACCAAAGACAGTGTGACAATCACAACGCCCTCGCCGGGAATCGAACCCGGAACCTTCGGGGTGGCAGTCAATGCATTTACCACTCGGCCACGAAGGTCGTCGTAAGTCCTCGTCGTATAGTATTATAATTAGGTTCAAATAACATGTTGTATATAAATATATGGGAAACAACGTGTAACTACCACATTAAAAAACCCTATGTGACATCCCAAGAACCTGACTTTGACTGAAAGGTGACTTTGCTGCAAACCAAACTCTAGAATTAAAACTTTAAAAAAAAAGTTTGTTGCAATGGGTACTCGCTACACTGCATCGGTAAAGCTACATATCACACACCGGGTGCCACTGGTCGTGATAAACGTAGCGCACTCGTATCCGCCCCTGGCGGTTAACGGATTTCAGATATACACAGAAACAGGGTTTATTTTTCCCTTTTTCAACCATTAGGATTACGGGTATATACATTTATCCAGCGAGGATTGTATATAACATAATACGAGTATACTCGTATACCATACTTAACACACAATTCTGATCCAAAATACTTTGATACATAAACCATTTCATTAAATGAACATGGCGAATGTTCAATGGAGTTCTAGTGCCAACTCTAATGGATGGAAGGGAAGCTTGGAGCTGGCAAAAGATGAATGAAATTAGGATTAATGCCGTAGAAATGAAATCACTAAAAATAATGCGTGGGAACGTTTTCCCGCTTTATATACACCCCATTATTTGTTTGAAAATAGTGGGATTTTAATTTAATTTCCTCGCTAGGGTCCTTTCATTAGGTGAATAAATTTCAGTGCGTATGATAGCATACCGAATGACGAAGTAAGGAAGAGATGTAAGGCAGATTATTGTATCATAAGTAAAATTAAAAAGGATATCTAAGATGGTTTGGACATATGGAACGAAAGGATGAAAAAATAATGGTTAAAATGTATATACAAGCAGTGTAAGTGAATAGAGAAGTCGTAGAAAACCAAAGAAAGCATGACATGACCCAATTCATCAAATACTAAAAGGCGGCCTCATTCGATGTCGAAAAAATCGACGAGCGTGCATGTTACGATGTATGAATGTAGAGGAAATAAAAGAGAAGAAGAAGGCCCGAGGAGAGGAAGAAGAATTCAAAATGGGAAAATAGAGACTGGATTCCAGATATTATGTCACACTTTGATGTACTAGATATTATGTCACACTTTGATCTACTAGTAGTATGGCAGATGTCAAACATACATATATAATTATTGAAACCAAAAAGTTGAATAATATACAGAAGAAGATAATAGCATTATTATAATAACTAAAGGAAGAATAAGATAAAATGATGTTTAAGTTGTTTTTTTTTAATGTATACATATAGGTACTTGTATACGAATACTGGATTTCACCCATTGCGGGTTATCATTTCATAATTTAATTGTATCTCAATAGAGACGAAGATGAAAATTGGAAACTGAATATGGTTGATCAAGGTGTTTACAGGACTTATGACCTGTTATTGGTTGGGTTAAGCGCACGCTTTATGTAATGCGGCTTCTTACAATGCGCTAATGGCGGGGTATACCCGGCCTTTCACATTGTGTTAAAAAGATGTTCTGCTTAATGCTTAATAAACATAAATCTTCATAGATGGCGTTAGTATGTAGATTGTACAGAGTAATCTTAGAGATTAACATATATAATCAAACCTTCATAGATGGCACATTGAAACTGACATGTGAATTATGGTGTTGGACTTTAACATATATACAACTTCCAAAAATTTGTCAGACATGGTCATAAGAAAGGTGGAATGGGGAATGTTGTAATTACATAAAGCGTGCGCTTAACCCAACCAATGACAGGTCATAAGTCCTGTAAACACCTTGATCAACCATATTCAGTTTCCAATTTGCATCTTCGTCTCTATTGAGATACAATTAAATGATGTTTAAGTAATTATAAAAATTCGAAAACTAGTTATTTGCTGGTTTGAAATCACCCTATTTCAGAATATGTGGGTTTACAATTGCGCTTTATGTGAGATTATACATACAGTCGCTACAAGGTTGTAGATATTTTAAGAATACACTTAGGGAGCTGTCTATCTGGGTGGAGCTTGTAGGCGATGAAGGCTGTGAGGGCGCAAGAGAGTGAGGCAGAATAGGGAGGCAGTTGGGAGGAGAGGGGGTGGTAAATTAATCTGCTAATGGGATTCTTAAAGCACGACTAAATGCTAGAATAGAGCTGTTATCAATAATTGTGCATTTAATGTATTTGTAAATAGTCCAT
The DNA here is from genome assembly GCA_022606425.2 of Lepidostoma basale. Classification (NCBI taxonomy): domain Eukaryota; kingdom Metazoa; phylum Arthropoda; class Insecta; order Trichoptera; family Lepidostomatidae; genus Lepidostoma; species Lepidostoma basale. The sequence continues at coordinate 818,490 of JAHDVF020000363.1, read as the reverse complement.
TGTTTTGGCCGAAACACTATGATACTTTATCATTATAAACTGTTAAATTAAAAAAAACTTTGTTAAATGTATCACTATTGTATTTTTATTTTACGCGACAGCTATTTCGTCAACCTATGTTGACATCATCAGGTGTTACAATAATATATCAAATCAAATTTCCAATTTCGTGATTTTTCGAACGTTTGTGTGTATTTGTTCCTATGTCAATTTGAATAATTTCTTTGATATAATTTTGAAGTTCTTGCTGGAGTTGAGTAAGGTACCAAATTATTTGAACTAAAAGAACGGTTAGTTACTATTTATAGCAGAACATAATTATAAAAAATAATAATAGAAACAGTAATTAGAAGGAACAATTACACATAATATAGAGTCAAAAACGATGAAACATAATAAATTAAAGACGATAAACAATAAAAGGAAGTAGATTACATTAATAAGAAAGGTGACAAAAGTTGAAGGTAGTTTTTTTTTTTTTTGCTAGATTGTATAAAGGAAAAGTTTTTAATGTATAATACTATATACTAATGAAGAATAAGCTGGAATTTGGTAATTTATAACATTCAAATAAATTTTCTAATTTCTCAATTTTTTTGAAAAATCACGAAAATTTGACATTTGATTTGATATATTATTGTAACACCTGATGATGTCAACGTTGGTTGATGAAACAGCTGTCGCGTAAAATAAAAATACGATTGTGATATATTAAACAAGTTTTTTAATCTAACAGTGTATAATGTACGAGTATTTGTGTACCTATATGACAAAATACGGCTTCAATGGTGACGTCCAATGAAAGCGTTTTGATAAAATAAAATACTCTCCAAGTATGTATCTTTGATTATAATAAATAATAATAATAATAACTATTATATAATGCATGTACAAATTTCGGAGATCGGGCTTTCGCGGTGGCAGGTCCGTCCGCCTGGAATATGCTCCCTGCACGCCTCAGATGCATTGACAATCTGACTGAGTTAAAATCTACTTAAAACCCACCTTTTCAAAATATTACATAAAATATAAACAACTATTATCTGATGGTTAGTGTTAGATGCAGCTCCCATGACTAAATAACATTGTCAAAACGTCCTCGAGGTGATCACGAAAACGGTGCTATACAAATTAGCCTAATTATTGTTTTTATTATTTTTCAAGGACTAAAGACCAAAATATGTCTCGAAATTAGTGCTGTGTGTCATTCCCATAAAATATAATAAAACTTCTAGAAAACTGTCGTTTTCATTAATACTAATTATTTAATATGGAGTTTTACATCATTGCTCAAGAAACAATAAATGCTTTTCTTCTTATTCGCCTCTTGTGAAGGAGGATAAAGTAGGATGAAGGGTAATGAAGCAGATGAATAATGGACTAAGTTTCTCAGAACAGCAGCTGGTGTTGACTTAAGAAATGCCTAGTGTACCCTACTCTTTATATGCTCGTACTAAACATACGGATCGAGAGGCTAGCTTCAAAAATGCATATGAAAACAACATCGAGAACACTCGAACATTTCATCCAGAAGAAGCATTTTTTATTGGACTGCAAATGTAGCCTGTCGAATAATAACAACAACAACAACAAACCATCACGCCGTTTCTATAAAGGGGTAGACAGAAAAAATGGACCGTCACACAACTCGATCCTGACACACCTCTCTAGATTCCTCAACATTCATACAACGAGTCATACACGCACGTCGATTCTTCCGACTTCTAAGATGACCGACCTTTAAAATTTGATTAACCGCCCTACCTTTGGGTTATTTTCCAAGAAACGTGCAGAAAAAGCAGTTTTTTTTATTAATGAAATTTAATTACATATTAATTTTATTTTTTTAAATTACGAAACGTCAAATACTCGGCCGCACACTTTGCCTGCCCCTTGTAAAACTATCATATTTATGAAGACTTTCACTCGCGTGTTGTTGGCACACGCGCGTACCCCTCACAGTTTGTACATTTTAGGTACATTACTTTTCTCAAGCGCGTGCGTGATACGGGATAGCGCAGAATGGTACAGTCACAGTGAACGTATCACATACGTTCAAATACGTAGGGTGGTTAATTTGTTCATCCCAAGTTTTCCTCGGTCTCCCAAGACTCCGTACTCCATTCACATCGTTAACGTATATTTTTTTAACCATTCTTCCTTCATCTATGCGTTCCATGTATCCAAACTTTTGTTTGTGTTCCTTTCATAATTTTATTCATAATACTTTATTCCATTCTAGATTCCTTCCTTATATCAGCATTTGAAATTCTGTCCTACATCGTTCTACCACACATACGTCTAAGGGATCTCATCTCTATCGCATTTATTCTGCTCTCATCCTTCTTCTGCCAGTTCCACACTTCACTTCCACACTTCACTTCATCGGGGTACTAAAACTCCATTGAAAACGGACGATTTAATCAAAATTAATTATATAAAATTGAATTTTACGAAACTGTTCAAAAATCAATAAATAGTTTAAAACAATATTATTTTACTTTTTATCTCGTTAAAAAGTTATCATCCATTCCTTCAACAGGAATAGGAAAACTTTGAGTCGCCTGTAGATAATAAGTTTTATACTCGTATTCCGGATACCAAATTTTCCCAAGATGGCAACTTTTAACTCTCCTGGAAGTAAGAAATTTGCTATGCTAATGGGAACATACGACTTTCCGACGATTCGTAGGGGAAAGGGGGGATCACGAACACCTAAGGGGAAGTTTGAATAAAACAGCGGAATTATGATATAGAATTACTTTTATTACTTTTATTGTACCTCACTAATCAACATTTTTAATTTTTAATAATAAATAAAATTTTGGTGAAAAAACAGAACCCTTAGCGGTCGGGTAATCCAGAACACCAAGTGGGGTAATTACGAACTAACATAAATAATCAGTAAGCAGTCTTCAATTACGACAGATACCACATTTATATCCCACCGATGTTGATTGTCCGTCTGTACATTTCTCATGAGCCCAATTTTTACATATGTTGCACATAATCCAGTCTTCAATAGGGGGGCTTTCAAATTTTTCATAGCAAAAAATACAACGATAGTCTTCGTTTTTATCCTTTATTTTCTTCTCTTGATTAGAATCGTAAAAAATCATCAATGCTGTTGAAATTTTTCAGTGCTTTTCTGGTTCTTTTGTTTTTGGATTTTTCATCACGTTGCAGTCTTTTCATACGTTCGAGATTCCCCCGCATGGACTTTTCGTGATTGCCCCGCAGCATCAAAATGCAAAATTCATAAACATTATTTTAGGTAATGTTACAATTTGCCGTTAGCGTTAGTCTCATTGGAATCTTTGATAAGTGCTATTCAAGTTTCTAAACGTTATATTTATACTTAATCGTAAAAATAAAGCTACATCAAGTTACTTTCAAGAAAAATTTACACCGAAAACACAAAAAATATTGAAATATTCATACCTTGTATCACGCCCACGTCCACTTCTCAAAAATTGCCGTCTATCACTAGAGGTGGCGTGATTGTTCAGATGGCAGTGAACATAATACTGCCGTACATGCCTAACATAGTAGAACTGTTGAATTCGGGATTACCCCGCGTTCGTGAGTCCCCGACTTTCCCCTAAAGTTTGCATCTGAGTAAGACCACATCTTATTAAAGTTAAATTTAAATTTCCGAGTGAAGTTTTCCGAGTCACATTATCAAGGATTCTTTTTTTCGTTTGATTCGTAATCTGACCTGTTGATGATATGCCTGTGGAGCAAGTAATGAGCTTCAGATATTTGGGAGTAGAGATCTGCAGCCATAATGACCTTTATACCGAAGTATAAGAACAAGTCAATAAAGCCTGTGCCGTGTCAGGATGTCTGAAGAATCTGGTCTGGAAGAACAAGCACATGCGTAACAACAGCAAGGTCAGAATTTATAAGACATGCGTGCGACCTATCATGACGTATGCTGTGGATACGTGGGCCGACACTGTACGAATCAAGGGACTGCTAAGAACATCTGAGATGAAGGTCCTAAGATCCATTACTGGAAAAACTCTCCGAGATCGTATCCGTAACCCGAACACAATCCAGTAGAAAATACTGGAGGGACCATGTAGCCAGAATGTAGCCAGAATACACAATTAAGTATTTTTGTCAAATTTGACAGCTATCGCTTTATCAGAATGGTCGCTATACGCTGTCATAGTTCGAGCGTCCCTATTGAAAAACCCTTTGACCACCAGGATACATAACCTGCAGCAAAGCCACAGCGACCATTTGACCGAAATTATATTTCATATATAATGTCATTGAATGTTCTTTTAAATTTAAAAAAAATTGTGGTAATATTTCTTAGACAGGTTGTTTTATTATATTTTAAAGTTTTAGCGCTCTTAATGAAAAACCCTATACTTATTGTAGCTGTTACAAATGTACGAGTATTAGCAGAAATTTCGCGCCTCGTAGAAAAATATCAAAGCCACGGTTACGACAGATATTTGCCGACATCTTTGAATTATATTTGTCAACTTGACCGCCAACCTTATCGCGGAGACGACGTCACGTCACGAAGAGAAGATTAATAAAATCAAATTAGCATTCAAACGAAATTTAAATATTGTTTAATTCATTTGTCCGCCACCAGCAGCCACGGTCGAATTGTGAACTCGTGAAAGCCGCCATCGTCAGAGACTAATAGGCCCTCAATGGGCGGCAATTGGCTGCCGCTCTTCTCAAATATTTGACCTCTTGAACTCTCCCTGATCCCTCATTATTCTTAGGTGTATTCTCTCACGTACCAACACGGTGCAACGGTCTCGAACTCGTCGCTGAGTAACTGTCTCCAATATTTTTTCTTTGTTTTATGCACATTTGAATTATGATAATATTGTAACGAATATTTATAATTAATGACGTCATTTACAATTTAATTCACTGAAAGGGAATTATGCATACACAATTGGAATTAGATTCTAGATAATAGGTATTACCAGGATCACACGATAAAATGGAAACATGAAATATACAAACTTTCAATTTCATGAAACTTGTGAAATTTGTCTCCTGAATGTACCTTCACTAATATGAAAGACGTCGATCTCCGAGGAGACCGCCTTCAGCAGACTAATTGCTCTTCCCACCGGTGTCACCGGAGGCAGATTGGTTCTGGCGGCCGGTAGGTAAAACAATCTGTGCTGTCGCTGTCGGAGATATCTACCAGGGACAAAATAATCAACAGCCTCTAGCACCTGATTAATCTAAAGAAATGGATAATGAGATGCCCATCTCTTCGAAGCTGTAAAGAATTGGTTCCGAGCATTCCCAAAAGAAATGCCGTGGGATAGAGCCACGTATAACTTCCATACTCCCTCATGTAGAGATACCTCAGAATTTTATTTCTGAACCCTCTCCAGTATAACGGAATATCTCGCCTCGTGAGGACTCCATATCACAGAACCACTTTCGAGTCTGCTCCGAATCTACGCGTTGTATATTAAAACTAATCACAATCGAAATATCATACAAATATCTCCATGGACATTTCTGCTGTCCGGGAATACAGTTTGATTTAATTAAAAATTGTGTGAAAATATTTCATTAGCTCGAACCGATCAAAAGAGGATCAAACCCTAATAATTAATTTTCAATAATTTCATCATGTAAAATTGCACAAAATAAATATTTAGTATCAGGAGCGAAATATGTTTGAAGAGGTGCGGAATAAAACTGAATAACACGAATTTAAAAACTAGATCTCTTTCCCACCCGTAAGAGTACACGCGTGTGAGCGAAAGAAAAATATAAGTGCCGTTTTATGAATTGAGAAACTTTTGATATTAGGAGCAAATGAGAAATTAGTGAAAAAAATATATTAATGAAAATGAAAACACGGAATTAATTTCAGGTTCGTGGTGAAATCGTTTCTCTGGATACTGAAATGACCTATTGATTATATAAAAAAATATATATTATTCTTCTTACCAGGAGCACATGATGAAATAGGGGGGTTGTATATTTTCTTTAACCGTGTGAATCTTTTGTCTCTTTCGCGCAGGTGATAGCATATGCGTGTGAGTGAGATAGACGTATGTATTTTTAATACAAATATTTATACAAATATCATACATTTCCTCTTTGAACATTCTGTTATCCTGTAATACGACTTGATTCTAATTGGAAGCTATCATTGTATCACATGAAGTTAATTGCATTAAAATATCTTTCTCAAATGGTTTGCTGCAAAGTCTTGCTTGACTCGTAATTAAACTCCAAATATTTTCTCTACATTCACATGTGACACACACGTTCGTCATATAATATTTCAAATAATTAATGTTTTTAATTGAAATTTCTTGGTAGAAGTTCATTTTAAATAATGAAAAAAAACAAAAAATTATACAAAATATCTTTATTATTATGTGTATTTAGTGTGCTTCCACTTGTGTTTATGTTCGACCGGTTTTGGCAGCTTGCTGCCATCGTCTGGGATACAGACGTCAATACCAGACGATGCGCGATGCTATGCGAAACCGATCGAACATAAACACAAGTTTCCACTTGTGTTTATGTCCGCACACTAAATACATAATAATAAAGAAATTTTGTATCAACATATATATTTATTTTTTATTTAATATTTCTATATATTTTTTATAGTTATCCCATTTGATTAATAGTAGTTTATTGATATTTCCGTCATATTGAGAAATCTGAGAACTCACAAATGATTTTTGTAATAATTAACTATTGAAATTCCTGCTTTAATTACTAAAATGAATGCCTTCTTAGAATAACCCTCCAATTAGTTTGTAAATTACAAACACAGATTGACTTTCCCCGGATTCTGGCGGGTCGTGGGTTGTGTACCCAATCCATGGACTAACTCGGGCAATTATCCTTTCTAATTCGTTATGTCTACGGTCCTAAGACAACAAAACGCCAGTTGATCATTGCGATTCGCGTCACGAAGTTGGTTGGCCTATTTTCCCGCCCGCGCCATTTTAACGTGTATTCGTGACGCCCGCCTGGAGATATCCCGCAATATTTTAACATCAAAGTACGTTAAGTAAACAACATTTAAGAGTGACATAAATTTCTGAAATGAAGACACCGAGGACCATAGCAGGCAAGACACTGAGGGATCGCGTGAGGAACACCAAAATAAGAGAGATATGTGAGGTTGAGGATATTATAAGATGGAGCAGACAGCGAAAAAAGGACTGGTACGGTCTTGTTCAAAGAATGGACACCACCAGACTCCCCTATATTGCATTTTCCACATTCTTCTCAGTGATCTCATTTCTACGGCATTTATCCTATTTACATCCTTTTTTGCCAGCTCCAAGCTTCACTTACATAAGATAATTATTATTATTATTATTATTTTGTTGAATAGCTCTTTACATCATGACAGCATGAGCCAAATCGATGTAAACGGTATTTTAGCTATCATAGTGATTATCATGACATGTGATTGGTAGCTAATCTATCGCCATTTTATTGCCACGTGAATTCTACACCAGACCAAAGACAGTGTGACAATCACACTGCCCACGCTGGGAATCGAACCCGGAACCTTCGGGGCGGCAGCCAATGCACTTACCACTCGGTCACGAAGGTCATAAGTTGGCACTAGAACTCCATTCTGTACTGCCATCTTTGCTTTAGTTGAAATATTTCTATTTGCAGTGATGACTTTGAGAGCGCCATTTACGTACACAACAGGGTAACAAAAATAGTATTTTGTATTGTATTTAAATAGATATGAACCTGAAAGGAAGGGTCTACGAGGTATGCATCCTCCCGGTAATTGCGTATACCTGTAGACTAGAAATTGTGCGGTATTCACAGCTAACACCATACACAAAGGGCTATGGAAATACAAACGCTTAGCATAATAAGTCTTAGGGACAAAATACTGATTACTGAAATCAGACGCCGCGCCGGGCAAAGCTTGTCGATGTGATAAGAGTCGCGCAAGATAGAAAAAGTGGAAACTCTTTGAAGAGCCATACATCTAGCGGTGGAGAGATGGCTAGAGAGAAGAAGAATTTAAATAGAATTAAATGTTTTTCTTTACTAGGGTATTATAAAAAATTTAGGCTGACATGATGTCCCCGTGGTTGTTTAGCATGGACAAGTGCATGAAAGAATTAGATGGCATAAACGCTGGTGCGAAAATGAACGATATGTCCATCAGCTGTTTGCTATATGCAGACGACGCAGTTTTAATCGCTAACAGCATGGACGAACTACGTCTTAGTGTCAAGAATGTACGAAGTATGACCTTGTGATGAACGTGTCAAAGTCTAAAGTTATGGTATTTGAAAAGGAAGAATGTATGACGGATTGTGACATACCTAAGTGCGAACGGTGAGAAATTAGAACAAGTTACCGAATTTGTTTATCTGGGAAGCATGTTTACAAGAGATGGAAGAATTGAAAAAGATATCGGAAGAAGGGTTGGAGCTGGAAACAAAATAAATGGTGCACTCAAAGTCATTACCGCAAATAGAAATATATCGACTGAAGGAAAAATGGCAGTGCACAATGGAGTTCTAGTCACGACCCTTATGTATGGGAGAAGAAGGATGAACGTAGGATAAATGTAGAAATGAGGTCACTAAGAAGAATGCGCGGAAAAACAATGTATGATAGAATATCTAATGATGAGGTAAGAAGGAAAAGAAGGTAAATGTAAGGCGGATGAATGCGTGATAAATAAAATGAAGCAAGGGACACTAAGATGGTTTGGACATATGGAACGAATGGATCAAAGAGATATATGCATCCAGTGTGAATGGGAAAAGAAGTCGAGGAAGGTCAAGTACGACATGGCATGACCAAATTAATCAATTACTGAAAGGTGGCCATGTTCGAAGTAGGAACAATCGACGAGCGTGCATGTCACGATGTGTGAATGTAGAAGAGTCGCGAGAATTATGCTAGGATAGAACAATGTGGCGATCCATTCTCTCTGCCTACACCTCCGGGAAACGGCGTGGTGGTTAGTTAGTTAGTTTTGGGCTGACGTGATTCGTATTTTTTAAATATATAATATCTCTAAATCTGAAATTCCAGATGCTCGAACAGAACACCTCCCCCGCCAGGCGGCCTTCTTTCAAAAGGCAGTTGACCCTAACCGTAAAACCCGGAACCCCACTTGCACAGCTTGGTGTGACCAGGACCCAGATGGCAGGTATGTACCAATAGCTTGCAAACAAACCTCTCCAGTTTCCTCCACATTCATACAACGAGTCATACACGCATGTCGATTCCTCCGACTTCTAACATGACCAACCTTTAAAATTTGATTCATTTGGTCATATCATGTTTTCCTCGGTCTGCCTCGACTTCGTACCCCATTAACATCATTAACCAATACTTTCTTAACCATTCTTTCTCCATCCATGCGTTCCATATGTCCGAACCAACGCAGCGATCCTTTCATAATTTTGTTCATAATACCTTCTTCCGCTCTACATTCCTTTCTTATATCAGCATTTGAGATTCTGTCGTATATCGTTCTACCACACATACGTCTTAGGGACCTCATCTCTACCGCATTTATTCTGCTCTCATCCTTCTTCTGCCAGTTTCATGCTTCACTTCCATACATTAGGGTTGGGACCAGAACTCTATTGTGAACGGCCGTTTTCGCTTTCATTGATAAATTCTTGTTTCCAATAACTATTTTTAAAGCTCCATTCACTTTTGCATTTCAAAATATCTCAATATCTCTCCTTGTGAAGGATACACGAACAATTCCACCATTTTGAATTGAATACAGAAAATATAGACGCATGGCATACACAAAACATGTTAATTGATTCAGAATTCCGCGATGCCTTCAGCCTGATAGACAAGAACGGAGACGGTACCATCAGCATCACAGAGATGGATCAGACACTTAGAGGATTGCAGCAGTTCGCGCGCTGGTATGAGCTCGAGGAAATGATCCGAGAGGTGGACGCAAATGGTATGTATTATTATATCTGTCAATCAAATATTTCATATATAAAAAAACTATACGAAGCTCCATTGAAAAAACCGTTGTACTTGAAATGCGACGTACATTTTCAATAATATTGTAGCTTTTTAAAACTATTTAGCTAATTATCTCATTCTTACCATACGTGTTCACCTACTTCTCTAGGAGTCTTAATATTTTGATAGTGTATAACACATACCTATAGGTACCTACATTGTTCATCTCCGATAGAAGAAGAAGAGATTCGATTTCGTGTTCCATCATATCAACGAATACTTTCTTTACATTTTTTCTTGTGTCCAAAACATCTTAATAATCATTTCATTATTTTGTTCATAATGCTTACATCTGACATACACTCTTCTTATATTTGAGATTATAATCATTTCTAGATAACACGCACTCGTCTGATAGATATCTTCATTTTAGGGACTATTGAAATATAAATAATGTTGCGACTATTATATATTGAATGTAGAATGTTTAAGCATTAATATTTGTAAGCATTCTGAAATATTTTTATACTTAGGAAATTGAAAATAACTTTGTTAATCCACTAAATATTAAAAAACACGACATGTTTTGGAGGATTCCTCCATCTTCAGGTTTAAAAATATAATAAAAACCAAACAAAGAATGACTCATATAAAAAAAACTCATTTAAAATTCGATAAGTACAATAATTTAAATTTAAAAATTAACCTGGGCTATTTGTTATAAGTACTAATTATTATATTTTATCAGTAAGAACTAATAAATAATATTAAACAATAATAATACATGATGATAATATAAAAAATAAAAAATCGTAATTTAGAAAAAACATACATTTGAAAAGACATAATTTATAAATGATTAATTTGCATAATTCTTTACAAATGTATGTTTTTCTAAATTACAATTTTATATTTTTTATATTATCATCATGTATAATTATCGTTTAATATTATTTATTAGTTCTTACTGATAAAAATATTATTTATACTTATAATAGCCCAGGTTAATTTTTAAATTTGAATTATTGTGTCGAATTTCAAATGCGTTTTTTTATATTAGTCTTTCTTTGTTTAGTTTTTATTATATTTTTACACCTGAAGATGGAGGTATCCTCCGAAACATGTCGTGTTTTTTTTACATATTTATATTTTTAAAATATTTTGTGGATTAAACAAAGTTATTTTCAATTTCCTAAGTATATTACTATGGAATTCCACAGTGTTAATGCCTTAGCGTTCAATAAGTTGAAATATTTATTCATGTAAATTTGCATATTCAATGTTAATACTTACCTATAAGTTTGCAATTTGCACCGCAATGCTCATAAGGCATGACACCATTAAAATAAATAAAAACGCATGAAATGAATACAAATATTACGAAACACAAATGTCACTTCTCCACTGCCACTCCACGGTAAGTTTTCTACAATTATGGCAATTCGAGCCATTTTAAATATTTTTGCATAAACCGGAAAAAGCATATTTCGTTAATTAAAACACCAGTATCACTGATATGCAAACATGATTATACATTGAATGTTTACCCCGGAAATAAACAGGTTCATAGATTTACCTAATTGTGGTTTCAGCGGTAGATTAATTTTGGTGCAACGATTTCCGCGTGCCACAATAAAATTATGAGCGAATCAAATATTTTATCTATGGAATAAATTATTTCTTGAATTTGTTTTTACCAACTTCCACCGACGCCACTGAGCTGTCAGATTCGGGGCGGCGCCTGCGCATTGACGGGAGAGTGATCGCGCGAAAACACTTACCTATCAGAAAACTATTGTATTTTTCTTCTGTATTTGCCGCCATCACTTTATGTTGAGGATTCGCATTTGAATAACTTTTGAAAAACATTTACTTTCGCAAACATGCTCCGGACTTTACACATCCTTCCTCAGTGCTAAAATTTTTACTGCGAGGAAAGATGTGTAAAACTTCGAAACATATTTATTTGCGAAAAGTGTAAAAACGTGTTGTAAAAATACAATATTTAAAGTTTTTTTTAAATTCTGAATTATTATTGAAAATTTAGAATAAATTATATATATTCAAAATATCATCATTGCATAAAAACAAAAACAAATCGCCCTTGGGATTATTAATTTTACAAAACGGCCACTCAAAATATAAATCATCATGAATAATAATAATACAACTATTTAAATTTCTTTCATGGGCCTAATTTTCTACAAGAATCATGTTTTTAGAAGTCAGTTAAAACTAGGTTAACTATACAGATAAGGTACTTTTAAATAACAAAAAAAAACATTTCGCACACAATATTGTCATGTTTATTGAGAACAATGGCATTGCGTTTCCTTAGAATGTTATCAGGTTTGTATGTTGTGGATTTTATGCACAATTGCAGATTCTCATGAATTGAATTAATTGAAATATATTTTTCTTCTTCTTCCTTGCTGTAGACCTATGTGGTATGTTATCCAGATGGTTGCTCCTCCCATGAGGTAGATTCCCAGCCGTCCTTCCATCTTTCAGGGTTTTCTATGCAAACTTCTTTCCTATCATAATCTAAATATTATTAAATAAAGTTTTCAAATAATCAAATACGTGGAAGACACCACACTCAAGTAGCCAAAGAGTCACATTTGGTTCAAAAATCAGTTAGTGTCCACTGACAGATCATTGTAATATAAGTCCTCCAAACCCTCACCTGGGGATGGTTTTGTTCTATTTATCATTGATCCATTTGAATTACATAGCATATAAACGCAGACTTTTCAATTAATTAAGCATTTGTTCTAATAATCTTTAACTATGGATCTGTCATATGCAGGTGACGGGACAATAAGCTTTGAAGAGTTTGTGATGATAATGTGCAGCATAGAGGCAAAACACTCGGAGGCAGAAGAGCAGGAGCTGCGAGACGCCTTCAGGGTGTTTGACAAGCACAACCGAGGGTACATCTGCGCCTCCGACCTGCGGGCCGTGCTGCAGTGCCTCGGGGAAGACTTAGATGAAGAAGAAAGTAAGAAAAATCATTAAATAACAAACTACATGATGAGATTCAATTTATTTCAAACATAGCTTGCATTTGACAACAAGCACTGGGTTCTTATGACTGTTTCATTTCTATGTTCATTTTTATAAAATATTACAACACTTATAAAATTTTAATAATATATTGACTTTTTTTTCAGTTGAAGACATGATCAGAGAGGTGGATATTGACAATGATGGAAGGATTGATTTTAATGGTGAGAACTACACATTTATTATGTTAGCTAGATAAATATTATTAATTCAAAAGTATGTGAATTGTAAAAAATGTGTTTAATAATAATTTGAATCTAGAAAATATATATATTTATTATTATTATTACATATTATTACACATATATGATATACATATTATTATTATTATTATTAATATTACATATATACATATTATTATTATTACATACTATGACATTGGCCACACATTACATACATACATACATTACACACACATACATATTACATTACATTACACACATTATTACATTATTGTTATGCCAGCATTATTACACACACACATTGCCACATACTACACATTATTATATATACATTACATTACAGCTATGACATTACATATTATTATATACACATACATATATATATATATATATATATATATATATATATATATATATATATATATATATATATATAGCAGAAGAGTATATATATATATATATATATATATATATATATATATATATATATATATATAACTAACTAACTAACTAACCATCACGCCGTCTCCCCTGAAGGTGGCAGAAAGAATGGACTGCCACACTTTTCTTCCTGACATATTTCTCTCGCTTCCTCAACATTCATACATCGTGTCATGCACGCGCGTCGATTTCTCTGACTCCTCACATGGCCGACATTCAATATTTGATTTATTTGATCGTGCCACGTTTTCCTCGGTCTTCTCTATTTCTGGTTCCATTTACATCGTTAACATATAATTGTTAACCATTCTTTCTTCATTCATTCTTTCCTTATGTCCAAACCATCTTAACGATCCTTTCATTATTTTGT